>OX940890.1:29206762-29561762 GCA_954871355.1 Cabera pusaria
GTGCGAAGCCGGGCGGGCTGCTAGTGTATATATATTTTATTAAATTTTGTTTATAAGGAAAATAGTAAAATTATTAAAATAATAATGAAAATAACAGGCGATGTCAGGATTTATCTTTAAAATATTCGTCAATTGTATAATAGCTTTTTTTTACTAGAAATTCCTTTAAATTTATTACAAAGTTTCGATTTTGGGATTGACTTTTTATATATTCCGGCAAATGATTGTATATTTTTATTGACATTACTAGAGGACCTGTTGAATACATTTGAAGGTGAGATGTAGGTAGCATCAATCTGTCGGCACTCGGCCGCCGTACACTGCCATGCCAGGGTGCAGCTGATCGTGCTGTGTACAAGTTTGGATGGTTTCGAACAAATTTACAAATTTCGTGTATGTAGATGCATGGTAGGGTGAGGATTTTGTAATTTTGAAAATACGGTTTGCAGCTATCCGTTTGGTCTATATTGGCTAAAATGCGATTAAGTTTCTTTTGAAGGATAAAAAGGGTAGGCGCAGATGAACAAGCTCCCCACAATATGACGCCACAACTCGACCATGCGCCGGCTTGAGAATGATATAACGCAGTGCAGTGCCGAGGTCAGTTGTCTTCTTTATCTCACGAAGTGCGTAACTGAATTGAGACATTTTATTTTTAACTTTTTGAATATGTAATTCCCAATTTATGTATTCCCAATATATCTCCGGACAGCGTAGGCACAGATCTCGGTCTGTTGAAGACGGGAAGCACGGTGCGAACGGAAGCGCGCGCTCGGTTCGAGTGTACGGCCTCCTATACAAGGTAGGCGGCCATCTACTCGTGGTACGAGACGAGAAGAGACGAGGAGTAGATAGTAAGGAGAGACTCACCTTCTGCAGCTGGTGGTGCGTCCTGTCGCCGCCGACCGCGGCGGCAGAGCAGCCGGCGTCGGGGCTCGGCGCGCCTGCACACACCCGCAACCGAGTTAAGGCTGCCCAGTGCCCGCACCACACGTTAGTTACAGTCAGTGTACACGAGACACACGGTGCCGGCGCGGGGTACGTCCCAATACTACCGTCGGTATCCACTTGTCGTCTTACTTATATTTGCACTTATTTTATGCCACTCGTATTCGTTTTCGCAAGAAAAAATAAAATAGTTAACCTCTGGAATGCTTCGTCAAGCATATTTGCGAAGTACTCTGAGCGCTTAGGCAAGTATACTTTAAGCTCCGAGTAGTTCGCAGATACGCTCGACGAAGCATCCCAGAGGTTAATAAAAACATGCAACAATTATCGCATTTAAAAATCCAAAGTTTCTCTAGCAACGGGATTATGTCGCTAGGTAGTGACATAATGTCGTTGCTGGAGATGTCAACAAATTATCGAACAAAATGGCACATATATTATATAATTAAACTTGTTATTTGTATATATTTATAGTTTCTAGGTCACTGTCGATCATGTACCTGATCAACGGTGAGAAATATAATCGAGAACTATATTAAGAGAATGGCCGACGATGGTCATCGTCGATCGAAGCCAACATTTAACACGATTTAAAACTACGTATACTATTTAGCAGAGAATACTAGTTCTGTTGTCGATAGAAACGTAACCAATGCAACATTAAGGTCCAGTTTCATCGGTTCCTGATAAAGTTTAAGATAGCAATCGGACAAAAGATGCCATACACAAGTTGATAACTTGTGTATGGCATCTTTTGTCAGATAAGTCCAGGTACCGGTGAAACTGGCTCTTAATAATGTAAGTATAACAAGTGCACGTAATACGTCTCTTTGACGGAGGCCTCGGGCGGAGGTGATATAGCAGCCGGCGGCCGGCGGGTCTCACCTGGGTCCGAGTTGAAGGTCATGAGGTGCGGGTGCGGGGCGGGGTGCGGGGGCGCCAGCGGCGAGGTGCCGGACATCTCCTCGGGGATGGCCTCGCAGGAGACGCGCGTGTCGCTCTTCTTGGCCGGCTTCTTGGTGCCCGCGCCCGCGCCCGCCGAGCTCGGGTTCCTGCAACGAAGACTCGACACACTCAACACTCACACACATGTAGTTTCATATATTGTTTCCAGATGTGTGGTAACATGGAGTGCGACGTTCGAGGATCCGAAGATAGGCTGTAACAGTGAGGGTGGGGTGAGGTGAGGTACTCACGTGGGCTCGCAGCTGGGCAGCAGGATCATGTCCTCCGGGTCGGGCGGCAGCACGTCCTCGAGCGGGCGCGCGGCCGGCTTCCAGGAGGAGGACATCTCGGGGGAGGAGTTGGAGCGCCGCACGGGGTGGCGGCACGCGCCCGAGCGCCCCGCCTGCCACACGCACATGTTAGCAGTTCCGACTATGCCCTGTTGGCACTTCATGGTGGTAGGACACTATCTACTGTCCGCCTGCCCACCCTCAACTTAGGCAATCTGTCGTCAAACATCTAATGTGTTCCGGCAACTATCCTCGAGAGTCACTTTCTATTCTAGGCTTAGCGTGCTTACCATCTTCGACCGTATCATCGCTTACCAACAGGTGAAATAGTGGACAAACGCTAGCCTATAAGATATAACTGCTAGAACTGTCTACTTCAGCTATTTTAATTCATTGATGTCGTACGGCATAATGCTATGGGGCAATGCTGCCGACGCTAACCGTATTTTTATTTTACAGAAGAGAGCAGTGAGAGCGATTTATGGTTTAGGAAGTAGGTATTCATTACGGGAGTTCTTTAAAACTACAGGTATTTTGACAATGCCGTGTCTCTACATTTTGACAAATATAGTGTATGCCCGTAAACATTTACATAAGTATAAAGCAAACTGTGATATTCATACGTATAATACAAGAAATAAATATAAATTAGTAGAGCCAACAACAAGGCTATCTAAAATAAACAAATCATTTGTAGCTAATTGTGTACGATTTTATAATATTATTCCGGAGTGGTTAACAAATTTGAATGAAAGGCAATTCAAATTTCATATTAAAAAACTGTTATTGAGCAGAGCATACTACACTGTAAATGATTACTTATGCGACAAAACATTTTGGAAAAATATTAAATGTAACAATTCCAACTAATTTTATATATTTATAGATGACATTATTGTATGGTTAAATTTAATTGTTTTTGATGTTATTTGTTATGAATTGTTGTTTTTTTTTATGTTTTTGACATTCATAAGTGTACAATGTACCTAAATGAAAAAAATAAATGATATGATATGATATGATAACAAAAAAGAGTTCTCACACACCACCGCCGGTTCACATGGTCAAAACCATACGAAGACCACCCACATACATTCGGAATTCCGTTTCGAAGAGAAAACTCCGAACGGAAAACTACCGTATAAATACGGTAGGTCCATAGATTTGGATGGATTTACTGCGGTCGAAATTCCGTATATATGTGGCGGCTCTCGGCGTGCACCGGTTCATATTTACATTAATGTAATAGTTCTAGCTAAACAATAAGACGATACATCAAGATATATATCAGATACATATATCGATACATAAAGAATACCGATAGTGATCTTACTTTAAATGAAGATAAGAAATATATCGAGATAAATTCGAATGCGACAAACTCGATAGCACCGAGGGAGGGACGGGAAATTTAAACTATCGATAGAGAGTTAAAACAGGATCGTTACAGAATAACACGGCAGGGACAGGGAGCGACGGTTCCTCGCCACATGACAGTCTGTGTGGTCAGCGAACATGTCAGCGAGTGCGGAGGCAGGAGTGGGAGTGCACTGACCTCGGGCAGTATGAGCAGCATGTCGTCGTCGAGCGTGGTGGTGGCGGACGTCAGTCGCTGCGGCGAGCCCGGGATGTTGATGGGCTGCGTGCCCGGCCGCCCGCCGCTGTGGCACGGACACGGTTACTGTGTGCTCACTGCACGGCACGCGCGGACCGCACACAGTGTATGTGTGGGAGTGTGCACCACGCGTGCCGATCTCCTTCAGGTTAACTATCAGTCAAAACTACCCCCAAGTAGTCGAACACGTGTCATAGGTGACAGGTTTCATGTATTTCTATATGGAAATTATCGTGAGAATAACACATATAGTTAATTAAAACGGCTTTACACTCACGGGTTTAGATATTGAAATCACTTCGACACGTTTCGGACATTTTTGAAGTCCTCTTTCACAGAAGTCAGGCCCTACCGCGCGTCCCTCGCGCGACGGGATTCGCCACGTAACTGCCTAGCCGTGCGGGGAGCGGGCCAAACCGATACCATCGATAGAGGGTTACGAAGGCTACCCATACAATTACACATATGCAGAACGAAAATCTATAGTTTTCTCGAAGATTGTAGCTCCAACCGTTTGTAAAACTTGCGTGACAGACGACAGACAGTCGGACGGACGGACGAACGGACGGACATGTGACTGACAGCGATAGGGCTCCGCTTGGACCGTCCGTGTGCGAAACCCTAAAAATGTGGGCGTGCATTATACAAAATGGATTGAGATGAGACCGTACAGGGAGGATACCTCGATCGGTCACAACGCAACGTTCTGCGCTCACTCTCCATTATTTGCTTACTACATTTCGAGCTATATTCACAGAATTAAAAAAAATTATATAAAAGATGATTAACTTATTATATAAAGTCAAGACACAATAAAAATGTTCAGTCGCCATAAAATGTAATACCTGAGCGGCTGCGGCGGCTGCGGCGGCAGCGTGCAGTCGGCGGCGGCGGGCCGCGCGCGGCGCTCGCCGGCCACCACCGAGTCCGAGCTGCAACCACGTCACACAATCCCATAACTACTATACAGGATGCGGAGCAATTAACACGTCCTAATATTTCTTTACATTCCTTCACACCAAACTCAAACATACCCCATTTTTTAGGGTTCCGTAGTCCTGACAAGGAACCGTTATAGTTTCGTCATGTCCGTCTGTCTGTCTGTCCGAGGTTTTGCTAAGAGACCGTTAATAATAGAAAGCTGTAATTTTGTGGGGGTATGTAAATAAATGACGCCGACAAAGTGCTTAAATTTTTATTTCAGCACTTTGTCGGCGTCATTTAAAATTTAAAAAAAATATTTTTTTTAGGGTAGCTCCCCTATCTGAGAAATGGGGGTGAATTTTTTTTTCATCGTCTACCCCATCGTGTGGGTTATCGTTGAATAGGTCTTTTAAGGGTTGCTAATACCATTTTTCGATTGAATGCTCCATTTACGAAATATTAAACTTTAAAGTGTAAATTTTTGTTCCAGTAGGGCATCCCCCCCCCCCCTCTAAAAGCTAAACTGCTGGCTTGAAAAATCTGGAAAAATTCGTGATAATAGCACATTTCATGAACTTTAAAGGAAAATTATAGCGGTTAAGATAACTTTATTAGTTTAGCAGTAACAGTCGTTGAACTTGGGTGTTGGATAATTTTGTACTAAATACAAAATACTTAGAATAAATCCTTTAAAGTGACAAAGACGGAGTACCTAGTTGCTTGTTTATAACGAGTAAAGACTTGCATTGAATAACAGGCTACTACGGAACCCTACACTGTGCGTGGCCCGACACGCACTTGGCTTGTTATTTATTATTTATTTAATTTAAAATCCTACTAGCAAAGTGGGTTACACATTACTATATAGTAGTCTTGTTAACCCCTCCAACTAAACGAAATATGCTTGTCTGGAGTGGGTTCACGTCAATAGTGCAATGGGTGGGGATCAAACTCACGACCTCTCGATCGCCAGGCCGACGCCTTAACCATTGGGCTATCGCAGGTCAATTTATGCTTCCTAGTTTTATTTTCGAAATATTATTGTTGATATGTTAATATAGTATATTATCCGCCTATATTAATATTGGGGGCTAAAGAGATCATTGACCATGGTTGGAATACTTAGTAATATCACATTACTCTGTATGCTTGCTATGCTCAGTAATCCCAATTCCGAGTGCACACCTCCCCGTGGTGCCCCTGGTAACTACAACGTCCAAAAACAAGATAATTATTTACATTACCATGTGTTTGGACATTGAAGGCAAACGTGTCAGGAAGACTCGCCAAGACGCACTAGCCAGCGTGGCGTTTTAAGGCTATCCCCCCCCCCCCCATATGGAGTACGCCACTTACAAAAGGCCCTCAGTCCCCAGCAGCCCCACTAGTCCTGGCCAAGGTGGTAGTCAGAAAAACGGTGGGGCAGAGGGTGCAAAGAATCCCTGGAAGCGATCAGGCCACCACACCACGACCTCGACCCTGGCGTGTTACAACGCCAGGACGTTACGAACGGATGAGAGACTCCATGAACTCGAACAAGAAACAGATAAAATTAAATGGGACCTTATTGGACTAGCAGAAGTACGCAGGAAAGGAGAGGATCTTCGAAGAAGTCGAACAGTTTTACGAAGACATAGAAAAAGCTCTCAATCAGAAACCTTGTCATTTTAATACCATAATAGGTGACTTTAAAGCTAAGATAAGCCCACGTCTCGACACAGAACAATCAATTGGAATTTTCGGTCTTGGCATCCGCAATAAAAGAGGACAAACACTGGTTGATTTCCTGGAAAGACACCACTTTTACGCTATGAATACATTGCACTTCTACAAGATGGGTTCCGCATAGAGTTAAAGAACAAGTTCGAGGGATTGGATGAGTTGAATCTAGATATCGACAGCTCGAATCAAAAACTATCAGACACCATCCTTACAATTGCGAAAGAACAAGTAGGTAAAGTGCCCAAAAAACAATCAAAATTAACACCAGAAACAATGGCATTGATAGAAAATAGACGCAAATTACCACCAAATACAGTTGAAGATCAAAGAAAATTGGAAAAAGCCAACAAAATCGTACAAAAAGCTATTAGAAAGGACACAAGAACGCACAAAAAGGAAACCATAACTAAGACAATAGAACAGTACAGAGGACCCAAAGTATTTAGAAATAAATTAAATTCCGGAACATCACAAATAATAAGCTTAGCCAATAAAGATGGCATAAAAACTAATAATCGTAACGAAATGCTGGAAATAGTTAAAGAGTTTTACACAGATTTATATCTTAGATTATTGACTAAAGCAAAGATGGAGCAACCTTAGTTATCAAAACGTACACTGTTGTCTATAGATACTTCAATTTTTATACATAACATAGTGATGTGTATTGGTTTGTTAGATATCGATAAAAAGTTGTCATATAATGTAGAGTGGTAATAGATGACAAGCCATTGTCACATGGGGAAGTATCCACTAAACACCGTTCACTTTTAAATTGCCGCATGCCGTCAAGTTCTAATTGTCTTGTTTAGGTCGGGTCGCATCACATCGCAAAATCCGTCTTTTTAACGAGTTCCGTACGTTCAAGTAGAAAAAACCATTACAGGTTCACTAATTTGTCTGTATGTCTAATTGTCCGTCTTTCACAGATAATTTGCTCCGAATCTACTGGACTAATAAAGTTAAAATTTGGTACCCTTTACGTGACCCAAACATGAAAGTGTTACGTTCATAAATGAATTTTTAATATAAGGGGCCAAAATGGAAACAAAAAAACATTGCAAACTAGTAGGTACCTACTAATCCTAGTACCAATAAAAACACGACATTTGAAACAATCGAACACATTCCCACTGACAAACTCCCATCACTAGTGAAAGTAACAGCAAACAAATACTACCAAATAAAGACAACGCATGACATTCATTAAATCATCTCATCTGTATTACCTTTCTAACTTGGTAGGGCAAAGGTAGCCAAAGGTAACCATTTGACAATCAAGGGTTGTACGCTCCCAAAAACCGGTCATGACAACCGTATCTCTTTCCTTGTCTTGCACGTTGATTGTGAAACTTAACTAACTTGAGACAGGCATACGTGACATATGTTCAGCTTTAAAGCTCCATCTTTGCTTTAGTCAATAATCTAAGATGTATATGCTTCAACAATACCAGAAGATTTGCCAATAGACCATAGAGCAGAACCCGTGGAATGTCGAACACAAGAAGAACTTCCTCCTATACTACCATCTGAGGTGGTATGGGCACTCAGCCAAATGAAATCTGAGAAGACGCCTGGTGAAGACGGCCTCACAGTAGAACTTCTTAGAGCTGGTGGTGAACCAGTCTTAAAAATCCTCGTAAAACTCTTTAATAAAGTTCTGGATTGCGGTCACACGCCAAACGCGTGGAAAAACGCCATAGTTACAATATTATATAAGAAAGGAGACAGTTCAAAATTAAGTAATTATAGACCGATAAGCCTCCTCCCTCAAACGTATAAACTTTTTGCTAAAGTTCTTTGCAACAGAATTACCCGACAACTGGATGAATGCCAGTCTGTCGAACAAGCAGGTTTTCGGAGTGGATACTCAACTATAGACCACATCCATACCGTGAAGCAACTGATGGAGAAATGCGAAGAGCTTAACCGGCCTTTATGCTTTGCTTTCGTAGATTACGAAAAGGCTTTTGATAGCGTAGAGCACTGGGCTGTGTTCCATTTTCTTCATCGTTGCCAAGTCGATGCACGGTATGTTGATGTCCTTCGAAACTTATACCAATAAGCGTCGATGCAAGTACGAATGCATGCTCTCACCGAATCAATCCCCATTAAACGTGGTGTTCGGCAAGGGGATACCATATCACCCAAACTATTCACAGTAGATTTGGAAGACGTCTTAAAGATAGTCTTTTGGGAGAATAAAGGCATCTTAATAGATGGTGTCCACCTATCACATCTCCGTTTTGCAGATGATCTGATTCTTATCAGTGAAAATGTATCAGATCTCCAAGAAATGCTTAAAGACCTATACTATGCTTCTCTAGGAGTGAGCCTGAAGATGAACATGTCCAAGACTAAGGTTATGACTAATGTTTCCGGCGTATCACCGACTACTGTTGAAGTCGGTGGTGAGTTACTGGAGGTAGTTACTCAGTATACTTACCTTGGACATTGTTTATCTTTTGGCAGAGAGCATAGACAGAAAGAGATACATAGACGCATTCAGCTGGGATGGGCTGCTTTCAGAAAACTCGATGATGTCCTAAAAGACCGAAAAATGCCGCAATGTCTGAAAACGCGTCTGTTCAATCAATGTGTTTTACCCACAATGACGTATGGTGCAGAAACATGGACGCTCACCAAGGAAACTGTGCACAAGATGCGAGTCGCACAACGGGCCATGGAGCGTGTCATGTTAGGCATCACGTTAAGCGATAAAGTTCGAAATACGGAGATAAGAAAGAGAACCAAGGTGGTAGACATCGGATCCCGTATAACTAAACTGAAATGGCAGTGGGCTGGACACGTTGCAAGATGTGGTGATGGCAGGTGGAGTAAGAAAGTCGTGTTAGTTATTACACTTATAACTCAAGAACGCCTGGACCAATTTTTATGATTTTTGTATTTTTGGAATTGTCTTTGTCAGGAATAGGATAATAAGTATTAAAAACAATGAATAATTGACCTAAAAAAAATATATAAGCAAACATATTTTGCCAAAATGTTCCTGGATTTAAAAACTGCCAATCATTTGATGTTCAATTGTTTATCCCGCCGTATTTTTTTTGTATAATTATGGCTCCACACGATTAGTATATTTAGCCAGTGTCAAGTATAAAAATTCTCCCCATGTGTGGATATCATTACAATATTCGGATTACAGCGTATTTTTTTTGGTATAATTATGGCTCCACACGATTAGTATATTTAGCCAGTGTCAAGTAATAAAATTCTCCCCATGTGTGGATAGCATTACAATATTCGGATTACAGCGTTTTTTTTGGTATAATTATGGCTCCACACGATTAGTATATTTAGCCAGTGTCAAGTATAAAAATTCTCCCCATGTGTGGATAGCATTACAATATTCGGATTACAGCGTATTTTTTTTGGTATAATTATGGCTCCACACGATTAGTATATTTAGCCAGTGTCAAGTATAAAAATTCTCCCCATGTGTGGATAGCATTACAATATTCGGATTACAGCGTTTTTTTTGCTATAATTATGCCTCCACACGATTAGTATATTTAGCCAGTGTCAAGTATAAAAATTCTCCCCATGTGTGGATAGCATTACAATATTCGGATTACAGCGTATTTTTTTTTGTATAATTATGGCTCCACACGATTAGTGTATTTAGCCCGTGTCAAGTAGTAAGTCAAGTAAAAATTCTTCAAGTTTTTGTGAATTCAAGTCATGTTGATTTTAAAAATGTCAAATATTGTCAGTAATGATAATCATATTATATATATATATATATATATATTTGACATATTTATTGAATGTCAAATATGCGTGCGTTCGGAAATTTATGCTTACAAGCAACTTAAAAAAGTTTATATTTCCAAAAACCATTTTTACCAATTTTTATTCTATATCTGGATTGCCATAATACATTAATAAACTTAATATCTCTTTTGTATTCATTTATTACGTTCAAAACAGCCTAAAACAAGTTCATCTAAAAGGTAACACGACATTCATTGTCTGTTAGGTGGTACGAAGTTCGCCGGTACAGCTAGTATAATATAAAACAAAATATTCGTATGAGTAGTATAGTATATTATAGCACTGGCAGGTTGTTAGACAAGGACATACAACCACCTAGGTTCCTTTCGTTGGTGCCGTTTTGATATACATAGCAATTACAACCGTATGTTTAGAGCATACGGATAAACTGCTGTGCATCATCCATATATTTCAAATGTATGATTCCACAATCAGAGCGCTGTGTGCTGAAACATAAGCGAAGAGCCTGTCTCAGCAGCAGATACTCAACAATGAACATGAACATAATAACGCCTCACAACTCATACTATAGTCTTGTAACAATTTGTCGAAGTAAACGATTATTATTTATTATTATAAATGTATTGTGTAGCATACCTGGACTTGTGCAGGTCCTGCGGGGCGGGGTGCGCGGGGTGCGTCGACTCGGAGCCGCTGCGAGGCCGGCCCGCCCCCTCCGACTCCTGCTACCGAACAACACCTTCACTTTTAGTTTGAAAGTTTTCGCGAAAATTATTCATTTTAATGTGAACGTACCGGCTTTTGTTCGCGTGTATTTACTTCGGATGTGCTCCGACCAGGTTTCAACCTATTACGTAGGTCGTCGTCTGGGAGCGGCTAGGATGGCGGCAACGCACGTCGTATCGCCCGCGCTTCCCGGCGCAACTGACGTCACAGTGTTGCCAGGTCTATTTTTCACTTTACCCTAGTTTCCATCATCTTTTACCCTAGATTTGCAGTTTCTTAGAAAAAATACCCTAAGCTCTCATATATATGTTTAAAATTATTTAAAAATGACATAAAAACCGCACTCTGTAGGTACGTTCACGGAATTGTGCCTTATGCTTAAAGCCGGATTAGATTACCCTAAAGATTACCCTAAACAATTCTTTACCCTAAAAATTACCCTGTTATCTCAATTTTACTCTAAATCTAGGGTAAATTACCCTGACTTGGCATCAGTGACTGACGACTCGAAACAGGCGCTACCATTGGCAGGGGTGGCGTCGTAGATCTTCGGGTGCGCTCGGGTTCTGCGTTCGGCTCTGCCTCCGCTTCGTCATCGCTATTTAATACCGTTATGTTAGGTTGTAGGCATACTGTGCTGATTGTGTCCACTGCATGGTAACCTTGTTGAATGTTGGCATCGGGGTAGGAAGCGCCCAATGTTGGCACCCATGCCGGCGGTACTGTCCACCCACGATCCCGGTTAAAATTAGGATACCTGTTGATTTCGATGGCCTCCCGTACTTTACGAGGAGCGAAAAACTTCTCCCTCGCTAGCACAGAGACCTTATCGAACCGTAGGTGTCCGAGACGTGAGCGTGTTCTGCGACCGCCGAGAGAACGGTATCACCATTTTTGACGCTTCTAATATGCTCTCGAATCCGTGTCGCGATGTTTCTTCGTGTCTCACCGATGTAGCATTTGCTATATTCACAAGGAATCTTGTAAATGCCAGGTCCCATAAGTGGTTCTTGATCCTTAGGCGAGCGCAGCAGTCGGCGGAGTTGGGAGAACGGGCGGAACGTCATTTTAATATCATACCTACGTCTCAGGTAGTGGCTGATTTTATCAGTCACACCTTGGACGTACGGTAGATAGATTGGCGATCGTTCTACTGTAACCTTTCTCTTATTTTCATTTTCGCTCGTGTTCGCCCATCGAGAGCTTTGCCGCCAGTTATAGCCATTGCTCTCAAGAACTTCTCTGACATGCTTCAGCTCCGTATGCACATGTTGAGGGTCGCAAATCTGAATGGCTCTATTGATCAGCGTTCTAGATAGCATATCCGAAGTAAGTATACGCGAACAAAAGCCGGTACGTTCACATTAACACCTTAACTCGTCTTGTCTCTCATATACAACTAAGTGCGCCCTTAGATATACACCTACTACATACTACATTGTGTCACGGGGGCGCTACATTTATTTTTCTTTTAGGTCGCTATTTTGAATAAAAATCAAAAGGATTCAAAGTACGTCGGCGAAGAGAAAATAACGTTGCAGCCGAGTGATACATTTCCTGCCTTCTATGAACGAAATAGAAAAAGGCTCTCTAATATAGGAATGTATTGTAAAAGAGGCCGTCCTTCATCGTGGTACAAGGTAAGTAGAGTATAGCAGAGTAGACTGACCGCGAGGTGAGTGCGGGGGTCGAGCGGCGCGGGGTCGAGCGGCGCGGGGTTGAGCAGCGCAGCCACGTCCGCCAGCGGACTCTCCACCTGGTTGTCCCAGTTCATCTGCAACCAGCCGACAACCGACACACGGACGATTATATCATTATGTTTATGTTAGTTCCTTGAGCTAGCACCAGCAGTACAGCTCACTCGGAGTGTTCACAGTCGCCGGCGTGTATGTGTGCCTACATTAACATTGAGGTGGCACGATTTACATACCAAAGTATAACGCACAAATGTGTGTTATGGTTTTATGAAACTACGATGCAAATGCAACTTTTTATTTATGTGTAGCTGCGGTAGCTAGCTACTATGACAGCAGTCGACATGACACATCAGCATCTATCTATATACATAAAATCCAAAGTCCTGACTGACTGACTGACTGAGATATCAACGTACAGCCCAAACCACTGGTCCTAGACATATGAAATTTGGAGGGTGTGTTCTTTGTGAAGTGAAGGCATCCACTAAGAAAGGGTTTTACGAAATACTACCCCTAAGTGGGTGACATGGAGGGTTTAACTTTCTATGAAACTTTTATTCTCTGGGTCAATTGTCTCGGAAATTGGTACACATACTTTTTAAATAAAATAGTGAATTACGAGTATCACAATTTTTCAAAAAACATCCCCCACGCGTTTCTCTGATTGACTGAATGACTGGTATATCAGCGCACTGCCTAAACCACTGGTCCTAGAAACATGATATTTGGTGGGTGTGTTCTTTGTGAAGTGCAAGTATCCACTAAGAAATAGTTTTTCAAAATTCCACCCCTAAGTGAGTGAAATGAAGGGTTGAACTTTCTATGAAACTCTTTATTCTCTGAGTCAATTGTCTCTAAAATTAGTACACATACTCTTTAATTTAAATAGTGAATTACGGGTATCACAATTTTTCAAAAATCATCCCCTTCCCGTGTTTCTAACTGACTGAATGACTGCCTGATATATTAACGCACTGCCTAAACCACTGGTCTAGAGACATGATATATGGCGGTTGTGTTCTTTGTAAAGTGCAAGTACCGACTAAGAAATAGTTTTTCAAAATTCCACCCCTAAGAGAGTAAGATTTTTGTGAATTCGTTTATTCTCTAGGTAGCTAGATTATCTTGAAAATTGGTTTATATTTATATTTTGTGATGTAAGGGAGCACAGGGATGTAAGGGAGCACAAATACCACCTCAGTGCTCCCAGCCAACCTCACCCCCCCATAATGGAAAGTCACTTTAAGCCGCGGCCCCCAGTTCCCGGCCGCCCTGCTATTCCTGACCACGGCGGCGGTCACGGTAACGGCAGGGCAGGGGGTGCTAAGAATCCCCGGGTTACGGTAGGCCGCCAAAACAAACTGACCCTCGCTACGTTTAATGGACGCACGGCAATTCGGCTGGATGAGCATCTGACGCAGCAGGAGGAGGAGCTGGGTCACATAAGATGGCACATTCTGGGGTTATGTGAAGTCCGAAGACAGGAAGAGGACACCATAACTCTAGGATCAGGCCATCTTATGTATTATAGAGAAGGTGACCAGCCATCCCAAGGCGGCGTCGGGTTTCTGGTCAACAAGGCCCTCAGTGACAACGTTGTAGAAATCTCAGATTCAGATTCAGATTCGTTTATTTGCATAAAACACAGGTTATAATGATGGTGAATAATACAATGTATGTGCTTGATACCGTATTTTGCCCATACAGGCGTGCAAATATTTACATATATTATGTTATTATATCATAGACAATGATATCTATACAAGTGATAGGCATTATAATTAACATTTTAAAAATATACATTATACCAATTTGGATTGTCAGTTTAGTCTAAATAAAAATAATTACACATGTCAAAGAATAAATTATTAATAATCAAATCAAATGTCGTACATCCAAGAAATCTTTCACCGAGTAAAATGCTTTTTTGAGCAACCACTCAAACATCTTTTTCTTAAATTGACGTAGAGGAAGTTTCTTAAAATCTTCTGGTAATTTATTAAATATTTGTATTGCCATGGGATAAGCGCTTTTTGAAGTAGAGTGCTTTCGTATTTTCGGATATACAAGCTTATCCGGATATCGTGAGTTAAAATTTGATATGTCCTTAAATTTTGTAAACAGTTGTGGATACCTTTTTACAAAAACACTTAGTTCGTAAATGTAAAGACAAGGCAATGTGAGAATACTAATACTAGGGAATAGCTCTCGACATGAGTGTAAGGGTCCAACGCCACAAATGGCTGACGCATTTTTTTTGTGCAATGAAAGCCTTGTTTACCCACACACTATTTCCCCAAACTATAATACCATACCGTAAATTCGAAGCCACATAACCATGTTACGCCATGAGAGCAACCTTTTGGGATGAGTTTCTGGACAGCGTTTTTAGGGGATAAATAAATCTATTTACTTTTTTACATAATTTGTCAATATGACTCTTCCAGTTATATAGGCAATCGATCTGGAGCCCCAAGAAATTAATACTGCTTGGTTCTTCTTTTATTTCTTGGCCATCACATATAGTTGTTTCATGGTTAGGTTTACTTTTGAGATAGAAATGTAAGACTCGGGTTTTACTGAAATTAATAATTAGTTCATTTGCGTTGATCCATTTTATTATATCGGAGACTGACTTTGCCAATTGTTGGCTATGAGTATTTTTGTTATCATTTCTGACAATTAAGGATATGTCATCAGCAAATAGCACGCAGTTATATTTTGTTACTTCGGGAAGGTCGTTAATGTATAACAAGAATAGAAGAGGTCCCAAGACACTGCCTTGGGGCACTCCACGCTTGTTTAGTTGGAAAGATGACCTGAATGTTGTAACGTTACTTTTGTTATCCAGTCCTTGAATTTCGACGCATTGGTGCCGGCTACTTAGATAAGATTTTATCCAGTCTGATGAAACACCACGAATGCCGTACCTTTCTAATTTTTGTACCAGTATTTCATGATTGACAAAATCAAATGCTTTGGTGAGATCGAAAAAAACTACTGATATAAAATTATTAAGATCTACACCAAATACAATTTGATTTACCAGTTGATATGCTGCTAATGCTGTCGATTTATTTTTCTGAAATGCATTTTGCTCAATTTTTATTATATTACATTTAACCACAAAATCATACAGTCTAGCATGTATTAATTTTTCTAGTATTTTCGAAAATATATAAATTAATGTTATAGGTCGATAATTATTGTTATCTGATTTTTGGCCTTTTTTATGTAATGGTTTTACGATAGAAATCTTGAGTTCTTTTGGAAATACACCTTGTGTCAATGATAAGTTTGTCAAGTAAGCAAGTACTGGAGCTATTTCGTTCACACATTTCTTAATCATATGTGTAGATACGCCGTCATATCCAACGGCGTTGGTATTATTTAATGATGCTATAACTCGTTTTACTTCATATGCATCGCAAGGTTTTAGAAATATAGTTGAGAGATTATTTGTAATTTTACATTCATTTAAATTATTTTTATCAGAAGTTACATTTGTCATATTATCGTTTATAAAATAATTATTAAATATTTCGGATATATATGTTTTATCAGTATAAGTTTGGTCAGCAATTTCAATAGAGTCAATGGTGTTAAAAATATCGTTGTTACCACAAGTTTTTCTTTGTATTATGTTCCAGGCTGCCTTACATTTATTTTTACTTCGGCACATATATTTATTATGATATATTTTCTGCGACGCTATTATACACCTTTTTAACATTTTTGAATATGCCATGTATTGGCTCGTGTAACCCACTCTTTCTTTGAGCTTCGCCGTATAATATTTGTATCTCAAGTGTCTTTTAGTTCTAGCGGACAGTTTTAGACCTCTAGTGATCCATTTTGGACCGCATACTTTTACAACGCATTTTACATTAATAATGGGGAAACAAAGAGAATAAAATAAATTAAAAATGTCTCCAGTGTGTCGACCAGGGTTGCGTACCTAATAATAAGGTTAACCAAGAGGTTCAAGGTTGTCCAGGTCTACGCACCGACCTCTGCACACTTGGATGAAGAGGTAGAAAGTATGTACGAGGCCATCTGCAGAGCCTTACATACCACCGCTAAAGCTCACTACAACGTCGTCATGGGAGACTTTAACGCCAAAGTGGGAGTACAGATCTGCAGTGAATCGACTATAGGACCACACGGATTTGGGAGTGGGAATCACAGGGGGCAAATGCTCGTCAATTTCCTCGAGAAAGAATGGCTTTTCTTGATGAACTCGTTCTTCAAGAAAAAGCCCCAAAGGAAGTGGACGTGGCAAAGCCCCGACACTGACTAAACACGAGATTGACTTCATCATTACGGACAAACGGCGCATATTCAGAGACGTCTCTGTGATCACTAGGTTCAATACTGGAAGTGATCACTGACTTGTACGAGGCTCTCTGGATATCGACTTCAAAGCCGAGAGATTCCGATTGATGAAGTCCACGCTCCGACCAAACCTACTCTAAACCGTTGTTGGGTCTGAAACATTCCAATTAAAATTGGAAAATCGATTCGCTGCCTTGGAAACCACAGATGACGTAGACCAGAAACTCGAAGAAGCGGTGGAAATCCTCAGGGAAGAAGGGACTAAGTTTTGCGAGAGCAAGCGTACGGGCAAAAAGTCCAAACTTTCGGCAGAAACACTTCGGCTAATGGAAGAGAGACGAACAGACCCTTTGTCAGCTTTGTCAATTAACCAGATGCGCAACAAAACCATTAAGAAGCTGGTACGACGCGACCTCCGATCCTCTAACACGCTCTTGATTAATGAATCAATTGAGCAGAATCGGGGGTCGAAAGTGTTCGTCCAGCCTCTGGGTAGAAGCCACCTCACAAAGCTGACAACATCAACGGGGAACGTCGTCGCATCCAAGCCGGAGATTCTGTCGGAAGTTGAAAACTTCTACAGCAAGCTCTATGCATCGCATGCTTCAAGGCCCGAACCCGATACTGAGGATTGCAGAGCCACCTTAACCCGCCACTTCACAGAAGACCTGCCCGAAGTCAGCCGAGATGAGATCGTGATGGCCCTTAGACAGCTCAAAAATGGAAAAGCCCCAGGTGAGGACGGAATCACAACGGAGCTTCTAAAAGCTGGAGGAGCTCCAGCTGTAAGCCAGCTGCAACAGCTCTTCAATTCTGTTCTCTTCAATGGTAGAACTCCACAGGCATGAAACAGAAGCATGGTGGTTTTGTTTTTCAAAAAAGGAGATAAAGCGCTATTGAAAAACTACCGCCCGATTTCGCTTCTGAGCCATGTCTACAAGCTGTTTTCAAGGGTCATCACGAACCGTCTTACGCGAAGACTCGATGAGTTTCAACCTCCGGAACAGGCCGGGTTTCGAAGCGGTTACGGCACCATGGACCACATCGAGATTGTGGCATCAACATTAACGGCAAGTACATCTCTCACTTACGATTCGCAGATGATATCGTCATTATGGCTGAGACGCTGTAGGACCTACAAAGGATGTTGAATGACCTAGCTGATTCTTCTCGTCGCATCGGTCTTCGGATGAATTTGGTTAAAACCAAAGTCATGTACAACGAGCACGTTGTTCCGGAACCGATTGCCGTAGATGGAATCCCACTCGAAGTTGTCACTAAGTATGTTTACCTAGGGCAAACGCTCGAACTAGGCAAACACAACTTCGAGAAGGAAATCCAGAGAAGAATTCAGCTTGGCTGGGCAGCATTTGGGAAACTCTTTTTTTTTGGGAAACTATGGGAACGAAGTAATTCGCCAGAGAACTAAAGTGATCGACATAGCACAGCGGATTAGCAAACTGAAGTGGCAGTGGGCTGGTCTGGTCATATCTGCCGTAGGACCGATAACCGTTGGGGCAGACTGGTTTTAGAGTGGAGACCGCGAATCGGCAAACGTAGAGTAGGACGCCCTGTGACTAGGTGGAGCGACGACATTCGCAAAGCGGTGGGCAGTGACTGGAAGCAAAGAGCCGAAGACCGGGCTCAGTGGCGTGTCTTGGGGGAGGCCTACGTCCAGCAGTGGACTGATACCGGCTGATAATGATGATTAAAATTATGAGACACGTGTATCATCATCCATCCACCATCCAAAATCATCCTTTATACATTTGTGTAACTGACAGAGTGACTGATATATCTACGTACAGCCTAATCCGCTGGTTTTAGAGACAACATTAAGAGGGTCTGTGATCTTTGTAAATTGCAGCTATCTACCAAGTATTCTTTGACTACCCCGACTGTATCGAACTACCCCTTCAACTTCGAAGTTTACCTTCAAAGTCTGCTTTGCCATGATTTTTAATAAATCTTAAGGCCAAACTCTTACTTTAACAAGGGTAGACTTAGAGAGAACTGCTTTTCACATGGTCGGTAATACGTGGTCTTCTCCAAAGTAAGCTCACGGAGCAGCATTTGTGTAGGATTTTGTCAGTTTGTAATTTGTATGTTCAATTGATAGGGAGTGAGAGCGCATATAATATTTGTTTCTGAAGAAAAATATATAATTTGTTCCTGTAAGGCAGACGCTAGTGCAAATATGGCTACTAAATAATTATTTATTTAATTATAATTATTATAACTAATATGGCCGGCTCTACTGCGGCATGCGCTAAATGGACGAAAACATAAAAGTATACCTATAAAATGTGTAAAGGCAGTAAGTAAAGTAAAGTAAAGTAAAGTAAAGTAAAGTAAAGTACAGTAAAGTAAAGTAAAGTAAAGTAAAGTAAAGTAAAGTAAAGTAAAGTAAAGTAAGTAAAGTAAAGTAAAGTAAAGTAAAGTAATGTACAGTACGTATAAAGGTACAGTAAGTATGTATACCTGGTTCTGCAGTCGCATGAGCCAGGTGAGGTCCCCGGTGGGCGAGCGCACGTGCACCTCGGCCCAGGCGGCGCACCAGCACGGACACGCGCCGCTCGCCGCCAGCGAGCCCACGCGCGACCACGCGCTCTCCTCCGTGTCCTGCGACACACACACACGGACGTATAGCACAGTGTTCGGCGGAACAGGCATATAGTATGACTCGCTAATAAAAAATAGCTTACCACCAGTAAGGAGAAAATCTGTCTTGCGTGTTTACCATTTTCGACCACATCATCGCTTACCACCAGGCGAGATAACGATCGAACGCTAACTTATGAGATATATTTAAAAAGAATATATATCTGCACTACCCTACATCGATTCATCGAAGTCAAATTAAAATAATGAATAAACGCTCTGCGAGAGGCCTTCTTAATAAACGCTCTGCGAAAGGCCTTCTTAATCGCTGACTGTATCTTTAAATATAATGCGTATATTAATATTTAGGGAATCTAATGAAGGAATTTGGAACTTATCGGTGTGAATCACTGGAACTATATAGTTCAATCGTTCAAGAGAACAACTCTAACTCACCACTTCTTTTGAGATCCTTTCGAAGCGCTGCGAGAAATGATTGAGTATTTCCACCAGCGGGTCCGTTTTACTGTTCTCTGACGAGTTTTGTCTGGAAATTGATACGACCGATTGTAACTAGTCTCCTTCATCATATCACGTGTACCGTCGACATCTGGCGGCGGTACTCGTCACTAAATGTAAGCATACGATACATGTTCTGTACGTCGCTGATGACAGACGTGCGGAATACATTGGGATTGTGAAAATGTAAAATAAAGTAATGCTATAAATAAAAAGTGTGCGTGAAACCAGCCAAGTCATATTACAAACAGAGCATTTTGCAAAAAAATCTAGAACGTGCATGGCACTAAATGGATTCGGTGCTGGCATTTGCTATTTGTAAATTAGAAAGAGTGTAGGAAAATATGTCTGATTCCACCGAAACTACAACTAGCGGGCTGTGGGAGCTACAGTGCAGGCTGCAGACTAGCAAGCGTGACATTAGCGGCTACATTATATAGATACGGGTGGGGACAGAAACACCCTCCTCCACGACACTGTTTCACACATAGATTGAGTTAGCGTAGCGTTATTCAACATCTGTGGTTTCAGGCCACGGGGAAACCTATCCCCAAAAAGCTATCAGCTAGTTATTAAACTCATCTTTTTCACTTCACTTTAAATGTATGATCGCAGAAGTTTTGCCAAACTCCGTCCAACCATTTACTTAACTTTTGACAGGTCCCGGGTAAGATATAAGCGCTATAAAATGCCGATCGACGAACTGGTAATCAAAGATCGTTTACAAAACGAATAAAACCGGACTTTACATGCCGCGGTAGTGACAATATCTACTAGTCATAATCATGTCATCAAGGTAGGTATCAAATTTGTTTATATTGTTTATCTCCAAATCTCCAGAGATAATTGTCATAGCTCAATAAAATGTGAATGGGACAAAACCAAAGAGGCATCATCTCTGAAACAAAAAAGAATTTTTCAAATCTGTTGAGATTTGACGGAGTTCTGAGGTAACAAACATAATAAGAAAGAAATAGAACAGTCGAATTGAGAACCTCCTCCTCTTGTTGTGAAGTCGGTTATTTCTGCAAAATGGATCGTGCATCACAGACTTTTATTCAAAAGTTTACTTAAAAAATCATGTGTCAATATGTCATGATAAACCACCAAAATCTTATAAAACTAAGTCTAATTTGGCTTTCCTGAGAATATTATTGTAATGAATCCGACCCTGCACTGTTTGAGTACTTGTCAAATAGGGAGGACCAAAATACTTCATCGATTTGAATTTTTACATTTATCGCCTTAAGATTTAGATGAATTTTGAACGTCCCGTGTTGGCACAGAGCACAGAGTAGGCAGTAACAGCCAGGGTGTCGAGTGTCGAGTGTCGTGGAGGAGGGGCCGACAGCCGGACCTGGTGCTGTGTCCGCTGGAGAGGTGGTGCGTCTCGGAGATGGAGAGCGAGCTCGAGGTGTCGGCCGACCGCGAGTGTTGCAGCGAGTACTTGCTGTAGCTGCCGTACACACAACGCGATCTTACTCGGGCCACGACCACGCACCTCGCCACTACCTTCTAACAGCCCGCGCACACGGAGACCGTTCTGTATTTCGGAGTTCCGAGTTCACAACTCTGCATTCTTTATAATGTACCGAGTCCTAACAACAACGACCATAGCGGGCAGTCAGAACGCGACGGTCAAAGCGGAACGTCGAGTTCTAGAGTTCTTTTCCCGCCGAGACAGAGAACGCCAGAACGCCAAGATGTCTGAGTTTGCGAATACAGAAAACTAATAGAATTGTTTAGAGACCTTTCTCTAGTTTATGATAGAATTTAAATCACGAAGATTACAAAAATCTAAATTAAATATAGAATCTTTCTTCATATCTAAGTAATTCATGAAACATACTGCTAAATCCGCCTTGTTCTTCTCGCGTTGTGTTAAATGGGTGCTGGATGCACCTATTTATTTACATACGTTTTTTTTAGAAGCCTCTAAGCTCCACAAAAGCAACTATTTTTTATCGGGAAAACTTACTAGAGACATATTGCACGTGCAACGACACACATTAAACTAGAACGCGGGAATTGGAACGCTACTTGTGTGTGAAGGAACTCTCGAGCGGTTCAACGGTCACGAGAACGCGAAACTGCACCGAACTCCAGAACGCTTTCTGTGTGTGCGGGCTCAACATCCTAACACCCTGACCTCGCCGAGGTCTTCGTTCGTAGGAGACTAACTAAGACTTCCATACTGTCGCGGTCAGTGTTTCAGAGCGTCAGAACACTCAGAACGTCGACAAATTAATCTAACATGTCACGCTTCTCGAGTTTGACCTTTTTCACGTGATAGCTAACGTTATAGACAGCAAGGGACGTCTCCCAAACATTAACATTATTGAAAGAGAGGCTTTTGAACAGCCTTTATCTAGCTTTCATCGCGTGTGAGATTTAACCCGTTACCAACAAAATATTTGTCACGATAACTTCAATAGTTGAGCGTCAGTACAGTACATACATAAACACGAGAAGCCCTCGGGTTATTAAGGCAAAGCGAGAAATCAGTAATTAGTACACACAACAGTGGTCGCAGTACGCAGGTACGTCGCAGAACGCAGGTACGTCGCAGTACGCAGGTACGCACTCTTACATTACTAACATTTTGATACTTTATATTTTCTGTTCTAAGTATCATGATCTGCAAAACAGGATCAGTTCCTTGAAAGTTGCTCGTGATCATTTCATTTAAAACTTTTTATTAAAATTCACTTCGTCATTTATCATCGAGTGAACTCGTGGTTGATCAGTCGCCTAGCGTATAAAAAAATGTATTCAAGAGTTATTTTAACCCTTCCTTCTTATAATAGGATTAATAAATAAGCAAGCGCTCGACCACTACATCACCTGATGTAAGAAGACATTTCGGCAATCTATTTTCTGGTCGATAGTTTCATCGAGTATGTCAACATGTCGCCATGTAATGCTACTACAAGGTATCCGTGTATGGTCGGGTATGTATGTAAGGTACAAGTAAATGCAAGCTTACCGTTTGACCTCGGGCGGGTGCGGAGGGTCGGGCGGGGGCGGCGGCTCGCTGTCTCCGTCGTTCACTTGTAGCTGCGGTGGTGCTGTCTCGTTCTGTCACATTACACGCACGTCTCACACAGTGTATACAATGTGAGCAGATATAGTTCTCGATCGTCACAAACGATCATCGGAATCGACACAAATGTATAGGCTGACGTTTCAATGAGCGTGACGAAAGATTTTGAAATCCTCTTCCGTAATGTGGGAACACACTTACTATTCACGAAAAAACCTTTATTTCGGTAATTAACTTAAGTTTAACGAAGTTTAAAACAATTTTTAAATATTATTTCAATAGTGCGCAAAAACAGCTCACATGTGTCATGGCGTCGGCTGTGACGTCACGTATAGGTTACTGACATACTTAACGTGGTAACTGTTATATAATCTGTGATAATGAATACACATGGTTTTTTTAAATTTTGAAAATTAATAACATTTTCAAGAAAACCTCATAAGAGGACATAGGCGTGACGTCATGCGCTGTGATTGGTGTTTCTATCAAAATGGCCGATTGCAGTATTTTTATGTTTTATTTTACATCTCTCATATTCGGTAAGTAGGTCCTTATTACCCCCAAATGGGGCTTGTAGGTAACAATTTGCGCTCTAGGGTAATAATGTAGCTAGAAAAGCCCTAGGGCGGTAAGTAATTAAAAAAAACTCTTCACTCTTTCAAAAAGTTCGCGTACATCTAAACATCATACTGGCGATAGACATCATGCATTCAGCCCAATGACAAAAGAGGTCGCTTCGCTATTCAGCCTTGTCTTCGTATGAGTATAATAGTCATCAATTTTAAATATCGAACGGCGAAGATCAATTTCGTTCTTGAAAAAATAAATAAAAATAAAGATGAAAAAAGGCGGGAATACAAAACTTTTACTTTAAATATTGTTTGTTTTTGGGATTTTTTTATAATTACGAGCTAATTAGGAAAAAAACATGAGTTCTGCAAGTGATGAAGAAATAAGGTGCACTCCCGATTCAATGAAAATGGAAGCTGAAGCAGCAATTAACAATATTTTGTCTGAAAGTTCTAAAGAGACATATTTGAAAACTTACGACGAGTTCATGAAGTGGCGAAATGAAAAACTAAAAGAAACGTAAAGGTCTTTATCTGAGACTGTATTCTTAACATACTTTAGTGAGCTATCAAAACAGCTGCAGCCATCTAGTTTGTGGTGCATTTATTCAATGTTAAAAAAAACACCTGTCCCTAAAATTTGAAAATTGTTCTCATTTCACTATAAATATTAACTAATAAAATGTTTTATTCTTGTAACGCCGGTTTTTTTCTACTTACCTCACAATCGAGATGTAAAGCAGAGTAGTTAGCTCGGGTGTAAGCATCAATTGCACCCTCGAACTAGTAAGATTTAGCGTAATGAAACACACTCGGGCGGTTAACTGACTGTTTATTTCCAATAATGAGGGTGCAAACCAAATAGTTTCTAAATACCCGCAATACATTAATAATACTTCACAGAACTATAGGCGCCCTCGCTGCGCTCGTGCGCCTAAATATCTCGGGCTGCAGTTGACGCCTTACAGCCCTTGGCTACTGATCTACTATTATTGAAAATCTTAATAATCTCATTTTTTTATATAAAACTAGTGTTTTAAAGTGTTTTAATATGTATTTTCCCCTAAAATCATCAAATCTTCGATTTTTGACACTATCGTCATGCCTATTGTATTAGTCACATTCACGTTGCCATCAACACCAATATTATAAATGAGAAGTCAGTTTGTATATTTGTTTGTTTGGGTCTTCCTCAAGATCAAACAACTGGACTGATTTAGCTGAAAATTTGCACATGGATAAAGCCAGTATTATGGATTAGGCTATAGGATACTTTTGACGCGAGCGAAGCCGCGGGGCACAGCTAGTTTTCCATATTTTTTTCGAATCGTCGACCACATCACATAGAATTCGGATGAGTTTATGTTTTTAATATTTCGAAACACACCTATCACGTAACAGCAGAATACTAATGTCTAGGTTGAACTGTGGTCTATGACGTCAGTTGTGGGATGTTGTATGCGTGCGGGAGAGGGTCGTACCTGCGCCGGGAGACCGTTGTGTGTGTGTGCGTGCGCCGGCCACAGCGGGGGCAGCGGCCGCGACACGCTCTCCGCGTGCTGCTTGCACAGGGTGGAGCATCTGTACGGGCAACACACACATTACTGCATCTGTACGGGCAACACACACATTACTGCATCTGTACGGGCATCACACACATTACTGCATCTGTACGAGCAACACACACATTACTGCATCCGTACGGGCAACACACAGATTACTGCATCCGTACGGGCAACACACACATTACTGCATCTGTACGGTCAACACACACATTACTGCATCTGTACGGGCAACACACACATTACTGCATCTGTACGGGCAACACACACATTACTGCATCTGTACGGGCAACACACACATTACTGCATCCGTACGAGCAACACACACATTACTGCATCCGTACGGGCAACACACACATTACTGCATCCGTACGGGCAACACACACATTACTGCATCCGTACGGGCAACACACACATTACTGCATCTGTACGGGCAACACACACATTACTGCATCTGTACGGGCAACACACACATTACTGCATCTGTACGGGCAACACACACATTACTACATCTGTACGAGCAACACACACATTACTGCATCCGTACGGGCAACACACACATTACTGCATCCGTACGGGCAACACACACATTACTGCATCTGTACGGGCAACACACACATTACTGCATCTGTACGGGCAACACACACATTACTGCATCTGTACGGGCAACACACACATTACTGCATCTGTACGGTTAACACACACATTACTACATCTGTGCCCGCTCGTGTCGCTCTACATGCTGGAGGTTTACTTTTAACGTTCTCGTTTCGATTAGTCGTTCTTATAATAATGTAATACAGGTACAGTGGCGCAAGTATAACTTGGCGTGCCAGTGTGCCACTGCGCTTTTACTATGTACTTTGATAACAGTTTCTATTGAACCACTTTTAATTCTTTCGGCATTGTCGAACTATTTGAATATAGCAGATTTATCAACAATACTGTCGCGGTAAACTCTCAAACGTCAAACTCAGTTTTAACTTTAATTAAAAATTACTGTTAATTAAGAATTAGTTCCAAAAGCCACCACCGCCAAGTTACAGTTGTGGCACTGTAGATGAGATATTTAAGGGCGGTATTAGTATGAATGTAGAAGGTCGAGCAGCACCAGGCCGCGTGAACAGACAGCAGTGAGGCGAGCACTCGAGGCGCAGGAAGGGCACGGTACCTGTCGCACAGCCCCTGGTTGAGCGCGTTCTGGTGGCAGCCCGAGGTGGTGACGGTGACCAGCTTGTGTCCCACCAGCCAGGTCATCGACTGTCCGCCCGTGAACAGGAACTGAGCCAGGTCGCTCCTGTGTGCCACGTACATACAGGGTTATTGCTAATTCGACGTATTCCCGGCAGAAGCAGATAGAGGGGCTAAAATGCGACATATTTAGCCCCACAATGTATGGCCCAAAATTATTGGTTCACGCGAGATATTTCGAAATTAGAAATTTACCCGAGTTAGTTTACCCGATTTTATTGTATCGCTTGACTAAGGAAAATAGGAATTCATATTAGTAAAGACCGAAAAACCACATTGTAGTTCACACTTTCTTACCTACCCCATTTTGCATTCTTGCAAAACGTATTTATTTATTTACAGAAACACTAATGTAAAGATTCGAATAAAACAGAATATCTCATCTTGTTTCGCCATACAAACTTTGTTACCCCACTTCACCTTCTTAGGGTGGCATTTTGAAAAAGCCTGAATCTCGTTTTTACTTATTTATTTACAGAAGCACTTGTGTGAAGTTTCGAATAAAAATACGACCCAAACTTTGAACCCCCGCTCCATCCCCTTAAAGAGCGAATTTTGAAATTTTCTTTCTTAGCGGATAACTACGTCAAAATAACTATCTACATGCCAAATTTCAGCGCTATCCAAAACAATATTGATTTTCACACTTTGTTACCCCATTTCACCCTCTCTTATTTCGAAAAAGCCTAAACACGTTTTTACTTATTTATTTACTAAAGCGATTGTGTGAAGTTTCGAATAGAAAAGGCTATCTAAACCTGTTTCTCCATACAAACTAACCCCCGTTTGAATTTTAGATTTTTAGAAAATCCTTTCTTAGTACATATTTACGTACAAATATACTCAACAAATTTCAAGTCTTTACGACCAGTGGTTTATGCTGTGCGTTGTCTGTCAGTCAGTATGTCAGGTCAGGACAAAGATTCTTATAATATTAGATAAAAGATACGTAAAAGAGGAAAACATTTCAAGTAATATGATAAAGTGTCCCAAAGTGTCACGTTTCCGAGATATTTGGAAGTAAAAATCGCCAATTCGCAGTACGAGAACAATGACAATAATTAAAGTGTGTATACGCATTCCGTTGCATTCAAATGACAGTTTCCAGGTTGATTCAACTATTTATTAGAAGGCAGCACAATCTAGTAGCACAAAAAACAACTTTAATTAATTACTTGCCTCATAAATAGCACCACATCGCAATGTAACACTACTTTGTCTAAGTAGGTAACTTTAATACAGAATTTAAATTGATGAAGAGAGAGCGCGGGAGAGTGTGTAGTGGAGTGGGAGTGGGAGTGAGAGGGGGAAGGGGAGGGTGAGGGTGAGGGGGAGGGGAGGGGGTATAGTAGTATACCTCTGCGTGCGCACGCTGCAGGGCGTGGTGGTGTAGCGCGCCAGCAGGTCCACGCAGGTCTCCGTCAGCTCCACGTGGAAGGCGGCCGAGGTGGAGGCGGAGCCCGCGCGCCCCAGCGCCGGCCGAGACACCGCGCGAGACCCCTGTACACGTACCACACGTTACGTACACATACACGTCTCTAGTGTTCATTGGTCACCTGTGCTAATGTACCTGTCACGTGATACGTGTGTGTGTGTGTGTGTGTGTGTGTGTGTGTGTATGTGTGTATGTAGGTATGTGTGTGTGTGTATGTAGGTATGTGTGTGTGCGTGTGTGTGTGTACTCACGAGACTGGAGGAGCGTTGTCGGTTGGAGGAGTCCTCGTTGGCCGCGGCCGCGCCGGGCACCTTGTGTGACTTGTACTGCAGCTGCTCCTCGAACGGCATTATTATGTAGTTGTGCAGACCCTGGAGCAGATACACCTCATCTATATCTATACTAATATTATTAAGAGAGAACATTTGTATTTTTGTATGTTTGTAATGATTTGGCTCATAACTACTGACCGATTTAAAATTTTTTTTCACTAATACATAGAATGGACTTTCGGAATGAAAATAGGCTATATATTATCCCGTTTAAATCAAAGGTACATTCGTGGAGACCTAATTTGTAACCTAAGTCGGCAAAAAAACGGTCGAAAAAACACGTTTCTTACGAACGCTGCTTAATTGAAAATAGATAGAAGAATATTTTCTATGGAAGAGTTGTACAACTTAATAAGACCTACGAAAAAGTCCGCAACAGCATATGTCTATCTCTTAAGGTTGACTCACAGTAACCATTTTAATCTTAAAATGTTTGTTAAAAAATATTACATAACTTCCAAGGCTAGTTTCAAGTATATAGTATTAATCCTTATCCAAATAATTACGTTAATTAGCTTGGCCACATATTATAGATTAAAATTGTCCTTTACAGTATATAATTCAAATGAAAACTCTAGAAGATATCACGAATTTCACAAACACGCATCGCAAAATTAATGAAATATTTGCAGTGAAACCACAGATTAGGTCACAGTTACTACGAAAATATTATTATAAGCTTAGCTATGCTGTAGATCCCCACTGATCACAATCAATTTGAAGTCAATATAGTATAATAATATGATCTATTGCGTAAAATAATATTCATCTATATATACAATAATATAATATTTTAAACCACCCCGACTGATCTATGTATACGTAATCTTTTCATTAAAAGCATTCCAATGACTCTTACAACTTACAGCTCAGATTTTAAATGTCGTGTTTAGAGAAACACGACATTTAAAATCTGAGCTGTAAGTTGGTGAGGATTTGAGTATTCTGTAGAGTCCAGGAGATGTCCCAGCATCAGGTCAATGCTTCCATGTTCTTACAATATCGTTGAAGAAGGAGATTTTCGAATTGATCAGACCTATGAAAGTTGATTTCATAGCGCAATTAACTAGAAAAAAGCTCATAGTTTTATAACGATTGAACGAATTTTCCTGAATCAAAGCTAAGAAAACTTCCGATGAAGACATCTAACAAACAAAAAAAAAACTATGAATAATATAAACAAAATCGGTTCATCCGGTTAGGTGCTAAGATGCTACAGACAGACACACAGATACACACGTTAAACGTATATTACCCCTAAGGTGCAGGGTAATCTACATTTTGCGTCGGGGAACGCCGTAAGGTTACGGCGGCAGACGTTCTCCTTGGTGGTAAGCTACTTGTTGGTAGATTTAATGCTCCCACTATCACTGTACGAAAACTCATGATTCATGAATGCACATAAAACTTTTATTGGTAGGTATATAGCTAGGATTAGAACCAACGACCGTCGGGTCAGAATCAAGGTAACTTCCTTTTATACTCCTTTTTATATTCCTTCCTTAACTTATATCACTACGTAAGTATTATAAAACAAAGTCCATCACTGCGTCTGTCTATGGGTCGGCGCACACGGGCCACCGGCCACAAGCCGCCTCCGGCATATTTCCTATAGTTTTAATACATTTTGTATGGACTCGCCGCACATGGTTGACGCCGGTGGCCGCCACACGCTACATGATAAAATGTATGAAAACTATAGGAAATATGCCGGTGGCAGCGTTTTGTGGTTGTGGCCCCTGGCCCATGTGCGGGGACCCTATCTGTTCGCAATAATCTCAATAGCTACTGAACGGATTATCATGCGGTTTTCACCAATAGCCAAAGTGTTTATGAGGAAAGTTTAGGCGCATAATTCGTTAAGGTTTTGTGTAAATTGGATGAAATTTAACGATGATTGTTAAATATGTTCATATTTTATATTCGATGCAACAAACTGATGCAAATTTTGTAGGCATATATGTTCTACCCGTGCGAAGCCGGGGCGGGCTGCTAGTGTTATATAACACTACTCTGCTTGTCAGGTAAAGGCGTGTGTAGTTGTAGTTATGAATTACTCTCCGGTAGTATCGCGAGTGAGTTTTATTGCAGGCATTATAGTGAATACATAGATTTACGTAACAGTTTCTATAACGACGAGAGGATAAAATAATCGCGTTTAACTAAATTCATACTTAACCTCCCATAAATAGAGCTGCTTGTGATATGTAACAAAATAAGGTGAGTCAACAAAGCGATATGAAACATGACCCGCTAACTGTCTTCGGCGGATAGTTTCTAGAAACCAAAAGGAATCGGAGGTTGACAAGTACGAATAGCCACCATTTTTGTGCCTCTCCAAGATGACTGGTAGAAAATGCTATTCTAGCATTAAGTCCTCCGTGTACTTTTTTTGTGTGCAAAAGTATAAATAAATCTATATATATAAATTCGGTGCCAGCCAAGTCTATTGGATAGTAGATAGATACTATGTATGTAGTAGTAGTAAGTAGGTACATGTAGGTACATGTAGGTAGTATCTATCTACTATCCATTAGACTTGGCTGGCACCGACTTCAAATACATAAGTGGGTAGCGCTTATAATAATTATATTAAGTAATTTATTTTTCGCTTTTGAGTGCCTGTTTGTGGTTATGAAGTCGGTTTTTTTTAAAGAATTTATTTTACCCTTTTTAGTGCAAAACAAGTTTTAATTAAATTACATCCATCTATAAAATTTCGTGTCTGGGCCGTTAAGACGGCTTTTCAGTATGGTATATAATGTAAATTACATCTTGAGATATATATTACATTCAGCAATTGCTGTTCACACTGCAAGAAATATAGTTCAGCTTTGGATGTCTATGGTTTCATTCAAACATTGGCTTAATACACCAATTGTGTGGAGCCATAATAAAAATAAAAAATAACAAAAAAAAAACTGTGGGCGAGGCAGGGGGAGGCGCGGAGTCCGGGGACGTGAGGTAAAATATAAACCTACAAATATCGCTCAGACGGTTGAAAAAATATTTATAGCTTGGGGTGATATATATTATAGCATAGTGTAAACGGTCTCATACAAAATGTATGACGAGCGATAAAATTACATATCTCATGATATAATATACATTATATTATATCCCATAGTGAAAAGCCGGCTTTATACACTGACGTATAAATACTTTGTGAAAATTTCAAGTATGTACCTATTACGGTTAAGAAGATACAGATCTGTAAAGTGCGCACATATAGACACACGGGTGGACGGACGGACGAACGGACAGCAAAGTTTCAGAAAGTGTTCATTTGGTACCCTTTGGGTTCGGAACCCTAAAAAATTGACTTCAAATGCCGCGCTAGTGAAAATATCCACCAAGGTATCAAAGGACAATGTCCAAAATGGTCCTGTGCAATAAAAGCATCAGACACACACGATAATTAATAGTCTATTTCATTACAATAATTCCAAATACTTTTATAACACGGACTAGTTGTATTCCAAAATTAATATTAAAAAGTATTATTTGCGATTATTAACATTAATCGCCGCCATATGGCCGCCATCTTCGCCAACGGTCATGTCATGTCAAAAAATATTAGGTATGTAAAAAAACCTTGCACCTTAACAAGACTTTGCCCGGTAGAACATTCCTGTGAAGACAAATTAATTATCTTTACCTTTGTTTCTATCTCGCTCACAGTTACCGTAAGAATATCTGTCAAAAACCAAAATCAACGAGAAGAAAGATGTAAAAACATTATTAAAGGTAATATTTTTTAGTCCTCAAAAGTATATGCAATAGCAACCTCCATCTTCTTCTCGAAACTGATGTAAATAAAGCTGCGCAAAAACTTGTAACCCTGATCAGCAATGCTGTTAAGGAACACACTACGAGAGTAAAAATCCGCAGTGCTGAAGTTATTTCAAAACCTTGGATGACAAATAAACTACCTAAGAAAATTAGACGACGAGATTCACTGCATAAGGAGGCAAAAAAATACCCCAATGACAAGGCCATACAGTCGAAATTTCGCAATTTTCGCAATCACTGTTATATGTTTCTACACAAACAAAAGGACAGCTATGAGGCTGGTCGCATTGTTAGGAATAAACATAATAGCAAAAGTCTCTGGAAAACAATAAAGGCCATATGTAACATAGGCTCAGCCAAATCTAACTCTGATGATCTTCTAAAAATCAAACAAAATACAAAAGAAAACTGAGGCACAGTTAGCTGACTCAAACACTGCTATCTATTCTCCGACCGGCTCCCTTTTCTACTCCCCAACTGCCTCTCTTTTTCTTACGCCAACAGATATCTACGAAGTCAATAAAATCATTTTAAATCTTAAATCAGCATCAGCTCCGGGTAGTGACTTAATAAGTAACGAGCTCCTCAAGCTCGGCCGTCATGTCTTAGCCTCTCCCATCGCCCATATCTGCAACTTAAGCATTCAAGCTGGTATAGTCCCAACTTGCTTTAAAATTGCAGATGTATGTCCAATTTTCAAATCGGGTGCCTCCACTGTCATAGCTAACTATAGACCAATATCCTTATTGCCATCGCTGTCAAAGATCCTTGAAAAAATCGTTAGTAAAAGACTTTTGGACTACCTCCTAAAAAATAGTATTCTATCTCCTAATCAGTTTGGTTTCCAACCGAAAAAATCAACTGAAGATGCAGTTGTGGCACTTGTGGATCATGTATCAGAAAACCTTGAAGCAGGTAAAAAATGTATTGGGGTTTTCCTAGATCTGGCTAAGGCATTCGACACGGTGTCTTGGCCAATCCTCCTTAGGAAGCTGGAGGCCCTGGGAGTGCGAGGCCTGGCGCTGAGCTGGTTTCAATCGTACTTAAGCGACAGAAATCAAAGAGTACGGATCTCTGACCAGTTCAGTGACTACTCCAGTATCTCCTATGGCATCCCGCAAGGATCGGTGATCGGACCGACGCTCTTTCTGGCGTATCTCAATGATATGTGCCAATCCCAGCTGCGCAACTCAAGCATTTTTGCCTTTGCAGACGACACAGCGTTGATTTTTCACGGTGACAACTGGAATTCCGGTATTTCTACCGCACATCAAGGTTTATCCCAAATCACGTCATGGCTCCAAAATAACCTGCTCACCTTAAATACTGATAAGACCAAGTATATGGTTTTCCACAATTCTGCCAAATCATATCCCGGCTCTTTCGAGCTTAAGCTCCACACATGCAACTCCAGCTCTTCCCAAACTTGTCTATGCCCGTTACTACAACGCGTCGACTACCTCAAATACCTAGGCGTCACAATAGACCACCAACTAAAGTGGGAAAACCAGATAGGTGCTTTGTGTGGTCGTCTGCGTAAGATGATGTTCGTTTTTAAACGTCTAGGTTCTGTCGCTGATCCCGCTACTCTTCGTCTAGTATACCAAGCCCTTTGCGAATCCATACTGACCTACTGCATCGTGTGTTGCGGCGCCGCGGATTGAAAGAGCGCAAAGAGCCCTTCTGAAGGTCTCATACAAAAAGCCGTACAGATACTCAACCGACCAATTGTATGACGATACACAACTCCTAAGGGTACGCCAGCTGTACATTCTCGCATTGGCTTTGCGCTTCCATAAGACGTCCTGGGAGCACATTACGACCAACTCTCGTACTCTCCAAAATTCTTGGGAAGCACCACGGGCTAGAACACAACTGGCACAGCGTTCATATTTACACAAAGGACCTAGAATTTATCAAAAGTTAGATAGATCACTTGACATAGTAAAAGAGTCTCGTTATTTGTGCAAACGAAAGCTAGTTTCCTGGCTTTCCTTGCTTGACTATGACAAGACCGAAGACCTTTTTATAACCAATACCTAACATTAAGGGGCCTGCTTCTTCCACTAGTCATCACTAGTGGATGGTTGCATCCATTCAATTCTCATGGTGTTGTGGATTGAATCGATGCAACTGACTGAACACTGAAAACTTTATAGTTATTAGTGAATAACTGATGGAGAACCAGGCCCCATGAATCTTAAAAATACCACTTATACGACATTAGACTGCACAAAAATAACACACATACACACCCACATACGCACACTCACAAACGCACACGCAAACACACACACACACACTCACACACACACACACACTCCTACACACAGAGAGATAGAGACACACACACCTACATAGACATTTTACTTTATATTACACTAGCAGCCCGCCCCGGCTTCGCACGGGTAGAACATATATGCCTACAAAATTTGCATCAGTTTGTTGCATCGAATATAAAATATGAACATATTATACAACCATCGTCATATTTCATCCAATTTACACAAACCTTAACGAATTATGCACCTAAACCTTCCTCATAAACACTCTGGCTATTGGTGAAAACCGCATGATAATCCGTTCAGTAGCTATTGAGATTATTGCGAACAGACAGACAGACGCAGCGATGAACTTTGTTTTATAATACTTACGTATTGATATTGGACGGCCCTTTGGCGTAAAGGATAGTTACCCTGATTTTGACCCGACGGTCGTTGGTTCTAATCCTAGCTATATACCTACCAATGAAAGTTTTATGTGCATTCATGAATCATGAGTTTTCGTACAGTGGTAGTGGAATAATTAAATCTACCAAAAAGTAGCTTACCACCAAGGAGTACATCTGCCGCCGTAACCTTACGGCGTTCCCCGACGCAAAATGTAGGGGTAATATACGTTTAACGTGTGTATCTGTGTGTCTGTCTGTAGCATCTTAGCACCTAACCGGATGAACCGATTTTGTTTTTATTATTGATAGTTTTTTTTTGTTTGATAGATGTCTTCATCGAGAGATTTCTTAGCTTTGATTCATGAAAATTCGTTCAATCGTTATAAAATTATGAGCTTTTTTCTAGTTAATTGCGCTATGAAATCAACTTTCATAGGTCTGATCAATTCGAAAATCTTCTTTTTCAACGATATTGTAAGAACATGGAAGCCTCCTGGACTCTACAGAATACTCAAATCCTCACCAACTTACAGCTCAGATTTTAAATGTCGTGTTTAGAGTCATTGGAAAAAGCTATTATACATAGACCAGTCGGGGTGGTTTAAAATATTATATTATTATATATATAGATGAATATTATTTTATACAATAGATCATATTATTATACTATATTGACTTCAAATTGATTGTGATCGGTGAGGATCTACAGCATAGCTAAGCTTATAATAATATTTTCCCAGTAACTATGACCTAATCTGTGGTTTCACTGCAAATATTTTATTAATTTTGCGATGCGTGTTTGTGAAATTCGTGATATCTTCTAGAGTTTTCATTTGAATTATATACTGTAAAGGACAATTTTAATCTATAATATGTGGCCAAGCTAATTAACGTGTAATTATTTGGATAAGGATTAATACTATATACTTGAAAATAGCCTTGGAAGTTATGTAATATTTTTTTCATCATTCCGAGGCCGAAAGTTTGAATTTCTTCTTTTGTTTGTGGGAAGAAAGATGCATATTTCAGACTGCTCACAATTAGTGACAGTTTAAAATTTAGTCTATTTTTGTTTTAATTTTCTTCCCGTTATCTATTTGAAATAACTTATTACCATGGTAACCGTGCAGTTGTTATTTCAATAAGAGTCAAATTTTCTGATTCTGATAAAAATTACATCAAAAATATACATAGAAAAAAACTTGTGTATAAAAAATAAGTGAATACAGCTGTGTAAAAAAAAACCCGACAATGAATTCATCGGATTATTCAAGTGACGACTCTGAAGATGAAGAAGTGCGACGAAACATTGCTGCGGAAGCTGCGGAAATAACTCAAAATTTAGCACCCTCCAAATCGGTACAGCGATATAAAAATTGTTACAATCAATTTATTGCTTGGAAGAAATTGCATCGTATTATGTATTATGATAATGAAAATTGAAATATAATTATTAAATGACACATTTATAATACAGTATTATTTACTGTTTTAATTACTTATTTTATGTACATATTGTTATTTCCTATTCAATATTCAATGTTTTTTGTTTGCGTTCGATAATAAATACTATTTTTCTCACTAAAAAAATTGAATATTTAATTATGTCGAATATTATTAATAATATCTATTAAGTTTAAGATAATTAAAACTATTAATTTTTTTTTTTTCGTCCCACGCTTTTGTCACCCTCGCCTTCGGCTCGGGTGACAATATCGCGCGGGTTGAAATGTCCTACTTTCCTCCCTTGGCACGTAATGTACTATTAACAAAAATTTTAAGATTAAAATGGTTACTGTGAGTCAACCTTAAGAGATAGACATATGCTGTCGCGGACTTTTTTGTAGGTCTTATTAAGTTGTACAACTCTTCCATAGAAAATATTCTTCGTAGGTACAATGGTACTAAGGTACAATGGTACTAACTTCAAAATATTGCAGCATCATAATGAATGCTGTAATATTTTGAAGTTTGACTAAAATTATAAAAGTTTATCTATTTTCAATTAAGCAGCGTTCGTAAGAAACGTGTTTTTTCGACCGTTTATTTGCCGACTTAGGTTGCAAATTAGGTCTTCACGAATGTACCTTTGATTTAAACGGCATAATATATAGCCTATTTTCATTCCGAAAGTCCATTCTATGTATTAGTGAAAGAATTTTTTAAATCGGTTCAGTAGTTTTTGAGCTTACTCATTACAAACATACAAAAATACAAATGTTCTCTCTTTATAATATTAGTATAGATTGAGTGTTACTTAGGATAGGACAAGCGTTGTCTTACCTTATTTTACTCGCACTGTTTGTACAGATTAGTCGGAAAAAAATAAATAAATAAGAAAGTATAGTACTTCCAGTACATAATACCTACAGTTATATAGTTCGCTGAGTACTTCAAATATTATGTGTTCTTAATAATGTCTGTCAGGAAGAACTGGCCTCCACGACACAGGATATCCTAGTGTGGAGTCCACGGACCACCTTAACACCTTACCTATTTTTTAGATATAAGTGATTTAAATGTAATTGTAATAGTCGTAAGTTTGTTCTGAATAAAAAATCATTCATTCATTCATTCATTGTGTATAATGCTCTCGGGACTCTTCTTCTACAGTAACTAGTAAGTCGTCGAGATAAGTAAATGCATCGTAATACAAATGTTGATATATTAAAAACGGCTCGGCCGATTTCGTTAAAATTTAAATGGGACCACCTGTGAAGGTTACCCTTTGAAACAAAAAAGAATTTTCCAAATCGGTTCAGGCATCTTCGAGTAATCGGTGAACATACATTATTACAAAATCCGACGAATTGAGAACCTCCTCCTTTTTTACGAAGTCGGTTAAAAAGAAAGTCGTGTTAGTTACTTCACTTATAACTCAAGAACGGCTGGACCAATTTTCATGATTTTTATGTTTTCGGAATTGTCTTTGTCAGGAATAAAAAAGCCTAAATTAAGTTCATCTAAATTGTAAAAGGTAACACGACATTAATTGTCTGTTAGGTGGTACGAAGTTCGCCGGGCCACCTAGTAAATGAATACAAGCCTCGCTGCCGGCAGTATGCGTGCCCGAGGAGCAGTACTCACGTGTATGATGAAGCGCACGAAGTTCCGGCGGTAGGGCAGGCGGCACTTGAGGAACCAGGCGGCGATGACGTGGTGCGCCAGCGACACCACGTAGTGGTTGTAGCGGGACGGGTTGGTGTACGGCAGCAGGATCGCGAACACGGACATGTACTGGTCCTCCACGAACGACGCGAACACCTTCGGCAGCCGGGTCAGAGCTGCAACCGTTACATTACTATATTGTACGCCGCGGTGTGGCGGGTCAGTGTAAGCACGAGCAGAGCTGGCAGTATACTGACTGGAGAGGAACTCCAGCATGGGGCTGGCGATGGCCTGCGTGTCGGAGATCTTGGAGAGGTCCAGCAGCACCTCGGGCAGCATGCGCACCATGGTGTCGCGCGTCTCCAGCGTGAAGATGGTCAGCGCCGCGATGTAGGGCTGCGGCGTGCGGAGCACTGCAACACCACACACCGAGGGTCACACTTACATTGGATTCTAATGTATCGCTTTATGTTGTGATCGAGGATGACAACATGAACAACATAAATCAATCGAATCAATAGAAGGACCACATTAAATAAGAGGTCCACAAGTCTACACTGACGGTAGCAGAACAGGGGAACGGACAGACAGACGGGTTCCTTTTGTCCTTTTAAGGTACGGAACCCTAAAGTGTAGCAAGATCGGTATATTAGTAGTTACGAAATAGCCGAGGAACTGAGGATTGACCACAAAACAGTTTTGACTCATTTGAAAAAGTCTCGGTATACCAAAAAGCTTGATATTTGGGTGCTACACGTGTACGATACTAGTTAAACCGTGCGTAGTAAGTTCGTTATTGTGAATAATGCTAAGTTGAAAAATAAGTAAAGTAATGTACTCCGTACAACACGCGCTCACTAAGAAAGACAGACCCAATATATCGTGTACTCATTTGCGAGTCTCCATTGAAACCGAACCACTTTTGAAAAGATAGATTATTGGTGATGAAAATTGGATGACCTACGACAAGAAGGGACGAAAACATCATGGTCAAAGGTTAGTCAAGCTTCACAGATTAGCGAAACCTGGGATGAATGATATTACAATAAGGTGATGTATGATGGAGGATGTGCTGTGTGTATGGTGGGAACGGAAGGACCTCATTCATAGTGAGCATTTACCGCCGGACAAAAACTATGAATTCGGATCTCTGGCAAGCCGATAACTAATGAGACTGAAGCAAGAAATTGAGAAAAAAAGAGGGTGCGTAGAAAGCTACGCGTTACAAGTGTAACTTTTTACCAAGTTCATTCAATTTATTTCTAAACATCACTAGGTAATTAGTTTTTTGTACAACTCCATCTGTTAGCCTTTAGCGAGTACGTCTTCGTAGTTACGCCGTTCTACAATAGAGAAAATTTATAAATATAAAATACTAGCAGCCCGCCCCGGCTTCGCACGGATAGAACATATATGCCTACAAAATTTGCATCAGTTTGTTGCGTCGAATATAAAATTTTAACATATTTAACAATCATCGTCATATTTCAACCAATTTACACAAAACCTTAACGAATTATGCACCTAAACCTTCCTCATAAACACTCTGGCTATTGGTGAAAACCGCATGATAATCCGTTCAGTAGCTATTGAGATTATTGCGAACAGACAGACAGACGCAGTGATAGACTTTGTTTTATAATACTTACGTAGTGATATTGGACGGCCCTTTGGCGTAAAGGATAGTTACCCTGATTCTGACCCGACGGTCGTTGGTTCTAATCCTAGCTATATACCTACCAATGAAAGTTTATGTGCATTCATGAATCATGGGTTTTCGTACAGTGGTAGTGGGATCATTAAATCTACCAATAATTAAGATATTTTAACTAAAACAACCAACTTCAATGCCCCGCGAGTCAACTTCAGTAGCAAGTTTGAGACGTTTATCGTCATATCTCTGGAGATACTTATCACATCTCGATGAAATTACAATGGGACCACCTCGAAAACGTACCCTATCGTTACAAAAATAATCATTCGAATCGGTACACAATTGACGTAGTAATCACGTAACATACACACACAAAAAAAAACATACAGACGCATTGAGAACCTCCTTATTTTTGGAAGACGGTTGAAAAATAGCTTACCACCAAGGAGAACATCTGCCGCCGTAACCTTAACGTAACCAAAAAAGTAGGGGTTTATACGTTTAACGTGTGTATCTGTGTGTCTGTCTGTAGCATCTTAGCACCCAACCGGATGAACCGATTTTTATTTTCTTATTGATAGTTTTTTTTTGTTTGATAGATGTCTTCATCGAGAGTGTTCTTGGCTTTGATTTATGAAAAGTCGTTCAATCGTTATAACATTATAAGCTTTTTAGGGTTCCGTAGCCGAATGGCAAAAAACGGAACCCTTATAGATTCGTCATGTCTGTCTGTCCGTCCGTATGTCACAGCCATTTTATTCCGAAACTGTTAGGACTACAGAATTGAAACTTGGTAGGTAGATGTATTTTGTGAACCGCTTTCCGATTTTCATACAAAAATAAAAAATATAAAAGTTAAAGGGGGGGAATCCCATACATGGAACTGAACCAAAAAAAAAATGTTTTCTTCACACCTGTACGTGCGGGGTGTCTATGGATAGCTCTTTATAAATGACACTGAGGTTCCTAAAATCATTTTTGCTCAAAGTCAATCATTTGAAAGATAGGCGCGTCTAAAGTGGTAAAATGTGTGTTCCCCCCCCCCCCCCCCCCCTCTAACTTTTAAAGTATGGCAGTGAAAAATCTAAAAAAAATATATGCTGTAGATCTTAATAAAAACTTACAACGAAAATTGGTTTGAACGTGATACAGTCAGCAGTTTTTGAGATATGGCGACCGCAAATATAACTTTGTTTTTCATTAAAACACTATGAAAAACAAAGTTAATTTGTTAGTTGCAAAAAATCATAGTTATAGAATACTTTACTGTATTACGGAACCCTACGAGTGCGAGTCCGACTTGCACTTGGCCAGTTTTTTCTAGTTAATTGCGCTATGAAATCAACTTTCATAGGTCTGATCAATTCGAAAATCTTCTTCTGCAACGATATTGTAAGAACATGGAAGCATTGACCTGATGCTGGGACATCTCCTGGACTCTACAGAATACTCAAATCCTCACCAACTTGCAGCTCAGATTCTAAATGACGTGTTTAGAGTCATTGGAATACTTTTAATGAAAATATTATACATAGCTCAGTCGGGGTGGTTTAAAATGTTATATTATTATATAGGTATATAGATCATTATTATTTTATACAATAGATCATATTATTATACTATATTGACTTCAAATTGATTGTGATCGGTGGGGATCTACAGCATAGCTAAGCTTTTATTAATATTTTCGTAGTAACTATGAACTAATGTGTGGTTACACTGCAAATATTTTATTAATTTTGCGACGCGTGTATGTGAAATTCGTGATATCTTCTAGAGTTTTCATTTGAATTATATACTGTCAAGGACAATTTTAATCTATAATATGTGGCCAAGCTATTTTAATTAACGTAATTATTTGGATAAGGATTAATACTATATACTTGAAAATAGCCTTGGAAGTTATGTAATATTTTTTAACAAAAAATTAAAGACTAAAATGGTTACTGTGAGTCAACCTTCAGAGATAGACATATGCTGTCGCGGACTTTTTTGTAGGTCTTATTAAGTTGTACAACTCTTCCATACAAAATATTCTTCTATCTATTTCCAATTGAGCAGCGTTCGTAAGAAACGTGTTTTTATCGACCGTTTTTTTTTGTCGACTTAGGTTGCAAATTAGGTCTCCACGAATGTACCTTTGATTTAAACGGGATAATATATAGCCTATTTTCATTTCGAAAGTCTATTCTATATATAAGTGAAAGAATTTTTTAAATCGGTCCAGTAGTTTTTGAGCCAAATCATTACAAACATACAAAAATACAAATGTTCTCTCTTTATAATATTAGTATAGATAACATGACGCTTACGTCGCTTCCGCTGCCTTCGGACCGTGACGCTACGTCATTTCCGTCTAATTTTACCTCAGTGCGCCTAAAGAAGTTAAACTTCACAATATAATAGTAGTATTCAGTAAAGAGACGAGCACAGAGTGTAGGGAGGTTGGTGGTGGTGTTGTAGGAGAGTAGTGTAGTGTAGTGTGGTACTCACCCATGCCGTACTTGAGCAGACAGCGCACGATGCGCTGCTGCGTCTGCGGCTCAAGGTAGGCGTGGTAGGGCGCCAGCGCGGCCAGCGCGGGCAGCGCGGCGCTGTGGAACTCCGACACCAGCACCTTGCCGCCGGCCGCCGCGCGCAGGCACTCCGGGAAGTACAGGCTGCGGTCCGAGATCTAAGGGCACGTCACACGTCACTCGTCACACACTGCTAATACCCAACCTGCGGGCACGTCACACACGTATCTGCGGCGGACGCTACTGTGCCGCTGCTCACACGCGCGCACTCTATTATCGGAGGATGTAATCGTGATTCGGACATAAAGCTAATGTTGTTCAACGAATCTTATATAAGTGTTCGAGATTACGTGTCATTTGTCGGTGTGGCTGCGATGTAGCTAGATGTGTTGTAACTCTCGACGAGCTCACTCGGCTGACGCGGTGACGACGGTTGAAGTTGGTACTCTTCAACTGTTTCAATTATATATTTTAAGTAACAGTCACTCTTTAAAGTAAGTACTACATAATTTTTTGTATTTTTATTTGTATTTGTAATATATTGTTTGACACTAAATTTCTATGTAATAAGATAAAATATGGTTCTAACAGTGTGGTAGTGGTAGTGTGTGGTAGGTGAGCGTGGCACGTATAAGAGTGTAGTGTAGAGGTAGTGTCGGCGAGACTGACCATGGAGCAGAGCGTGGAGGCCAGCAGGTCGAGGTCCATGGCGCGGCGGCCCACGGCCAGCGCGCGCGCCTGCAGCAGCAGCGGCAGGTGGCGCAGCACGCCGCCCAGCACGCTCCACTCCGCCTCGCGCGTCAGCGCCGCCGTCAGCGTGCGCGCCGCGCGCCCCACCGGCACCACGCACGACCCCTGCACACCCACACGTCACATCTCACTATACACTCCACAGACCATGGATTTGCATGGTGGTAGGACACTATCTAGTGTCCGTCGGGGCAGCTACCACCCTCGACTTAGAAAATCTGTCGCCAAACTTCTAATGTGTTCCGGCAGCTATCCTTGGAGCCAATTCCCATTCTAGGCCTAGCGTGCTTACTGCTTACCGACTTCAACCGCATCATCACTCCCCAACGGGTGAGCTAGTGGTCAAATGTTAACGTATAAGATATAAACAAACCCACTACAGTCATACGACAGAACCCGATGCCGCCGTGCGACGTGCGTTCTCTTTCTCTCAATTGCACAATGCTCCTTTATTATAAAAGGTAACAGAACAATCACGACGCTCCCTGACGACGTACAGATAAAACGGCATCCAAAATTCTGAATGACCAACATTTTGCACTCCGCCTGTTACCTCGAGACATAAAGATGTTAGGTCCTGCCTTTAATCGCACCGGACCCTTTGCCATTTAAACCTAAAAACATTTCTATTGCACTGAATTAACTGGCAATGCGGTGGCACCGCCCCCGGGCGGATAAGAAGAAGTCCTACCACTACAATCTTCGCAGCAAATCCTTTTCGCAATTTCGGCGTATTTAGTTCCCACAAACTTCAACAGATTCGACACAGTAAATGTTTAGAGTAGTGTATCAGTGAGTGTTACGTCCAGGATATGGAAAAAAGGAGGTGTACCACGTCCTGTTTAAGAGTGGAAGCGTGTGTCATGGATTACGACGTGGTAACCTCGATTCCTGGGCAACTTAACCGCGATGCACGGCGTTTTGTAAGGGTGATTAAATTTGAGGTTAAGAGGTTAGACACTCACCTCGTGTGAATTTTGAATCACATGTATAAATCACATGCGAGCGGGGTTTCGTATTTTTATAATCCTAATCGGCTAATTAAAATTATACAAAGTAGCTACTTCCCTGACTCGATGTGTCCACGTGGCTTCTTAGCTCATCCGAAAGAGCGCAGGGGCAAGCAAGGTAGATACACAATATCACTTGGTAATTCGCAAAATTACATTTCAATTAACACCAAAAATGTTTATTACGAATGCGCCCGGTTGCGCACGAGTCGTATTCAATCACAAAATCAAAATTCCAAAGTCACGCGTCCCAAGGGGATCAAATTAACGCGTTTTAAACAAAATCTATTGGTAATTATTCGACCCGTGTCGTTTTTTATTGCATACCGATGCCAGAGCAAAAAACCATTCGTCCCCCGAATGAATGATTCACACAGCTGGGCGACGGCGCCATGACAGTTGCGAAGTGACAGACGTCAAAGTCATTCGCTCAAACGTCACGCGCGCTTAGATGCATTATGCCATAGAGCAGGCAATTTGGTACGGGACGAAACAGTGAGTGTGTGGGTAGTGAGTACAGTACCGGCGGGTGGTCTCTCGGCGGCGCGGGGTGCTGTCCGCGCACGCAGGGCGCCTCCACCAGCAGGTAGGGCGAGCACAGCGGCCGCACGCGCAGGGACGCCTCGCCGCTCACCATGGCGCCGCTCTCGTTGTAACAGAACCCCACGCAGTTGAACGCGTTCGCGCGCAGACCGAACAACATCTCGAATATCTGCAACACACCACGATACCTTCGGCGGTCGGACCCCACCCGAGTCACAACCTCTGTGCGGCCTCGCCGCTATCTCCAATAGGGAATATGCATGTATTAGAGTTCCGTAGCCGAATGACAAAAAACGGAACCTTTAAAGATTCGTCATGTCTGTCTGTCCGTATGTCACAGCCACTTTATTTCGATACTTCTGGGACTACACAGTTGAAACTTGGTTGGTAGGTAGGTAGATAGATAGATAGATAGATAGATGAATACTTTATTGCATACCAATCAACACATTATAATCTAAGACAAGGAAAAACTAATTAGGTGTGACAATGGGCGGTCTTATCGCTCAGAGCGATCTCTACCAGACAACCTTTGGATGGACAGGAGCTAGTTTTGAAAATAAGCGGTCGGTGGCATACAATACCTTTGACAAAATAAGATAAGTCATAATATTATTTTACATAAACCTACATACAAATATAGTCAAAATACTAGATAATGATATCCATACAAGAACAAATACACTTACATATAACATTATAGATCTATATAAATATATATACATAAATATATATACACAAATATATATACACACACACATATACATACACAAATACACTAAGTAAATATAATAATACAATACATACATATACATATTATATTTAGAGTAAAGCTAGTCAATTTGCGATAGTGTTATATAATGCTTAAATACCATATTTTTAAATATTTGCAGCGTTCGGGCTTCTTTGATATTGACATGGAGTGCATTCCATAGATGAATAGCTTTCATGGTAAATGATTTGTAGTAGTGTTGCGACGTATGTGGGTGTTCTGGCATCCTCAATTTGAGGTTATGATGAGAACGCAATGGACGAGAGTTAGATGATTGTGAAAATTCAAAGCGTTCCTTCAAATAAGAGGGAGTGGCTGGAAGGAAAAAAATATTATAAAGCTGGGAAAGAATATGTGCGTTTCGTCGAAAACGGATAGGGAGCCATTTGAGCTTTGCTCGAAATTCTGACAAGTGGTCAAACTTTCGCAGACCATAGATAAAGCGGATGCAGAAGTTCTGTAAACGCTCGATTTTATCAAGTTGTTCCTCTGTAAGGTCAAGGTAACAAACATCGGCGTAATCTAAAATGGGGAAGAGAAGGGATTGTGCCAAGGCAGTTTTGGTGGTGATAGGAAGGAAATTACGTAATCTACGAAGAGAAGAAGCCGACGCGAACAATTTCCTACTCATTTCCGCCAGCTGAGGTTCCCATGAGAGACAACTGTCCATTTGTATTCCCAAGTTTTTTACAGAATGGCTTATACTTATAGGAACTCCGTCAAAAATAACTTGGGGGAGTCGGAACCAATCGATCTTGGAGATCATCCGTGAACTCCCGATGATTATCACCTGAGTTTTCAACGGATTCACTCTAAGACCGTAAGATTGGCTCCAGTCCCGGATGCGTCTCAAGTCCGTATTTGTAATTTCGATTGCCTCATGGAGTTGGTCTAAGGGAGCTTGTGTGTATATCTGTAAGTCGTCTGCGTAGAGGTGGTAGGAAGAGGAAAGTTGTTTTGAGATTGAATTTATAAATATTGCGAAGAGGAGAGGTGATAGAACGCCGCCCTGTGGGACACCAGATGAAAAATCGCACCATGAAGAATACGTATCTTCAATGTTTACGCGTTGTCGGCGTCCACACAGGTAACTACGAAACCAGTGAATTACAGATGTATTATGTGAACCGCTTTACGATTTTGTACTGAACTGTGTACAAATTAGTGTTTTTGTTTTGAGCTGTGATACACATGTCTCCTAATTAAAGAGTATGTGTATGAAGTTTTAGGTCAATCTACCCAGATAATAAAAGTTTCAACCTCACATTTCACCCTCTTAAGGGTGGAATTTAAAAAAATCTAACCTATATGGAAACCTACACGTCACAAAGCATACACCCTCCAAATTTTAAATTTCATGTCAATAGGACGAGCGACTTGCGCTGTACATTGAAATATCAGTCTGTCAGTCATACAAACGTATGGGGGATGATTTTGTAAAAACTGTAAAAAAGTGTTTCATAATTTTAATTAAAGAGCTAGCTAGCTAGCTTCTAGTCTAGCGTGGTACCATCCTCGACTGCACAAAGTAAGCAACAACACTTACCAACAAGTAGTGGTCAAACCTAGGATGATGGATTATAATGGATGGCGCCATGTCAGCTATGTGACGTTGTCAGATCGACTTTCATTCTATCAACACATTGTCCTACCCTTTCTATCGCAGGGGTCGCGAGATAAGAGTAAACGAGAAAGCTAATATCAAATTGACAACCTCGCGCATGGGTGATCGTGTCCATTTTTGACCGGCTAACAGGCCATAATATAGCGACGCATCATACTTATAAATTAAATAGAAACATAGCTTTAAAGACTGAAACCCTGTTACATGGTTAAATTATGTCGTGTTGTGCTGTGTTTTATCCATCAAGAACAACTAAAGGAGGCGTAAAAGATCCAGAATTATCATTTCACACGTAAGTGTTTGTGGGCATTTATTCTCATATATAACCACTTTTTAAATCAAAATATTTATTTTGCTTACATTATATACATCTTTTTCGTCATATAACTACCGAGGTGGTAAATGGTTATCATTTTAAAGCTTTAATTTATGTAAATAACAAACATTATTTTACGCCGCCCGGCTAGTGATGTACGAGAACCCTCCGAAAACTTTGTCGATAAATATAGTTGATACCCTTATAAAAAGGAATATATAAATTCCTTTAAGTGTAATATTATAATATTACACTACATAAATATATAAATCGTTTATATACATTTTACACTAATTCTATATAAAAAAAAATTGAAGTGTCTGATTGTAATTCCAGATTAACAGCTTTTCACTAAATGCATATGAAAGAATATACGGTACTTACATAAAAAACTAAATTTTAAATGTTGTGTGTCTGTCTGTTTGTTCCGGTTAATCTCTGAAATGACTGGACCTATTTAACGGGACTTTCACTAGTAAAATGCTGATGTTAAAATATTAACTACCAAGTAACTTGGCTACTTTTATTTTAGAAAAAAATAAAGTTCCGCGAAATCAAAATTGAAGCTAATGAAATAGGGAACAATATCTGATACAAATAGGGAAGGTTAATGTGCAAATTAAGCAGTGTTTTCTACCGCGCACAGCCCACGCGCATGTTGCCGCTGTCATTAAACGCGGACAAAGCCGCGGGACCCAGCTAGTTGATTTATAATATGAAGATTTTTTTAAAGGATGGAACGGTTAGCTTAGGGCCTTGATTAGAACGAAATTTGAACATTTTTAACCGACTTCACAATAAAAAGATGAGGTCCTCAGTTCGCCTTTTTTATGTTTGTTATCTCATAACTCCGCAAGTTCTTAACCGGATTGGAAATTTTTTTTTTCGATAGATTAGTCTGCCCGTTTGGTCCCATTGTACATTTTTTGAAATCTGATAAGTATCTCCAGAGATATGGACATAAACACCTCCAAATTTATACTGAAAATGGATAGCGTGGCATTTGAAGTTGGTTTTTTCGTTTTGTGAACGATCTTAAAATATTATAAAAAGTGATCAAAGTAATGTCGCGCAAAATTAGTAGTAACTAGGTACCTAATTATATTATCAGCACTGATACTTACTCGTATTCAATCTATTATTACTTATGATAATGCCATTATACATATTTTTATGAAAAATGTGTCACAGTTTACCGCATTGATATATTATATCATTTTGTTGTAGGTTTCCAAAATGTCCGAATATCCAATCAAGTGGATAAAGGTAGTAAGGCGTGAAAATTAGGATCCAACTAAACACTTCAAACTTTGTTCTAAACATTTTGAAAAATCAATTTTGTACCTACTAGATTATCAATCAAGCTGGAACTGACACCGAGGAAACGGAAAAGAATTGAAGCTAGTGGAGTCAAGATAGAAAGTCTTCCTATAAGTCTTCCTCTGCGAGCAATGAAGGATGATGAAACGGTTTTGAAAGTGTTTTAATCGAAAGTGTTATAAGCTCTAATACATAAAAATCTGTTTAGCCGTTGTAAAAGTATGAGCATTTTTCTAGTTGATGGCGCTATGAAATCAACTTTCATAGTGATTAATTCGAAATTCGGTATCCTTTTCTTCAACGAAAAGGACACTGAAGCATTGACATGATGCTGGGACATCTTCTGGAATCTGCTGAATTCTCAACTCCTCGCCAACTTACAGGTGAGATGTCGTATTCAGACTCATTGGAATATTTTTAATTTTCATTATAGATTATACATAGATCAGTCGGGGTGATTTCAAATTTTGAGTACTGGAGAGTGGAGATCGCGAAACGGCAAACGTAGCGTAGGACGTCCTGTGACCAGGTGGAGCGACGGCATACGCAATGCGGTGGGCAGTGATTGGAAAAGAAGATCTGAAAATCGGGCTCAGTGGCGCATCTTGGGAGAGGCCTACAGTCCAGCAGTGGACTGACACTGGCTGATGATGATGACGATACAATAGATCATACTATATTGACATCAAATTACTTTATATCGTTAGCATTTACAAAAGAGATGTGCTTATTTTTCTGTAGTGGTAGAACTTCTGCTAGTCCGCCTGGACCGGTACCACCACTTTGCCAATTAATTTTCATAGGAATGTTTTTCGGTTGAAATGGCAAGGTGTCCAGTGAAATTACAGGGCATGTGAAACTTAACATCTTTATGTCTCAAGGTAACAGGCGCAGTGGAGTGACGTGCAAAATTCTGGACTGCCAGAATTTTCCTGTATCGCTGTATCTGTAATAGGTAGACGTCATCGCTTACGATGGTAAGCGATGAAGTGAACTCACTTGATGAAGTGAGAGTCGTGCTTGTCCTGTTACCTTTTACAATAAAAAAGCTGATTAATGTTTACAAAGTAAGTATGGCCTAATTTGTGGTTTCACTGATTTTTTTTTATTATTTGCGATGCGCGTAGTTTTATATGATAATTTATCTAATACTATAAGAATATTTGTCCTGACATACTGACTGACTGACAGACAACGCACAGCCTAAACCGCTGGTCGTAGAGACTTGAAATTTAAAGAGTATATTTGTCTTAGTACGCAAGGGTGTACTAAGAAAGGATTTTTCAAAATTCACCCCGTTAGGGGGTGAAATGGAGGTTCAATGTTTGTATGGATAAACAAGATTAGACTATCTAATTTCTATTCTTCATACAAGTAACTTACTAACTGACTATCTAATTTCTATTCTTCATACTAGAAACTTCATACAAGTGCTTCAGTAAAAAAATAAGTAAAAACGTGTTTCAAGCTTTTTCAAAATTCCACCCCTAAAAGAGTGAAATGAGGTAACAAAGTCTGAAAACCAATATTGTTTCGGGTTGCGCTGAAATTTGGCATGCAGATAGTTGTTTTAACATAAGTATCCGTGAAGAAAAGATTTTTCAAAATTCACTCTTTAAGGGGATGAAACGGGGGTTCAAAGTTTGGATAGTCATTTTATTCGACATTTCACAGAAAACCGTACTTCTGTAAATAAATAAGTAAATACGAGTTTCAGGCTTTTTCAAAATGCCACCCTAAGAGGGTGCAGTGGGGTAACAAAGTCTGAAAATCAATACTGTTTTGGATTGCGCTGAAATTTAAAATGCAGATAGTTGTTATGACGTAGGTTGCCGCTGAGAAAGCATTTTCTAAAAATTCCCCGCGGATATTACTTATTATTTATAAATATATATATAAAAACTTATAGATTTACGTAAGTACTTCTATAAATAAATAAGTAAATACGTGTTGCAAGATTTTTGCAAGGGGTTGTAAAAAAGTCTGACAGTCAATATGGTTTTTTGGGTTTTATAGATATGAATCCCTATTTCCCGTAGTCATGCAATAACTTGAAAACCGGTGAACCGATTTGGCTTTTACTTCTTTGATGTATTTTATGATAGAAAGGTTTCAGAAAATAAAAGTTTTAAGTAAATAAAAGAAGTCTTTAACGTGACCGAAGCCGCGGGGCTCTTCTAGTATTTTCATATAAATTATATACTGTAAAGGACAATTTTAATCTATGATATTGGGCCAAGATAATTAGCGTAATTATTCAAATAAGGATTAATACTGTATAGAAGAAAATAGCCTTGAAAGTTCTGTAACATTTTATATTAAAAAATAAAGATTAAAATAGTTACTGTGAGTCTGTGCGATAGACATATGTTATCGCGGACTTTTTTGTAGGTCTTATTATGTTGTACCACTCTTCGATACATACTTTCTTACATCTATTTCAGATTAATCATCTTTCGTAAAAAACGTGTTTTCTCGACCGTTTTATTGGCGACTTAAGTTCCAAAATAGGTCTTCACGAATATACCTATCTTTTAAACAGGATAATATATAGCCTATGTTAATTCTAAAAGACCATATATATATTTATATATGAGAGAAAAAAATAATAGTCCTGTAGTCCAGTAGTTTTTGAGCTAACTCAATACAAACATACATGTTACCTCTTCATAATATTAGTATAGAAGTATAGTATATATAGCTTTGTAGCTCAAATTTGTAATATTTAATTGACGTATTGAAAAGGCAAAACCATTTAAGATTTGTGTTAAAGAAAAGCTAAGAAATGTATACCGCCAGATTTAAGGTTGCCTAATTACAGTTAAGTACTGTAGCATTTTTTTATCAATAACTAATTTCCATAAGCTCAATAAAGTAACTACGTATTATATCACATAAATTGTTTTCTTTTTACATAAGTTTTAGTTTTCTACATTTTTCACCTTTTTATCGATGTGTTGTACACTAGTGATCACTTCCCTACTCAGGCACACTCTAGCAGTTCTAAGACACTAACACAAACAGAAAATGGACATGCTGCCAAAGTTTTGACGCCATCCATTATAATCCATCATCCTAGGGTCAAATGCAAGTTCTATGCAAGAGTTGTACAACTTAATAAGACCTACAAAAAAGTCCGCGACAGCATATGTCTATCTCTTAAGGTTGACTCACAGTAACCATTTTAATCTTAAAATTTTTGTTAAAAAATATTACATAACTTCCAAGGCTATTTTCAAGTATATAGTATTAATCCTTATCCAAATAATTATATTATATCAATAATTATGTTATACGTTAATTAGCTTGGCCACATATTATACATTAAAATTGTCCTTTACAGTATATAATTCAAATGAAAACTCTAGAAGATATCACGAATTTCACAAACACGCATCGCAAAATTAATAAAATATTTGCAGTGAAACCACAGATTAGGTCATAGTTACTAGGAAAATATTATTATAAGCTTAGCTATGCTGTAGATCCCCACCGATCACAATCAATTTGAAGTCAATATAGTATAATAATATGATCTATTGTATAAAATAATATTCATCTATATATATAATAATATAATATAATATTTTAAACCACCCCGACTGATCTATGTATAATAGCTTTTTCCAATGACTCTAAACACGACATTTAAAATCTGAGCTGTAGGTTGGTGAGGATTTGAGTATTCTGTAGAGTCCAGGAGGCTTCCATGTTCTTACAATATCGTTGAAAAAGAAGATTTTCGAATTGATCAGACCTATGAAAGTAGATTTCATAGCGCAATTAACTAGAAAAAAGCTCATAATTTTATAACGATTGAACGAATTTTCATGAATCAAAGCTAAGAAAACTCTCGATGAAGACATCTATCAAACAAAAAAAACTATCAATAATAAAAACAAAATCGGTTCATCCGGTTAGGTGCTAAGATGCTACAGACAGACACACACGTTAAACGTATATTACCCCTACATTTTGCGTCGGGGAACGCCGTAAGGTTACGGCGGCAGATGTACTCCTTGGTGGTAAGCTACTTTTTGGTAGATTTAATGATTCCACTACCACTGTACGAAAACTCATGATTCATGAATGCACATAAAACTTTCATTGGTAGGTATATAGCTAGGATTAGAACCAACGACCGTCGAGTCAGAATCAGGGTAACTATCCTTTACGCCAAAGGGCCGTCCAATATCAATACGTAAGTATTATAAAACAAAGTTCATCACTGTGTCTGTCTGTCTGTTCGCAATAATCTCAATAGCTACTGAACGGATTATCATGCGGTTTTCACCAATAGCCAGAGTGTTTATGAGGAAGGTTTAGGTGCATAATTCGTTAAGGTTTTGTGTAAATTGGATGAAATATGACGATGGTTGTTAAATATGTTCATATTTTATATTCGATGCAACAAACTGATGCAAATTTTGTAGGCCTGTTCTACCCGTGCGAAGCCGGGGCGGGCTGCTAGTATGATATAAAAACAAACAAAAAATTTGTATCAATTTGCGAGTCACTCGAGCGACCTCGTCTCTGGTGCGCAGGGTGCGGGCCAGTGACAACATCTTCCTAGCCATGATTGCAGCGAGAGTCGACTGCCCTTTTATTAATCATTGTTGTTTGAGACATGCCTCCCACAGTACAATGATTGATTTTGAAAGTTGATTCAGATTTGAACAAATTACCATATTCTTCTGTTTCACTTTTGTATTATTTTTATTTTATTATTATTTTGTATTGATCTTTTTATATTTATTTTGAATTTGAATTGTGATTTATTTTAGGTGTATTATGCAATGTTTATAATATGAGTTTTGAATAGCTTGAAATAAATGAATTTTGATTTTTTTTTTAATTTAGCGCATAGTTGCGCTTCGCCAAGAACAGACCCTCGTCGCTAAGACCAGCGGATTAGGCTGCACGTTGATATATCTGTGAGTTAATCAGTCAGACATACGCGTGATGGATAATTTTGGAAAACCTGTGATACACGTGTTTCCAAATTTCAATTGAAGAGTATGTTGTGTACCAATTTTCGAGTCAATAGACCCAGTGAATAAAAAGTTTCACAGAAAATTCAACATCTCATTTCACCCTCTTAAGGGTGAAGTTTCAAAAACACTTTTTTTTTGTTGCGGCAGCTATCCTTGAGAGCTAGATTCCATTCTAGGCCTAGGCGTGCTTACCATCTTTGACCGCATCATCACTTACCAACAGGTGAGATAGTGGTAAACGTTAGCCTATACGATATTTTAAAAAAAACTTTCTTATTGGATAGCTGCAGTTTACAAGGAACACACACTCAAAATTTCATGTCTCTAGAACTAGCGATTTAGGCAGTGCGTTGATATTATAATTCAGAAAAAAGCGTTGGGGTTGATTTTGGAATACCTGTGATACACGCAATTTATTGTAAAGAGTATGTGTACCAATTTTCGACACAGAGAATAAAAAGTTTCACAGAAAATATAACCTTCCATTACACCCTCTTAGGGGTGGAATTTCTAAAAAAGCAACCGAGTTGACTATTTGGAATAAAGAACAAAAAGCTTTGACAGTCTAGAACACGGATTGTCTAGTTAGACGTCGCTCTGCAAACAGAGGTCGATCTGAATGCGTGAGTGTGGTCCTATAGAACAACATGCAGATAGCCGCGGTGAGGATATACATACCTTGGTCCGTATGTTGGGATGGTGGTGGAAGAGCGCGGGCCGCTTGTAGTGCAGGTCGAGGTGGTCGAGCAGCACCAGGAAGCAGCGCAGCGGCAGCGCGGCCGGGCTGGCCAGCAGCCGCGCGTGCAGCACCTCCAGCAGGCCGGCCGCCGCCAGCTGCAGGTCGGACGCGTCCGTCTCCGGCGGCAGCGGCACGTCCGACACGAACATCTCGAACGGACGGTTCAGGATCTGGAACGAAACATGGCTCCATTAGCTCGGGAGCGTCGCGCACACACCAGAGTTACTTTCTCCAGCAGGTCTATGCGGTCGACGGCAGAGTCTGCGGGCAGCGTGCGCGCCAGGTCGCACACAGCAGACAGTTACCTTCTCCAGCAGGTCTATGAGGTCGACGGCAGAGTCTGCGGGCAGCGTGCGCGCCAGGTCGCACACAGCAGACAGTTACCTTCTCCAGCAGGTCTATGAGGTCGACGGCAGAGTCTGCGGGCAGCGTGCGCGCCAGATCAGCCAGCGCGCGCGCGGCGGCGGCCCGCAGAGCGGCGGCCGAGTCCAGCGCGCAGGCGCTCAGCACCGGCGCGCCCACCACCTCCACCACCTCCGACCCGTACACGTGGCTGCAACACGCACACATTGTCGATTCGTCACAAACATTAGCACCTTGAACAAATGCCGATACACACGACATGTTCGGCGACAGATTTTTCAACTCGAGGGAGGTAACTGGCCAGGTGGAGACCATTAGACCGATTTCCACCTTATCCATCAGAGTCACTCCAATCATACTTCTCAAACTTTTCATTTCTACAGCATTAATTTTACTTTCATGCTTCTTCTGCCATACCCAGCATTCACTAGCATTCATGAGTGTGGGAACCAACACAGCCAGTCGTGCTTTTTTAGACACGTTCTGACTTCTCATAAAGTTATGCAGTGCCCCACTCACTTGGTTTCCAGCCAAAACTCTTCGCTCAATATCACTTTCATACTTACCATCTCTCGTAAACTTAGAACCCAGGTACACAAACTCTTTCTCTTGTTCTACACTCTCTCCTTCAATCGTAACCTTACAATTTGTCATTCTTTCTTCTCTTTCAAAAACCATTACTTTGGTCTTACTTACATTCACTTTCATCCCTTTCCTTTTTACGGCGTCATGCATAATATTAACCATCCTTTGCAACTCCTCCTCCGATAATGCTAGTATCACCTGATCATCAGCGTATAGGAGGCATTTGATGGTTAAATCATTCATTCTTAATCCGTACACACTTTCTTTCAGATCTGTCAAGCAATTGTCCATGAATAGGTTGAACAGCACTGGCGATGCTACACATCCCTGTCTAACACCTTTTTCGATGTTAAACCAGTCTGTGTACGCTCCGCTTATTCTGACACAAGCACTGGAACCCTCATAGAGTGATTTCAGTGCTCGTATCAAACTGCCGCCCACCCCATACATAGACAATGTTGACCACAATTCACTCCTCACCACTCTGTCATAGGCCTTTTCCAAGTCTACGAATGCGCAATAGACCTTTTGGCTTTTGGCCAAACATTTTTCGGCTATGCTTCGTAAGGAAAAGACCTGATTCATGCATCCCATTCCTCTCCTGAAACCTGCTCGCACATCCCACATTTTTTTATCAGTTTCATCCGTCACTCTTGTAATCAATACCTTTGCATACAATTTCCCGACGATGCTGAGTAAGCTAATGCCGCGGTAGTTTTTGCAGTCTTGCTGTGATCCCTTTGTATAGCGGTACAATGACGGCTTTGCACCAGTCTCCTGGTACAATTCCGTTCCCCAGCAAAGGTAAAAAAGGCGATACAGTTGACTCGCTACCACACCTTGTCCAGCCCTCAGCATAGCCTATACAAAATGTATCGAGTGGAAAAGTGCAAAAAAAAGCGAATTCATTTTCAGAAACTGTATTTCTAGCAAATTATCAAGAACTGGCCAAATTCAGGCAACTTTCTTGGAGTATTTACTCGATGCTGATATCGACAGTCAATACTAATAATAATATTCAAATCAGGACCTATACAAAATTGGTAGCGTACCTTCAGAAGGACATAAACCAAAGAAATCAAAAGTGCTTGTGTATGTGCTGTGTGTATATGTGTCATATGTGTTTGGTTTAGTTGTGTTAGTCTCTTTTTTAGTTAATATAGTGTTGAACTTAATTTAAGCCTTTTATTTCCTTTTCTCATAGAGGGGGATGAAAAGCAAGGTGTAAAACTCGGCTGCAATATTATTTTCTCTCGGCCGACGTACTTTAAATCCCTCGCTACGCTTAGGATTCTACTTTAGAATCCCTCGCTACGCTTAGGATTCTACTTTAGAATCCCTCGCTACGCTTAGGATTCTACTTTAGAATCCCTCGCTGCGCTCGGGATTCTACTCTAGGATCCTTCGCTTTGCTCTGGATTCAAAATAGCGGCCTCGTAGAAATGTACTATATTGCAACCTTGTTATACAATCTACTATTTGTTTGCTCCTAAATTATTTATCTAGTATCGTGGAGTAGAGAAACGAGACGCGACCCGCCCGCGACACGGCTCAGCTTCTACGGTGTGTAAAGGAAGAGAACTATCCTCCCCGGGGTGGCGAGTCAGTAAGGCGCGCACAGAAGGTAAGGCAGGTCTCACCTGTACCGCTTGATGAAGTCCAGCAGGTGGTGCAAGGTGTGCAGGCGCACGGAGAGGCGCGCCTCGTGCCGCAGGTAGCGCTCCGCCAGCGCGCCGGCCGCCTGCAGCCAGTCGGCCGCGGCGGGGGACAGCGCCGCCAGCCGCACGCGCACCAGCCTGCCACACGCACACCGCCCGTCACTCACACTCTGTGCGAGACAGGCCGCTCCACTCCCAACACATTGCATACATTATTAAATAACTCATCATTATGAACCTACTCTGTACCAACACTGCAAACAATACTTTCCTTTAAGTTAGGTTGGCTTCAATGTCTAGTGATAAAAAACAATTATTTCTTTCAAAAAACAAAATAAGGTAAGGTTTGTTTGTGCGTGATAATGTACCTAATTAATTAAAGTATCTAAGTTTATATATATAGTTAAAAACTAATAAGTAATATCCGGGGGGAATTTTTAGAAAATCCTTTCGGATACCTACGTCATATCTATCTGCATTCTACATTTCAGCGCAATCAGAAACAATATTGATTTTCAGACTTTGTTACCCCACTTCACCCTCTTAGGGTGTCATTTAAAAAAAGCCTGAAACACGTATTTCCATATTTATTTACAGAAGTACTTGTGTGAAATGTCGAATAAAATGACTATCCAAACTTTGAAACCCCGCTTCATCCTCTTTAGGGGTGAATTTTGGAAAATACTTTCTTACCAGATACTGACGTCATAATAACTATCTGTATGCCAAATTTCAGCGCAATCCGAAACAATAAATGGATTTTCAGACTTTGTTACCCCATTTTACCCATTTAGGGGTAGAATTTTGAAAATGCCTGAAAAACGTATTTACTTATTTTTTTACTGAAGCACTTGTTTGAGGTTTCGAATAGAAAAAGACTATCTAATCTTGTTACGCCATAGAAACTTTGAACCCCCATTTCATCCCCTTAAGGGGTGAATTTTGGAAAATCCTTTCTTAGTACACCCTTACGTACTAAGACAAATATATCCTCCAAATTTCAAGTCTCTACGACCAGCGGTTTAGGCTGTGCGTTGTCTGTCAGTCAGTCAGTCAGTCAGTCAGTCAGTCAGTCAGTCAGTATGTCAGGACAAAGATTCTTATAGTATTAGATACCAAATTAACACAGGATTCCATGATACCACTACTCCTTATATTTTTTTTACTGTTATCGATATCGATAAACAAAAGCAATTCGTTATGTTCAATCCCTAGACCAATATTGCTGTTTACATAATGTTGGCTCTAGTTTGGTATCGTTAGGTTGGTACAAAGTACGTTCTTAATTCGGTTATCAACAATGTAGGGAAGTTCCTACAGTTATAAGGTAGTAGAGTGATTCAGTAGTGTGTGGCGCCACCTACCTGAGCACGGAGGCGGCGGGGCGCGCGGCGCCGCACGCGTCCACCAGCGCCAGCAGCGCGCCCTCGTCCCCGTAGTACTGGCCCGCGTCGCTCAGCTGCTCGATGGTGGTGATGAGCGCGTGCAGCCGGGTGTGTATCAGCTCGTTGGGAGGCTCGTAGCTCTCTGCAACATTACTCTCACGTTACACTGTGCCCACTGCCTGCTGCCTACCCAGCGCATACCGCATTAAGACATATGCAACCACATCACATACACGATGGTATTCAGTCCTCTGCAAGAGCTGGCGAGAAACAGACGTGTTTCATATTTAATTGTTTCATTAATTACGTAGTGCACGGTACCATATGGGGCACAACACGCCACTTGCATTATCTAATGGTATAGCTCTAATAGCTGTAGAGCCCTCCGCTATGTTCAAAGAATGTTGGAAGCACGTAGCTGGAGCACAGCGAGTCAATTGATTTTTGCTATTTTCTCAACCTGCAGTTCTAAGACGGCTGAAGCTATTTTGTTTAGCATGTATCAGCTGTTGCGGGGCCCTATAACCTGTACCTGTACCTGTAACAGAATGTCATGTAATAATAAAGCTAAGCGAAGCGAGCGTGATACTTTATAGACTTCTTAAGTGGAGACCGGATGACGCTTATAAGAACTGAAGCGGGTGGTCTTTTCACAGCTGCCTCGAACTGTGAAGTCTTATGTCTACTCAGGAGCAAAATACTAACAACAAAAAATAAATTATATTTTGTTTTATTTACTAAGTATATATTTATATATTTTGTAGGGCTAGGGTAGTATAGTTCTAGAATTAAAAATCATACTGCTTGACGACGACGTGTATTCCGATTGTTCCTTCTCCAGCTAACAGATCCTGCCTGGTAATACGTGTCAATGAAAATCCATTTCGCTGTTTTATATCTCCTTATATTTCTTCGGTTGCACAACAGATTATTATATTTGTATAGCAAAGAGTATAATAACTGTCCTGGTTACACTATATCCTCGATTGATTTGCTTAGTCTTTTACAAATATCCAAAAATTTCCAAGGGCTTTTGTCGGCCATAGCAAAAACAAGATAGCACAGATATATATTAACACATAGAGTAATTGCCCGTTTATAACAAAAGTGTTGCCAATGTATAAGAAACTTTATCTGCTACACACTCGTCCGACATACCGCCCACCAAGGACATAGACATATGTCCTTACACAACTTGCGCATGCTGTGAGTTACAAAAATATATTATTTATCTTTTACGAACTAATTCAAATTACAACTGCTCACCATGAGATGAGGGCAACCTTAAACAAATCCATTTATAATATATTATGAATTTACAATGTACAATTTACAATATATGGTATACAAAGTATTTACTCAAATTACAACCGCCCACCGTGAGGTGAGGACAACATTAAAGGAACGTATTTAGAATATGTTATTAAACTACAATGAAACAGGGAGAACACACAGTTTAGATGTTGGCCTTTTGATGATAGAGCCGTTGCATTTAAGAGTCACCACTCGCGTGAAACCATCACCACCAGAATGCTTTGTCACTACTCTACCCATAAGCCACCGAGAAGGAGGCAGACCATCTTCTTTTACGAGCACTACATCTCCAACATTGGGTTCAGGTATTTGCTTAGTCCACTTGTAGCGTTGCAACAAGTGGACTAAGTATTCCTTGGACCAACGTCTCCAAAAGTGCTGAACGATACGCTGCGTCACCTGCCATCGTCTCAAACTACTGACATTAGAGTTTTCATAATTTCGGTCAGGCAACGTGATAAGTGGTTCACCAACCAAAAAATGACCCGGAGTCAGCGGCATTGGATCGCCAGGGTCCTCAGACATCATTGACAACGGCCGAGAATTTAAGCATGCTTCTATCTGTATCAACACAGTGGCAAGTTCCTCATAAGTGAGTGTTGAATTTCCAATAACATGTCTTAAATGTCTTTTTGTTGCCTTAACTCCTGCCTCCCAAAGACCACCAAAGTTTGGAGCATGTGGTGGTATGAAATGCCATGATGTCCCGTTGTTTCCAATCCATTCCCTTATCTCTACAGCCACAGTTGATTGTTCTACTGCAACTAAGTGTTTCAATTCCTTAGCAGCTCCTACGAAGTTGGTACCGTTGTCGCTCCAGATGTCAGTTACTGCTCCCCTCCTAGCTACAAATCTTTTGAATCCAGCAATGAATCCTTCAGCTGACAAGTCACTAATTGCCTCTAAATGAACCGCCTTGGACACCATACAAACAAAGACACAAATGTATCCTTTGTAGGACTTATTTCCTCGACCTTTAGCCACTCTTATTTTCACTGGACCTGTAAAATCAACACTGCTCCGGCGAAATGGTCTAGCTGGGGTAACTCTGCAAGTTGGCAACTGACCCATTAATTGAGTTTGGCTTGATGTGGCAAACCGTTTGCATTTGACACATTTATGTACATATGCCTTTACTAATGATTTTGCAGATATGATCCAGTACTTAGTACGCAATTGGTTTAACATCAGAGTTGGACCACCATGGAGAGTTCTTTTGTGACAATCAGCAATAACCAAATTAGTGAAAGAACTATCTTGCGGCAAGATTATAGGATGTTTTGTATCTATGTCTAAGTTGGAGTTCTCGATTCGACCACTGACTCTTAAAATTCCTCTGCTATCTATTACTGGACATAGTGGTTTTAATTTACTCCTCTGTTTCACATGTCCCATCCTCTTCACATCATCAATTTCTTCCTTGAAATATTTATTTTGTACATATTTTATGCATACCACTGTCGCTTCCTCTAATTCTTCATTTTGTAAACAGACTTCATATCTTTTCTTTCCGTGATACTGTTTTTTCCATCTCAAGACTCTTCTACAGTAAGCTATCACTCTCAACAATCTGTTCAATGTTGAATATTTAGACCACATCGGATTTTCTTCTGGGTCTTCAGTCGCTACATGAGCCTTAACTGTTCTCAGTTCCATGTTGGTTGCAATTGACTTCGGTCTACAATATTCAATTGTATTATTCATAAGCCATGAAGGTCCTTCAGCCCACAACTTATTTGTTGACAATTCTTGTGGTGTACTACCTCTTGAAGCAATGTCCGCTGGGTTCTGAGAGGACTGCACATGAGCCCATTGTGTATTGTCAAAACTAGTAAGAATGGTAGAAACACGGTTTCCAACAAAGGTTGTCCATTTACTAGGATGTCCACTGAGCCACGCCAATACTACTGATGAATCTGTCCAGAGATGTACATTTTCCTTTGGTATCTGCATGACCTCCGCCACCTCACATGTCAAATCAGATAATAATGTTGCTCCCATCAATTCGAGACGAGGAATGGACTGTTGCTTCACTGGAGCGACTTTAGTTCGAGCAGTGACTAAACTGACCCTTATCTCTCCTTGTCTGGTGACAACTCGGATATATAAAACTGCTGCATAAGCGAACATTGATGCGTCGCTAAATCCATGAAGAGACACAGAATCATCATCCACTGTCGTTTGTATCCACCTGGGAACATGAAAATTACAAATTTCTAATAAATTATGACGGTAACCTTGCCATTCTGACATCAATTCTGGTGTCAACTCATCATCCCAGCCTAACCCGGAAAGCCACAGCTTTTGAATAAAAATCTTGGAAACGACAACACAAGGCGCCGCCCAACCCAGTGGATCAAATATGCGGGAAATGTCTGAAATTACTCTTCTCTTTGTAATTGGTGTTTGCAACAATGGCAGATTGACTGAATACTTAAATTCATCGCATTTGCGATCCCAAGAAACTCCCAGAATTTTCATCACCTCATCTAATTTTATATCCTTAACTTCCTCGTTATCTCTTTCTCCTGATACTCTCTCTCTCTCTTTTCCCTCTTCCGAAATTTTGGCATTTAAATCGTTGCAGCTACTCACCCATTTTTGCAGCTGAAATCCGCCTTTGATAAGTACCTCTGATATTTCTTTATATAACTTTAGGCCTTCTTGTACTGTTTGACATCCCGTCATCAGGTCATCTACATAAAAGTCCTTTTTTATTTTTTCAGATACATCAGGATACTGTTCTCCTTCATCAGCTGCGGTCTGCTGCAAGGTTTTAACTGCAAGATAAGGTGCTGATGCTGTTCCAAATGTTACTCTTACTAATTTATATTCTTCAATTTCAGCTTCCGGACTATCACGCCACACTACCCTTTGAAATTCAGCATGTTCAGAGGCAACCTTCACCTGCCTGTACATTTTCATAATGTCAGCACAGAGACATATGGGATGCATTCTCCACCTCATAATGATGTGACGTAACGGCAACTGCAAAGTAGGACCCACCAGAAGATCATCATTGAGAGATACCCCATTGAAGCCTTTCATCGATGCGTCAAATACTATACGTACTTTGGAAGTGGATTTGTCATCACGGATGACAGCATGATGTGGCAAGTACACTGCTGCTTCATTAACAGTTTCATCAGCTGACACACGTTCAACATGTCCAAGTTGTTTGTATTCGTTGAACACTTCTGCATATCTTCTCGCTAATTCTGGATTCTTCTTGAACTTGCTTTCCAGATGCAGAAATCTTTTGGTTGCTAAGGACTTGGAGCCTCCAAATCGACATTGCGGATCTTCACTGCGGAATGGAAGTTGAACAACATAACGACCATCTTTATCCCTGACTGTCGTTTGATTATAAATATCTTCGCATTGCTGTTCATCTTTGGATAATATTTTCCGTTGATTTTCAGGATTTACTGACTCAATTTCCCAAAACTGTTTCAGTAATGTATTTTCATCGACGTGATCTGGTTGACATAAGACAACATGATGACAACTAATAATGTCACTGGTCGATGAAACCTTCCCTGACAATATCCAGCCCAATGCTGTGTTTTGGGCGACCGGCAAACCCGGTGGACCGCGGATTAATCCTTCTCTCAAAACCTGCCCGTAGGCCTCAGCACCGAGTAAGATGTCAATCTTATTTGGTGTGTGATACTCAGGATCTGCTAATCCAATTGCCTCCAATTCAGGCCAGTTTCCTGGTACAATCTGTGCTGATGGCAAGAGTGATGTTATGTTACTTAAAACAAATGCATTTACCTTCAAGCTAAACTTGGGATCTAGGTGTGAGTTGATAGTAACAGTCACCGTATGTTCTGAGGCTAACTCGCCTTTCTCACCACCTATTCCTGAAATCACTGATCGAGTAGGCGTCCTCTTCAGTCCCAGTAACTGAACTGCTGAATTTGTTATGAATGATGCCTGAGATCCTTGATCCAATAACACTCTCAGCAGCTGTGTCGAGCCCTGCTTTGTCTGCACCTCGACAAGAGCAGTGGCCAACAAAACCTGTGATGAGGAGACTGACTCTCTGGAAAAATGTGACACTACATTAGTTTCACTTGGTGATGACGCTGCCTGATCGGTTGTTGAATTCATTTTAACTTCTATATTGTTACAACTGTTTGAACTTGAAACAACTTTAGGATGCAGCAACGAATGGTGTTTACGGTTACATATGCGACAAGAAGTATTTTGGCGACAAAACTTAGCGGAATGATTAAAACCCAGACAATTAAAACATAAACCGTTGGTTTGGATGAAATTTCGACGCGAGTCGCAACTCTCTTTTGCAAATTGTTTACAATTGAAAATCTTATGTTTATCCTTACAAAACGCACATGACTGGTTGTTGTTATTAACCTTTTGTTCAGATGTCAAACTATGATATACATGCTTGTTAACATTGGCATTAGACTTATTTTTGCTGGCTGCTGGTATACTCAAAAATTCTAAAGCCCTAAATCGTGCTTCCAGAAACTCCTTAAATTGTGAGAGTGTGGGTAACTCATCCATACAACTTATTTGAGTCTCCCACTGCTTTCTCGACTCAGGATCCAGTTTAGCACCGATTATGTATATTATGAGAATGTCCCATGTACTGACATTTATACCTAGATTTTTTAAACCGTTCAGACATTCCATTGTTGTATCCAATAGATTTTTAATGGCAATTGAATTCTCTGATACATTGTTTTGGCTCATTAAACGCCTTAGAAGGCAATTAGACAAAAATCTTTTGTTGTCATAGCGACTCTTCAAAATAGACCAGCATTCAGAGTAGTTTGACGATGTGACTAAGATGTGCCTTACAAGTTGCTCTGCTTCACCTGTAAGCAGGCCCTTCAAGTAATGCATGCGTTGAACATCATCTAAACCTTGATTGTTATGAATTAATGACAAAAATAAATCTTTAAACGTTGGCCACTCCGAGTATAATCCAGAAAAATTTGGAATATTTATTTTTGGAAGTTTTACATTATCATGATGTGAATTAGACTTAAGCTCATCATTCTTACTGCCTAGATCCTCCAAGGCTTCTAACAACTCAGTTTTATATAACATATATAATTCTTCCGTTACCTCATAAGTGTCACTAGTAAAATATTCACATTGCAGATCTGATTTTTGTGATATGATATCATAATGTGTAGCTAGGAAGCTACTCCATGTATTTTCCAATGTCTCTAACCTGGTTTTGATATAAACATGAGTGATACGATCTCTTGGTGACTTCTTGAAATTTACTCTTGCTTTACTGATGACAGATTTCTTATCAAATTGTAGCTTGTATAACGACTCCATCTTGATGTCTTTCTGTACAACGAAATAAACACAACTTGAGACCGCTGACCGAATACCAGACTTCTGATTGGTGTGTTACACTTCACTTTCTTCACAAATTGATGAATGGACTGTATAATTCAATAATCCGACTACGTGGGACCATGTTCCTTCTCCAGCTAACAGATCCTGCCTGGTAATACGTGTCAATGAAAATCCATTTCGCTGTTTTATATCTCCTTATATTTCTTCGGTTGCACAACAGATTATTATATTTGTATAGCAAAGAGTATAATAACTGTCCTGGTTACACTATATCCTCGATTGATTTGCTTAGTCTTTTACAAATATCCAAAAATTTCCAAGGGCTTTTGTCGGCCATAGCAAAAACAAGATAGCACAGATATATATTAACACATAGAGTAATTGCCCGTTTATAACAAAAGTGTTGCCAATGTATAAGAAACTTTATCTGCTACACACTCGTCCGACACCGATAGTTTTTACAATTTAGAACAGTTAGGAAGAAAAAAGAGGGTACGTAGAAGGCTGTGCGTTACAAGTGGAACTTCCAAGTTCATTCAATTTATTTCTCAACATCACTATTTATTTTTTTGTACAACTCCATCTGTTGAACTTAGCGGGACGAATGCCCGAATGATAGCGAATACGTCTTCGTAGTTACGCCGTACTACAATAGAGGACGTTTATAAATATAAAATAAAATATGACGGCTCTGACGACTTCCGTTGTATTTTTACCCCAGTGTGGCTAAAGCAGTTTCATATTAAAAATATCTGCAAACCAGCAAAACCACACCAGATGATAGTGACGTTAAAGCGTGAATATCATATCTACAGATACCATCACGCGATATAAAGTTAACCCGTCAAGAGGCGGAGCGGGTCGCCAGGTGGCCAATATATTTGTTGCGGTCACGTATTTTACCTTCGAGTTGCGAAGCCTCCAGCACTACGAGGCCTGAGGCCGCCACCTCCGGACGGTGAGCACGTCAGTTCGCGGTGTATATGTGTGTGTGGTAGCGAGCACTCACTGTCTTGTTGCGCGATGAGGTGCAGGATGCGGATGAGCACGTCCCAGGCGGGCTCGGCCAGCTCCTGCGGCGCGCGCGACACGCAGCTGGCCACGCCCACCAGCACCTCGTACGTCACCACCGGCTGGTTGCCCTCCAGCGCCTGCGACACACGGCACGTGAGCACGGACGCAGGCGGACGCCGGGCCGCCGTCACACCGACACCGGTCCTACCTTGAGGAAGGCGGGCAGCACGGCCAGGAAGGACACCTTGAGCGTGGGCACGCGGCGCGGGCCCCACAGCGCCATGTTGACGTAGAAGACGGCGCCGCGCACCAGGCCCGCGTCCTCGCCGGGCGGCGCGCGCAGCACGCCCACCATCTCCTGCAGCGCCGCGTGCCCGCTGTCGCCGCCCACCACGTACCGCATCAGCTGCACAACGTTCTACAGTTACTACTGCTAGTACACGGACAGCCGGCACCGAGGGCGCACTCGCTGCTCTCCTCTCGGACGTCGCGCGCTTACATCGATGCCGGCGGTTACACTTCAATCTTAAATATTACAAATCGACAAGTTTTTGTTTCAACAGAAAACAATGATATATTATTTGTTTTGATCAGAAAAAAATATATGATGTAGTTCAAGAAGCATTCTTGATCATTTAATGGTTCAAAGCACGATATTCACGACTTCACTTGATCATAAAAAATTACGTAAACAATGAAATTTAAACCGTTTTTTGGGTATTACTTAAACTACATTAAACTCTGACTCGCAAAAAATATGCCAATAAATAGGAAAATAATTTTAAAAGGAAATTGAATGGATAGTTTTTTTCAAAATAGTCCTTATTTTTTGAACACAATATTATATAACAAAGTGGGCAGCGGGGACGGGGCGCTACCTTCCAGCTGTTCTGACAGTAGTGGTCGACGTTGACGGCGCGGCAGAGCGCGGCCACGAAGGCCGGCAGCGCGGCGCGCGGCAGCAGGGAGTACGACACCACGGCCTCCAGCAGCGCCAGGCAGGCGCCCACCACGCCGCCCTCCGCGCTGTACACGCACAGCGAGCACGCCGCGCTGCAACACGTGCACACGTCTCCCCTGTCACTACTGTACTCATTGCTTACACCGCATTGCTCCGTGGACAAGTGTTTCACCAAGCTTGGCACGTGCCAATATTATTGTTAAAGTCTTACCGCAGTTATGATAAACAAGATCGGGTGCGACCGTCCTTGGGAATGAAGGGTGTTGACGAGGAGAGCTCGCGTGTGACTCTAGTGGAAGGCCACACACCTAGAGAAGTATATCTAAGATAAATGTTGAGATAGCTGTGCTATATGACTCTGTTCCCACACACCAAGAATGTTATCACTGTAACACTCTGTCAATCAACATTTGTGTGGTTTGTTCCCACAAACCAAGAATGTTATCACTGTAACACTCTGTCAATCAACATTTGTGTGGTTTGTTCCCACACACCAAGAATGTTATCACTGTAACACTCTGTCAATCAACATTTGTGTGGTTAGTTCCCACAAACCAAGAATGTTATCACTGTAACACTCTGTCAATCAACATTTGTGTGGTTTGTTCCCACACACCAAGAATGTTATCACTGTAACACTCTGTCAATCAACATTTGTGTGGTTTGTTCCCACACACCAAGAATGTTATCACTGTAACACTCTGTCAATCAACATTTGTGTGGTTTGTTCCCACACACCAAGAATGTTATCACTGTAACACTCTGTCAATCAACATTTGTGTGGTTTGTTCCCACACACCAAGAATGTTATCACTGTAACACTCTGTCAATCAACATTTGTGTGGTTAGTTCCCACAAACCAAGAATGTTATCACTGTAACACTCTGTCAATCAACATTTGTGTGGTTTGTTCCCACACACCAAGAATGTTATCACTGTAACACTCTGTCAATCAACATTTGTGTGGTTAGTTCCCACAAACCAAGAATGTTATCACTGTAACACTCTGTCAATCAACATTTGTGTGGTTTGTTCCCACAAACCAAGAATGTTATCACTGTAACACTCTGTCAATCAACATTTGTGTGGTTAGTTCCCACAAACCAAGAATGTTATCACTGTAACACTCTGTCAATCAACATTTGTGTGGTTTGTTCCCACACACCAAGAATGTTATCACTGTAACACTCTGTCAATCAACATTTGTGTGGTTTGTTCCCACACACCAAGAATGTTATCACTGTAACACTCTGTCAATCAACATTTGTGTGGTTAGTTCCCACAAACCAAGAATGTTATCACTGTAACACTCTGTCAATCAACATTTGTGTGGTTAGTTCCCACAAACCAAGAATGTTATCACTGTAACACTCTGTCAATCAACATTTGTGTGGTTTGTTCCCACACACCAAGAATGTTATCACTGTAACACTCTGTCAATCAACATTTGTGTGGTTTGTTCCCACACACCAAGAATGTTATCACTGTAACACTCTGTCAATCAACATTTGTGTGGTTTGTTCCCACACACCAAGAACGTTATCACTGTAACACTCTGTCAATCAACATTTGTGTGGTTTGTTCCCACAAACCAAGAATTTTATCACTGTAACACTCTGTCAATCAACATTTGTGTGGTTTGTTCCCACACACCAAGAATGTTATCACTGTAACACTCTGTCAATCAACATTTGTGTGGTTTGTTCCCACAAACCAAGAATGTTATCACTGTAACACTCTGTCAATCAACATTTGTGTGGTTTGTTCCCACACACCAAGAATGTTATCACTGTAACACTCTGTCAATCAACATATGTGTGGTTTGAGTTATTTATGCAATGTGTAATTTTATTTCCACAATAAGTAGCCAAAACTATGGTGTTTCATAAATCATAAATCAAATTAACTAAATATTGTCATGATAATTAGGCATCTTATTCTAATCATTGTATAATAAACCTTTTGCATTTTTAGTGTATAATCACAACATATAATATTATTAGAATGATTTATATAACGAAGGTTTAGGTGTATAATTAGTTAAGATTTTGTGTAAATTGGTTAAAATATGATGATGATAGTCGAAGATGTTAATTCATACTTGATGCCACAAGCTGATGCAAGAAATGAAGGCATATATGTATGTTCTACCCGTGTCAAGCCGGGGCGGGTTGCTAGTAATAACATAAATGAATAATGAATTGGCTGTAACAATGTTAGTTGAAATAGTTTAAGTATTTCACATTAGGTTAATTAATTACAATAATTTTTTTTTTTTTTTTAAACCCATGATATTCCAATATAATGGTATATCATTAAAATTACAATCTAGTCTTAAGACTAATAAGTAATTTAAATTTGACCTAAACTGCTAACTATTGTTAAACTAAGAATGTGTCCAATGGCACTTTTCTTATTGTCTCTATTAAGGCGAAGACACTATTTTATTGCGTTCTTTGTCAATCCACAACTGAACATATATTCCATCAAACAATTTATATTTAAAAAAATTAATATGATCTAACATCCAATTATAATAACAATGTTACAGCCATACCTTGTTCATTGTGTTGCTATGAACCGTGCTTAACTTTCACAAATATATTTATTGGCACATAGTGTTTGTACTAAAAACAGTCATTAGACACACCATTAGTATGTAACCATTGGACAAACAATGGACACCAGCACACCAATGACTCCCCCTCGTACCTACGCAGGGCATAGCAACACCCACCCCACTTATAATAGTTGACTGCAGCCGACCTTGAATGTGCATTGATCACAATAAACTGTACTACCTAATACACTGTAGAGTTCGACCTTGAGGTAATAAAAGCAATAATATTAAAAGGTAACCATGTGTACGGTTCCTACTTGACAATTCCATGGACAATGTGCTCGTCTAGGTAGGTGGCGTTAAACTTCACCACGTTGATGATGAGCTGCAGGAACTCCACCAACAGGGAGGTGGTCTCTATCTGCGGTAGCCACTCCAGCAAGAACGGACCAATCTGAAACCATACAACCATACACTGTATTCTGTTAGTATACATACGTATATAACTAATTTATATGAACAGTTAATAATAGCTACATTCATTTTAATCCTTAGTAAAAATTAGATTGTTAGATAAACACATATTTGCAAATCAAAAGGATACAAGAAATAAATAATATAGAATACTTATTCTATGTAATTCAAAGGGTGGTCTTATCGCTTTTAGCAATATTTCCTTTAGACAACTAAACAGAGAATGATATTGTGAGACTGTGAAGTGGTTGGATGAAATGAGAGCATTGATCCTCATGTGTAGCGCCTCTACTATTAATACATTATATCATCATCATCATAATAAGCCACTATCAGTCCACTGCTGGACATAGGCCTCTCCCAAGTCACGCCACTGAGCCTGATCTTCGGCTCTTTGTTTCCAGTCACTGCCCACCGCTTTGCAAATTTCGTCGCTCCACCTGGTCACAGGGCGTCCTACTCTACGTTTACCGATTCATGGTCTCCACTCTAGCACCAGTCTACCCCAACGGTTATCATCCTACCGCAGATATGACCAGCCCACTGCCACTTCAGTTTGCTAATCCGTTGAGTTATGTCGATCACTTTAGTTCTCTGGCGAATAACTTCGTTCCGGATTCGATCCAGCAGAGAAACACCGAGCATACAATATGTGCTATAATTTAATTTAAAATAATTCCACAAATATCATGCACACACACATACTTATAGAATAGAGCATGCACTAATACTAATATAAACAATGAACATATAATTACTAATGCCTGTGAACTCTTCCAGAACTCACGTTATTACTAGCTTCAAAATACAAATACTGACCAACTGACAGACAAAGCACTGTCTTAACAACCAGAAATACAAGCCACTCATTTTGAACAGAAACTTGTTAGATTTTTTGACCATATAGGTAAATATATATCACACAAATGATAATATCCACCGTCAATTTTATTGCGGTGGGAAACAGATCTTACTACTTTTATTGTTTACAATATCTGCAAGTAAACAAGGTATACACATACCTCTTCTTCAAAGCAGTTGATATTCTTCCCCGAGTTAGTGAGCGTGTGCAGCAGCATGAAGCGCAGATGTGTGTCATCGGGGCAGTGCGCAGGGTGCGTGTCGCGCAGGAACTTGAAGTAGATGGTGCGCATGATGCTGAGGTGGTCGGCCTGCCCCTCCGCCACGCAGCGCAGCAGCACCAGCACGGCGTGCCGCGCCTCGCTGCTGCTTTCCTCCAGCAGGTCCCGCGTGCATCGCCACAGCTTCTCCACTCCACCCTACTCACATTACATGAAGCACTATGGATTTATTTTATTTATATGACTTTTTTAAGAACTACCCTTTGTTCATGCATGCATGTTTGAAGCTGAGCTCCTGTGCTAATCAGAAGTAATTACTAAACTAAGTTTTTATAATATTTCATTTGGAATTCACTCTCTAAGTGCCTACCACAACAGAACATGTTTAGGATTTATAGTAAGATATAGATTTATATGATATCGTCATACTAATTTATAAGTATAACATATTTTGCACCTGGTTAAAACACATTACAGCAGCCGAGTAAACCAAAGTATGGTTTCCTCCATTCTGAGAAGTGTGTGGACACACGTGTGTCTCACTTAGGTAAAGAACCATATATATTGTGTTAGAATAGAATGTATGTGGTCTCCGGTTCCTATCAGCACAATGGGACAGCAGTATGGTAGTTTTATTATTCAACAAATTATCCTTCATTAAATTAATAGTAAGACCATAACCACCACTTTCAAAGGGGGGAAGGAAGCCCAGCGGAGAGTAAGTTTGTGAGCGACGATGCGTTTAGTACAGGTTTGATAACTAGCAGAGTGAGATGTACAGGTGTGTGGGTGTGTGCGGAGCGACACGTACCTCCTGCACGCGCACGGCGAGCACCTTGTCGGCGAGGTCACGCACGGCGCGCAGGCGGCGCGGCAGCGGGGACTCGGCGCCTAGCTCGCGCTCCAGCTCGCCCGACACCGCCAGCTCCTGCCGCGCAGGCAGCGGCGCTGTAACACCACCGCCGAGTCAGCCTCGCACACTCTACTCCGATACCCGCAACCGCCCGACCCGTCTAATACTCACCGCCCTTCTTGAAGAATACTTTCAACTTGTCCTGGAACGATTTGTCTCTCGAGCCCATTTTGTCGCGACGCTGGCGGCGTTCGCCCTACCTCGATACGCTAGAGCTTCCAGCTCCGTGCGCCGTTTATCTACGATGCTGGCGGTGCGATTGAAAACACATATTTGTTGGAAAATAATATCACTACCGCTCCTGCTTTGCTATTCACCATTTGACAGTTCTCCAACCAAAGTACTCGTCGTCCAGCTGACAGGCGGCCATTCAATTCAATGCAATTTTGGACGAAACATCAATACTCAAAACAAAGACGTCACTCATACCAAGAAAAAAACTGTTAGTTCAACAAGCCTAAGTTATATGTTTTATATTTAATACTTTTCAACGCTGTCCAATTAACAAAAAATCAGTTATAATATTTATTCAAATACCCTAATTTGTTAAGTATTCGTAAAAACCTTGAAAAGAATTATTAGGATTCACAATATCTATTACATGGTTTTGAATTTACGAACGAAATATTTGATTATTCGGATACATAGAGAAAGTACGTTCGGATACAGTTATTTATGTTTACTCTTCGTATATACCTTTTTAAAGTTTCCTAAGTAAAATTGAGCCCACAGAATATCTGATTGACCCACTTCAAGGTTTTTGGCGGGAACGTGAAAAAGTGTGTGTGCTCTCATTGTATTTTTTTCTAAAACTTATGTTTTTCCGCGAGTTAATGTTTTAATAAATGTGGATTATTAACCATTAAGTGCCGGTGAATGTGTGCGAGACAGTACAACCCTTTTTACGCATTAAAAAGTAGTCTATATCCTTTCTCAGGCTCTAGACTATCTGTGTACCAAATTTCATTTAAATCGGTCCAGTATTTTTGGCGTAAAAGCGCGAAAGAAAGATAGACACAGTTACTTTCGCATTGTAACGAAGTAAGGATTATTATTATTATTAATAGCCCTAAGTGTCCCATTGTTGAAAAAAGTCATGGGGGGAGGCCCCCATGACTTCCACGCATCTCTATCCTGTGCTATTGTAGACCAGTAATCATAATCATAATCATCTTTATTGGTAAATATTATTACAAGTCAATCAGTTATAGTTATTAAAAAAATAAATTTATGCAATATGTAAAATATTACTACAATCACAATATAAATATTATAAGAAAATCAATAATAAATCAATTATTTCATTAAATAAATAATTTTGAATTAATATGTAGTTACATCTAAAAATTCTTGGTACGAATAGAATGCATGCTGAAGGAGCCAGCATTTTAACTTTTGCTTATATGACCAGAAGCTTGGAGCATCAAGTACAGAATTTGGTAATCTGTTGTACACTTCAGGACCCATCACGTGAATGGTTTTTGACATTTTAGCGAGCGTCCGCGATACACTAACAAGTTTGTTAGCATTTCGTGTGTTGTATCCTAGGATGATTTATAATCCATCATCCTAGGTTGTATCCGTGCGATTCTCCTCTAGTCGTGTACAAAGACAAATTCTGACGTACATACAGACCTACTTGGAGTACAAGGAGGCTAGGAAGGGTCAAGACTCCCAGCTTGACGAATGATGATTTGGCTGATTCATCTTGCGGTATGCGCGCCATGATTCTAATAGCTCGCTTTTGTAGGCGGAATACCCGCAACCATTCAGCTGCACGTCCCCAGAACTCGAGCTTATACATTAAGAGGGACTGTACGCTAGCGAAATAACATGAGCGAACGGCCTCCACTGAAAGGGTAGATGCGACCCTACTCAGCGCAAAACAAGCTCCGCCAAGTTTTCCACACAGCTTATCAATATGGGACTCCCATGTTAGCGTAGAATCCAAATGAAAGCCCAAAAACAATGCTGTGTGGACTTGAGTGATTGTTTCGCCCTGAGGTTCCACAACTAACTGGCGCCGCACACGCCCTGAAAGGTCGAATGTCATAAATTGTGTTTTACTGACGTTCAGTTTTAAACCGTTGTGCTTAAACCATACTAGCAGATCAGATGCTACAATATTTAGGCGTCGTTCAAGCATATCCAAAGATGGTCCAGTCACTATGGCCGCTACATCATCTGCGTACATGAATATCTCTCCCTCTGTTGTTGCCTTCGGCAGGTCATTTAATAGGAGGGAGAAAGCTAGATTAGAGAGAGAGGATCCCTGCGGTACGCCAATATCATTCTTCATACCATCAGATTTTATTTTACCATTGTCACCGAAAACATACTGGGTCCTATCCGTCATGAAGCTAGTTATAAGGTGAAGTGCCGGTCCCGATATTCCGTAGTGGGTCAGTTTGGTAGCCATCGTGCTGTGGTCTGCGACATCGAAGGCTTTCGAGAGGTCGCAGAACAAAACAGCGACCTCCTGTTTAAGTTCCCTCGCACGCAATATCCGGCAAACTACTTCCCTAGCCATCATGGTAGTAGATCGCCTTTCGCGGTAAGCAAATTGACAATCCGAGAGCGACGCCGTTGTTTTAAGAAAATCAGATATACGCGAAGTTAGTCCATTTTCGAAAAACTTCGCTATCGCTGGTATTATAGCTATTGGTCTATATGAATTTAGGTCGTGCTTTTTACCTTTGCCTTTGTAGAGGGGATATATTCTGACTTCTTTAAAGGATTTAGGGTAAATGCCCTGAGTTAAGCATAGGTTATATAAACAGGCAAGAGGGCTAGCCATGCACTCCGCTATCGTGCGTAACAGCTCCGTAGAAATTTCATACATATCTTTGGTAGGTTTGTTCGCGTCACGGCCTTTTATAATTGTATGTATTCCTCGAGGCGTGAAGGGTCGCATTCTCAAGGAACGGTCGGCGGGTGCGGACGCTGCGCGTAAAAACTCAACCTCTCGTTCAGAGTTCGCGGGAGGCGCACCACACTGCTGTGCGGCTGATATAAAATTATAGTTCATTTGATCTACAATAGATTGTTTTGATCGGGACTTAAAGGAATCTGATTTTTGTATCATATCTGTATAATCTACTTTAGAGATAGAGTTTTTCCCTGTTTCCGTATTCACTATACGCCACAAAGTTTTAATAGTGGAACTACTATTTGCTATCATATTATTGTAAAAGTTAGTTCTATCATTACGTAGTTGATTATTATATAGTATATTCAATTCGTCAATTTTATTTTGTAAGTTAAGTCTTTAGGAAATGTTCTATATGTGCGCACTTTACAGATCTGTATCTTCTTAACCGTTATAGTTACATACTTGAAATTTTCAAAAGGTATATATCCGTCAGTGTATAACGGCCCAAACACGAAATTTAATAGTTGCATGTAATTTAATTTAAACTAGTTTTGCACTAAAAACGGTAAAATAAGTTATTTAAAAAAAAAACCGACTTCATAACCACAAACAGGCACTCAAAAGCGAAAAAAATATTACTTAAAATTATTATAAGCGCTACCCACTTATCTATTTGAAGTCGGTGCCAGCTTAGTCTATTGGATAGCGATAGAGTAGCTATCTACTATCTATATACTATGCATGTAGTAGTAGTAAGTAGGTACATGTAGGTTAGTAAGTAGGTAGATACATGTAGGGATTTATCTATCTACTACCTATTAGACTTGGCTGGCACCGACTTCAAATAGATAAGTGGGTAGCGCTTATAATAATTTTAAGTAATTTATTTTTCGCTTTTGAGTGCCTGTTTGTGGTTATGAAGTCGGTTTTATTTTTTTTGAAAAATAACTTATATTATATTTATTTTTAATAAGTGTTGTTAATATTGTAAAAGTACTGCTTGTATTTAAGTTTATAATTTAATTTATTTGTATTTTCTAGTAGATTTTGAGGAAATTCATTTAGTATAGTAGGGATTAAACATTCAACCGTTCGTCTTCCGTAATAATTGGTTGTTTTAGGGACTTTTAATTTATTTTGTGTTATTTGTCTGGTATGTATGCTGTGGGATACCGGTACTTGAATGAGTTTATTATCAAACTGTTCTATTGTAAGTGACAGTAAAAGTTTAGTATGCACAGGCAGTACATTACAATATTGAAAAAGTTTGATGATATTTTCTTTGTATTGCTGCTTGATGTGTTTAGGTACTATAAGTTTTAGTAGTCGTATTTGAAGATTTGAAATTTTATCTAAGTATGTTTTAAATGTTCTACCATAGCTCGTTATCCTATATATATCATCATATATCAATATATATATATATATCATACGCAATAATAGATTCTACCCGAGCCACATACATATCAATCAGTACTTTATATGGAACTTTTGGTTTTATTATGTAAAACTTTGCCATTAAAGCGCGTAGCTTGTCACATACATAGTTCACATGGAAGCTCCAGCTGAATCTATTGTCAACTATTAGTCCAAGGTACGTATGATGCGATACTTGATCTATTGCATTACAGGGGCATGCTCCTGGAGTTGTGTTGTTATCATTATGAAGACACATATGATTATGTGCAATTACTCTAAAGGAGCTGGTTCGGCGTAGGTAATTCGAATGAACACGAATTATTTTAGTTTTACTTGCGTTTAGAACAAGTCCAGCATCGTGTGACCATTTTGATACTTGTGTGAAGTCGTGATGCATCCACTGAGCTGCCTCGTTTAGGTTTTTGCTAGCAGCAAGAAGGCACGTATCATCCGCATATTGATATATGGTACAGTGATCGACTACATTTTCCATATCATTTACGTAAGCGAGGTAGTGTAATGGGCCAAGAACCGAGCCTTGGGCTGTTCCCTCAGTGATTTCAACGGAATTGCTAACTTCATCTCCTATCTTTACGTAAAATTTACGGTCTTTGAGGTAGGCTTTACACCATTCAAGCACAAGTCCGTACGCCAGAGTATTCTAGCTTCGTTAACAGTGTGTCATGCCTTAAAGTGTCAAACTCCTTACTGAAGTCAATGAAAAGAAGTATGACATGATTTTTCTCTTCAAGGTATTTGTTAACGTCGTTTGTGAATTTAGACAGTAGCTGTGAGGTGGATTTGTTGGGCTGGAAACCGTATTGTGCATTACTTAGAACCTCATGCTTTTCATAAAAGGCTTGTATTTGATTGCATACATATTTCTCAAAAAAAAAATCTATGACAGGAAGTATGGTAATAGGCCTGTAGTTAGAGTATTCATTATGTTTGCCTTTTTTATATTTAGGTCTTACAATACCTGTTTTTAGATCCGTCGGGTATTTACCCTTTGTGAAGCTGACATTTATAAACTGTGCTATAGCGCCTACTATTTTGTCGCTTATCGTTTTTATGTCAATACATCTAATGTTGTCTATACCAGGTGCTTTACTCGAATTCATATTCCGAAGTATTTTTGACACGCGTTCGTTAGAGGCTTTTTAAAATAGCATTGATTTGTTCTGTGGGAACATATAATCAGACTCGTTTAATAATTTTTTGGTGCATCTTGGTAATATTTTTTTCACGCTACATATAAATTCTATTGCAAAGTTGTCAGCTATGTTTTTAGTCTTAATTTTATTTATTTTGAATGCTTTAATGATTGCTTCGTCTACTGATTTTTTATTGCGACCTGTTATGGTGTTTAATATATACCAGAGTTGTCTTAGATTCATTTTATTATTGTTAATTTGCTCTAGATAATAATTATTCCGCGAATCTTCTATTATTTTATGGGTTTTATTTCTAAATTTGTTAAATTCCAATCTTGCAATATTGTTAGTTGTGTCTTTTTTCCAATTTGTATATAATAAATCTTTTTTCTGACATAAACTGTTGATTTTAGTATTTATCCAAGGATATTTGTTTCTATATACCAGAGTTGTCTTAGATTCATTTTATTATTGTTAATTTGCTCTAGATAATAATTATTCCGCGAATATTCAATTATTTTATGGGTTTTATTTCTAAATTTGTTAAATTCCAATCTTGTTAGTTGTGTCTTTTTGATGATCTGACAAGCGCGTTCTCACAAAAATATGATCGATGCAGCTACGTGTAGTTTTGCCGCCACGATTTTCGATTCTAGTATATTCAGATATCGCGCTTGTTAGTCCGCACTCAGACATGCTGTTGATATAATAGTCTCGGATGCTGTCATTTACTTTAAGGTCTATGTTTACGTCTCCTAGCAAATAAGTGTCTTGTTGTTTGATTTCGCAGCTCTGTAATAAGTTTTTGAGTTCCTTTACAAATAAGTGTTTGCTGTTACTTGGTGGTCTATAGATACCACATATAAATGCGGTGTAGTTAAGAGATGTAGTGATTTTGCCAATTATGGCTTCACAGTGATTTAGTGTATTGTTTGAAAGAGTGAATGTATGTGTGTTTTTGATATATGTGATTATACCTCCACCTCTCTTGTTTACTCGCAGCTTACTATACAATATATAACCGTTTACGTTATACATAGGAACAATTTCATTAGTAACATTAACTTCTGTAAGAATAATAACGTCTATGGTTAGTTTTGATGAGCTGATTAATTGCTGTACATACCAAACATTTTTAATTAGTGATCTGATATTAATATGGATGATATTTAAACTCGGTGTTGTGTAAATATTAGGAATACGCTTACTAAAGTCATTAAAATCCGTGCAATCGAAGAGTTCATGGTGATCCGACGATGGGATTTGGCTGACTGATGTGACTTCTATTACCGATTAAGGGAGCGGCGTTCAGGAATAGGCTGGTCGATAAGCTTTTGGATGTCCAGCTCGCTCCTAATGATGGCAGGCTTGTCATTGTCTGCTTTGCGTGCTAGAATTTTTCCACCTTGGAACCACACATACTTTAACGCCGGTCGTAATTTTTGTTGAGCTTACCATAACAGAGTTTTATTGGCTTTAGTGAGAGCCCGGCGTATAATCACTTTCGTGGTTGCGGGGGCGTTGCGTAGGATTTGTTCCAATAATATGGGCTCATTTCTAGAGGCTCGTACCCATTGACCCACGTGATCTTCAGTCTTAAGTTCTACCTGTATTACTCCATCTTGGCCATTGCGTCCTTCCAATCGCTTAATGTTTGTTACATCTCGTCCGTCCATGCCAAGGGTTACAGCTAACTTATTTGATACTTCGACTAGATTTTCGTCGTCTGTCTTAGGGATTCCTGATAGCTCCACTACTGTATCGAGGCGTTGTTGTTCCATACTTCTTAGTTGCTGCTTCAGCGCACTTACTTCGAGTTCCAGGTGTGTTTTATCATTGTGAAGGTGGGCATATTTGCCTTCTAAATCTTTTATTTGCTTATTTTGTGCCGCTACTGTTTTCGTTAGGTCATCTATTTTACTGCAGCAAAAGGTGACTGACGTTTCGATTGGATGCAGTTCTTTTTTCAATACTTTTTTCATTTCTTGCGTTATATTTTTAAGAAACTTATCCATATTGATGCCACAGCCATCGTTGACACAGATGGAAGCTGCTGTCACCTCTTCTTCGTCTTCTTCTTCCGGGATGATAAAAGAGGACTTCCGGTGAGGAGGATTGTGTTGACACTCTTCACATATCCAGTCAAGGCTCTCAGTATTGCGAAGCGCCGACAGTTGTTTCGCGGTGAGTCCAGAACAGGTTTGGTTGGCGTGGACCACCTTTCCACAACTCCTGCACTCCAGTCCAGGCGATCTTTTAGTTAGAACCTTGTTGCAGATATCACATTGCGGCATTTTTGTAGTTTTATTACGAACGATTTAATAATGAAGGTAGTTATAGACAATTTTTGTTAAACGTTGACACAGAACCGGCTTGCTCGGTAGCACGATCGCGAATGAATGTTCTACTGCTAATGTTCTGCTGCTAATTTCTTCCATGTGAATTCTAATAGCGTCTACCGTGGTGTTAGGCTTGAAAAAACAGGCATGTATTTTCTTTGTCTTTTCTATGGTCCTCTCCATAGTCTGTAGCTTCTCGTTGTGATGTCCTGTTCCCTTCACAACTCCATGGCGACACCTTTTTGATTTCTGTATTTGCCAGGTCCCACCGTCATCGTTATCATCCTGTGTTCCTTGGTGAGTAGGTAGGTAGGTCAGGTGTTGTGGAGTTTGTTGTTGCTGTGAACTTTGTTGGTGATTTGATTGAGTCAGCAAATATGATGTTGAGGGCTGAGCAGGTTCCGATTGTTTGTGGATATAAGCTTGGGCTTTGGGCCTAAGGATCTTATTCGCAGTGATCGGAATTATAGGAGAAGCACGCGAATTAATTTGTTTCTTTGGTGATGAATGTGGAGAGAGATGGATTAAATCAAACGACTCTGCGAGTGGCCCACAGTTAGTAGTCAATTGGTGGGTGGAAGGCATGCATTGTATCTTAGTCGATAAGGCAAAATCAGCATCAGCAACAATGTATTTTTATAGGTTTTCAGTCACAGTATTCAACTTTGTTTTTAGTACATTAAGTTCCCGGCTAAATAATGTTTGCCGGCTACTCAGTTCTGTTAACAGTTTTTCCTTTTCATTCACAGAAACTTCAATTATGTGATATTTATATTCCAGATGCTCATGAGATTCAGATAGACCCTCAAAGTCTGCTTTGAGCGTGCTGCACTTGTTAGTCAATTCGTTATAACCCGACTGGAGGACGTTTATTACTTTAGAAAACTCTTGAAGTCTATCGTTTTGATTCCCGAATTGTTTAGACATTTCTATTCTTAATCCCTTTATTTCTGAGAGGAGCAGTGCATTGGAGACATTATTGGAGATATTGAAACCAGCCAGATTCATAGTTCAATCAATTATTCTTCAATTTTAGGTATACATATAAAAATGGGAAAAGACTATTTCCCCGACTTATCCGATTAGTGACCCGATAAGTTTAGAAGAAGAATTCAATATGAGTTACTTATAGACCGGGAGATGGTAACAGAAAATACTTGGTCATTTGTACCAGTATGGCGGTTCTACAGAGGTCTAATTACGGAATGACGAAAAAGAAAATGATGGTCATGGCGCTGGTACCGGCGGCCCAGTCGCGTGGGCGTTAATAGAATGTGTCGGATAAATAATAGTGTCGAACGATTTGTTCCACTAAAATGCTTGTATTTTCCGATAGTCGATAAAAAAGAAGTAGGAGGTAGCGTAATGCCATACTTCTCCGGTGTGACTTACAGCCCGCCAAACCGACGAGAATACATTAATTTAAAAAAAAAACAATTCCACCATTTGTTCCAGATAATTTTTGCACAGCTAATCATCGTCGAGTAGCCATTCACGAAATACACCATGCCATACTTTTCTGATGGTTCCAAATGGCCGCCATAAATTAAATGAATTGAGCCGCAAAGGAGTAATTTTTTTTTCGCAAACGATTTGTATCAGTATTTCATTTGGATTTTTGGAAAGTATTTAATATAATGTGACCGTTATTACATTTCGCATTCCGTCTTATAGGGGGAAAAATTGCTGCCATACTTGAAAAACGTATTTATTCTAAACGTTTTGAAAGCAGCGACCGCGACAGCTATGACCATAATTTTCTTTTCTCTCATTCCGTAATTAGACCTCTGAAGAACCGCCATACTGGTACAAATGACCAAGTATTTTCTGTTACCGTCTCCCGGTCTATTACCTACTATTTAAGTAGCCGAGAACTTATAAACGTGCTTATACCTACTACTTATTACTTTTTTTAAGCAGCGCATAGTGTCACCATGTCATAGTGTCACCATGGATCTAGTCGTAGCAAAATAGGTACCGGATGTCGACCTTCAAATAAGACCGTATCCTATCCACTTGCGGGTCCACAATGAGGGCGCACAAAGGACCTCGTACATCTGTGGGCGACTATCAAGTGCGTACATAATAGTGGCAGGCCACAAGGGTGAAATACGCCCTAATCTCACCGGCTGACGAGGGTAGAGGACCCACCTGTGACACCTGGCCGGCGCTCGCCGTCACCCGCCTCTCTAATGCTGTCAATATATTGTCACACTATTTATGGAGATAGTCTTTGTGGCATTCTTGTTACGCAAATTGCGACGCATTACACTGGACCGAAAGGACTGATCACTCTTCGGTGTAAGTGCTTCGTGCGTAGTACTTACCGAAGATTGTTTTCACCTATTATAAATTGTCTGAATCTCTGAATGTAGACGACAGGTCGTTATGGCTTCCGGGTGTCCGGGTTGTAGTACCGAGTGATCGTGTCGTAACACTCGTAAGGACGTCGAAAGCCCGCCTAGGAAGCGGTCGAGAGTGCTTCAATTTACAATGTTATGTTTTTCAATCTAGTTAATAGAGCCCCCAGGGCGACATTTAAAAATAACTGGCAATATAAAACGCATTAACTTGGCTGAAAATATTTATTATCCACGTCCGGGTCCCGAGCCGGATCCCATCGAATCGTCTTCAAACTTTATTTCGTGTCGTAAAGAATAACGGGGAATTGTAAGCCCATAATGCAAACGTACTTAAGCGACATACTTAGTCAAATTGAATTTTTGTATAACAAAAAATGAGGACTGCAAAGTTTTGCGGAGACACTCTGAGCGAGTTTGAAAGATGTTCGTGGCCGCGGTCCGAACTCTCCTGCTGCGTACATTTTTTCTCCATTAGCCGGCTTCCTGGGCGCGGGATTACCGCCGGCCCGCCGCCCATGCCGCCGCGCCGCCCGCCCCGGCTCGTTACGTGTCCACTAACGCCGCTGCCACATCCGTCGGGAACGTCTCGCTCACCCTTCAGTGACGTTTACAAGATAACGGACCCTTGTGTATTCATAGACTCGGATTTCATTCCGAGGTGTCGTTATTTAACATAAATACCAACTTAAATTACTTTGTGTTGGCAATGTTTTGCATTGGATTGCCTTTCTTACTTTTCAACCGTCTTATAAAATGGAGGAGGTTTCGTGTATATGTTTTTTTGTTAGTTTCTTACGCGATTACTCCGCCGATTGTGAACCGATTCGAATATATTTTTTTTTACTGAAGGGATACATCTCCAAAGTTGTACCATTGTAGTTTCATCGAGATCTGATGAGTATCACTACGTATTATAAAACAAAGGTCCCTGCCTCGTCTGGCTTTGTGTTCGCGCATCGCGGTAAACTCAAAAACTACTGAATTTATATTTTATGCGGTTTTCACGAATACACATAATAACAATAATAATTTTTATTCATATCTCAGTGTTTACAGCAACATTACAGATAAATTAATATTATCTAATGTAATATTTGACGTTAGTTAACTGTGAGCGTCTGTACCCCGTACTAGTTAAAAACTGCGTTACAGGGTCAGAGTTTACCCGTATTATTGACATAATTTGCAATACTGATTTTTATGATTACTAGTATTTTATAATTAAATTCATGAAATTCACAAGTACGTTTTAACATTTTTTTCGCGACCGTATGGGATGGATAAGTGCTGCCTTAGTATGATGTTCAGCACAAAGGTCTGTCTAACTGTCAAGACCTCAGCTATCTTGTAAAGGTCTATAGTGGGGTAGAAGAATGGCGACCGTTCTTTGTGCGCGTTCCAGTGTCACCATGCTCGTCTGGTATGTGCCGCCCCACGCTTTAACGCAATACATGTAGCTCAAGATGGACTGAGCTAGAGCTGTGTAGACAGTCTTAAGAATTTAAAGATCAGCTGATGACCTGAGTTTTAAAAAAAAGATTGAATCGTGAGGAAGCTTTATGTGTACAATTTGTTGAGGTTTTGTGTTAATTGGTTGAAATATGACGATGATTGTTGAAGACTATGAATTAACATAGTGGACGCAACAAACTGGTGCAAACAGATGCAGGCATATATGCTCTACCCGTGCGAAGCCGGGACAGGTCGCTAGTATATTTATAATATGCAAATTTACAATCGTTTCAAATGTACGCTTTGTTTATTCCGTTTTGTTTTTTTATATTATAAAGTTGCGAAATTTCAGTCAAATCGGTTGAACCAGTAGTAGGTATAGGATACTTATCAATACGAGCTGAGCCAGGGGGTAGAGCTAGTTCTTTTATATAAATGCGAAAGTGACATATTATCTTATACGGATAAACGACTGAACCAATAATTATCATGAGTTACAAAAACTTGTTGTCGCTCGCCGACCAGAGAAGCTAAAAGTTTAGTTCGGTCAAGTGAGATCTGTGAGATTGTGCGATTTGTCGATTGTATATTCTGAAGTTTCTAAAACCTAGAGTCTATTCTCCGTGTTTCTGAATTAAAGATCCAACATAGTCACCGTAGATGGGAGTATTAGTGATAGTCATCCTAACAAGTAACAAAGCTAACATTTTGAATAAACACCCACGAAATGGCAACGTGGATTTGCACAAACAAATGTTTACTGCAGCGCCCCCTGGTGAATTGACACCGTGACATCTATTTAAGAACGTGCACCAATCTAACACGAACCCATAACTGAAAACTGCATCAAATTCGGACTAGTCGTTTTGAAGAAAAATTGCAACATTGATTTGCACCAACAAATTATTACTGCAGCGCCTCCTGGTGAGTTGTCACCGTAACACTTATCTAAAAACATGCACCAATTACAACCGAACCCATAACTGAAATATGCATCAAAATCGGACTAGTAGTTTTGGAGAAAAATGGCAACATGGATTTGCACACACAAACAAACATCCTCTCGCCCCAAACGCATATACAGTCTGGCGGTTCCGCCGTGGGTTAAAAGAGAGATAAAAATATGAATTGACGTCATTCAAGACCATATTTTTACTCTTCAATATTGTAATCTCACGTTCTACCAAAAAGGTTGATTCCAAACTTATTTGTCTAGTTCTATACAGGCGTTATACTTTTTGAAGCATATTCATAAGTATTAGACTAGTCATTGACGTAATATAAATCGACTGCGCAAAACTGCCCTGATGAGACTGACCTAAAACGGAGTTTGTCCCTTTCTTTTGCATGGACGACTAATATGTATATATACTATACATATAGTATAGAACATATATAGCACTAGTAGGTTGTTAGACAAGGACACACTCCCATCCGGGTTTCTTTCAATGGGGCCGTTTTGTTCTACAAAGCAATTACAACCTTATAGTTAAAGCATACGGATTAAATTAAATTTGTCAAAACATCTGAAGTGGCCCATCCTTTTATATTACGTCTATGGTGCAATCCGAGGATTCCGAGGTCTGTGACCTAATCTATCCTCCGTGTCTGTGACCAAAGAGTCACATAATGTATACCAAATGATGTATACTCACCAAAGAGTAACATAATATATACTGATACTCACTAAGAGAATATACATACTACGTAAATTATGATGAATTAGGATGAATTATTGTTATTACTATGATTATTGTAAAAATATTATACAGAAAGAAAAAAGGTTATTTTATCCCATGTTTAGTGGCCTTCACTTTAACTTATGTCGCTATTTATTTTTATTGTAAAAACACGACACACAGTTCTGTGCCCAAGCTAAGGGCCGAGCATTTAATGAAATGTCTGAAAGTGGCAACCCTCCTCGCTGCGAACGACAGCATTTGGAAAGTAGCGGATCTGCAGAGAGCAGTGAAGGAGCTGAACGATGGATATGATGTCCTGAACCGGCGCTACGGGCCCATCGCGTCCGACACGCTGGTGGTGGTGGTGCGCGCGCGCCGCGACCTGCCGCGCCTGCACGCGCTCGTGCGCTCGCTGGCGGACGTGCCGCTCATACACACCGTGCTGCTCGTGTTCTCGCACTCCTACTACGACCGCGGCATCAACGATCTCATCCGCCAGATAGACTTCTGCATGGTGTTACAGATATATTTCCCGTACACGACGCAGCTTTACCCGAACGAGATCCCCGGGCGAGCGATCCGCAGCAGTAGGTCAAGCGAGGACGAGGTGTGGCGCTCCGCGGAGGACAAGCATCACTGGTGGTGGACCGCCCACGTGGTGTTCGATCGAGTTCCCTGGGCCAAGATTCACGAGATGATGGTGATGTTCGTGGAGGAGGACAGCGTGGTCCTCCCCGACTTCCTGTACATGTATCGCGCCGCCCTGTCCTCTCTGCAGTACGTGCCGGATGCGGACGTGATCTCCCTCGGCGGGAAGGTGGGCGCGGCGGCCCACCCCGGCGCGCTGGCGGTGAATGGTTGGCGCCAGCTCAATCACCGCGGTCTGGTGTTCAATAGAACCGTATGGCAGAAGATCATCGGGCTGCAGCAGTACTACTGCCAGTACGACGACGCCAGCTGGAGTGCCTCGCTGCTGTACCTGTTTGGGAGGCTGCCGCGAGGATTCGCGGTCGTCGTCACTTGTGCAGTGCCGCGGGTCGTCTCCTCGACGGAACTCCGCGGTAGAAGGGGGTTTTACGAAACCATCTGGCGGACGACTGATAGTGATCGGTTATTTCCCAAGCGAGTGCAAGTGGAGATGCTGTACGGGTACCAAGGGAGGAACCTGGACGGTCCTCGCGTTCCTCCGCGAGGTAACGGTGGGTGGAGCGACGTGAACGACCACCTGCTTTGCTTCGACCCTCTCATGGCGACCACCGACAAGGAGGAGTCCTCTACCCACCAGATTGTATCTATGGATCACCAGTAAAACGAACTTAGGTGTTAATAATCATATCATTTATTGTAAAAATATTTTTTTTTTACATAATCTTTATATACCTTTGAAATCAATTATTTTGTTGATGAGAAAACCAATTTGCATATTTTTTTATTGGTTGTCTCTCTGCGGTCACTTGATTTGGCTGATCTTTGATTAAAATAGTCAATAGGGAGGAAATAGTACATAATGCAGGCGAAGCCGCGGGGTGAATTAAGACTCAGATTTAGCTTTACATGAAAAATGTTCCACGGGTCCTGGGTCGTCTCACGGTACCTGGCTCGGCTCGCGTTACCCGGCTCGGCTCGCGTTACCCGGCTCGGCTCGCGTTACCCAGCTCGGCTCGCGTTACCCAGCTCGGCTCGCTTTTCCCGGCTTGGCTCGCGTTACCGGCTCGTCTCGCGTTACCGGCTCGGCTCTCGTTACCCAGCTCGGCTCGTGTTACTCAGCTCGGCTCGCGTTACCCAGCTCGGCTCGCGTTACCCGGCTCGGCTCGCTTTACCCGGCTCGGCTCGCGTTACCCAGCTCGGCTCGCTTTATCCGGCTCGGCTCGCGTTACCCGGCTCGGCTCGCGTTACCCGGCTCGGCTCGCGTTACCTGGCTCGGCTCGCGTTATCCGGCGCGCCGGCTTGTTTTATCTAGCTTGGCTTGCGTTAGCCGGTAATGCCCGGCATTACAAGTGGCCTGTACTCATTTCAGGTTCACTAAAATACAGAATTCTATATTCATTATACTGTACTGATATTCAATCTATTTTTGTATTACTATAAAGAGTCGTCCCGGTCCGCGCTATATACAGGGCGTTTGACTACCAACTAGCAATATTTGAGAGACGTGCAAAACGGTTAATTTCGTCGACAAATTACCCGCGAATGGGGTTTATTCTGGGTATTCATTTCAAATTCGGAAAATATTTCAAAGTTATTAATAAAACTATTAACGAGATATTTACCATGTTTTTGTTATTTAAAAGTTTCCAATATTTCGGCTCTGTTGCGAGCGCCGATATGATCACGGATGAACTGGGATTGCGGGTCGAAGTAATATTTACAAACTAGCGGTGCCCGCGACTTCGTCCGCGTGGAATAGTGTCTTTGGGTAGCATTAAATAATAAGACACATACGTATCCCAACTACACCGCTCTGCACCACGCCACGCTAATCCCTCCTTCCCCCTTCCCTCACTTACCCTACTCCTTCCCCTCACTGCCACCTCCCCTCCCTCTCCCCTCACTTCCCTCCCCCTTACCCTTCCCCTCCACTCCCGTTCCCCTCACATACCTTACCCTCTCCCCTCCCCTCCCTTTTCCCCTCACTTCCACATCCCCTTCACCTCCCATCATCTCCCCACCACTCCCCCTACTCTCCCCGTCCACTCCCCTTACCCTCCCCTTCACTCCCCTTACCCTCCCACTCCACTCCCCTATCCTGCCCTTCACTACCCCTAACCTCCCCCTCCACTCCCCCTTCCCCCTCACAAACTGTGAATGTCATATTATCCTCCCGCTCCACACACCATCCCTCCCCCTCCACTCCCCTCCACTCCCCCTACCCTCCCTCTCCACGCCCTCTTCCCCCTCACAAACTTTGAATGTCATATTTATTTATATCGAATCACCAACCTAAATAATAAGATTCAAGCTTCTAGCTTTTAAAATGACGATGCTTCCATACAACTTTTCATCCCCTCTTTCAACCCCTTACAACCCTCTTTTCGCATTAAAAAGTAGCATACGTCCTTTCTCAGGCTCTAGACTATCTGTGTACCAAATTTAATTTGAATCGGTTCAGTAGTTTTGTCGTGAAAACAGGACAGACAGAGAGAGTTACTTTCGCATTATAAAGTAAGTACAAATAAAACCCAGAGATTTAAATAGCGTAGATTTAAATAGCTCTCTTTTAAATATTGCCTAAATGTAGGAGATCCTGTATCGCGCAAACGATATTTTCCGCGATATTGAAACTGATGCACTTGCGTCATGTTGCACACGATGCGATCGTGATGAAACATCTCAAAAGTTGAACTCGTTTAAAAACGTTTTCTCTTTATAATATTAGTATGGATTTTACGACCAAACAAAACGGACTACACAACCGTACTATACCGTATATTATATATACTATACTACTATACCCTCTTTCAACAACAGCAACTTCTGCAACAGAGCCGAAATATCGGAAACTCATCTATCTATAAGAATCTTTGTCCTGACATACTGACTGACTGACTGACAGCCAACGCACAGCCTAAACCGCTGGTCGTAGAGACTTGGAATTTGGAGAGTATATTTGTCTTAGTACGTAGGGGTGTACTAAGTAAGGATTTTCCAAAATTCACCCCATAAGGGGATGAAGTGGGAGTTCAAAGTTTGTATGGAGAAACAAGATTAGATAGTCTTTTCTATTCGAAACTTCACACAAGTGCTTCAGTAAAAAAATAAGTAAATACGTGTTTCAGTTTTTTTTTAATTACACCCCTAAGAGGGTGACATGGGGTAACAAAGTGTGAAAATCAATATTGTTTCGGATTGCGCTGAAATTTGGCATGCAGATAGTTATTAAGACGTAAGTGCACTCTGAGAAAGGATTTTCCAAAATTCTCCCCTGAAGGGGATGAAACGGGGGTTCAAAGTGTGTATGGAGAAACAAGATTAAATAGTATTTTCTATTCGAAACTTCATACAAGTGCTCCAGTAATAAATTAAGTAAATACGTGTTTCAGGTTTTTTTTTAATTACACCCCTAAGAGGGGGAAAATCAATATTGTTTCGGAATGCGCTGAAATTTGGCATGCAGATAGTTTTTACGAAGTTATTTCCCTCTGAGAAAGTATTTTCCAAAATTCACTCCTTAAGGGGATGAAACGGGGGTTCAAAGTTTATATGGAGAAACAAGATTAGATAGTCTTTTATATATAAAACTTAACACAAGTACTTAAGTAAGTAAATACGTGTTTCAGGCTCTTTCGAAATTCCACCCCTTAGAGGGTGAAGTGGGGTAACAAAGTCTGAAATCAATATTGTTTCGGATTGCGCTGAAATTTGGCATGCAGATAGTTATTTTGACTTAGGTATCCGCTAAGAAATAATTTTTCAAAATTCACTCTTGAAGGGGATGAAGCGGGGGTTCAAAGTTTGGATAGTCATTTTATTCGACATTTCACACAAGTACTTCTGTAAATAAATAAGTAAATACGAGTTTCAGACTTTTTCAAAATGCAACCCTAAGAGGATAAACTGGGGTAACAAAGTCTAAAAATCATTATTGTTTCCGATTGCGCTGAAATTTAGAATGCAGAAAGGATTTTCTAAAAATTCCTCTCGGATACGGAACGGGGATTCAAAGTTTGTATGGCGATATAAGATGAGATAAAGTACGTTTATAGGATTTTTTGAAATGGGGTAGGTAACAAAGTCTGAAAATTTGGGTTTTTCGGATTTTATAAAGATGAATCCCGAATTGCCTTAGTCACACGATAACATGAAAACGGGTGAACCGATTTGGCTAATTCTTATTTGATGTATTTAAAGATAGAATCGTTTATACAAAAGAAAAGTTTTGAGTAAATAAAAGAAGTTTTTAACGCGGGCGAAGCCGCAGGGCACTTCTAGTCTAATACTATAAGAATCTTTTTCCTGACTGACTGACTGACAGACGCACAGCCTAAACCACTGGTTGTAGAGACTTGAAATTTGGAGGGAATATTTGTGTTAGTACGTAAGGGTGTATTAAGAAAGGATTTTCCATAATTCACCCCTTAAGAGGGTGAAATGGGGGTTCAAAGTTTGTATGGAGAAACAAGATTAGATAGTCTTTTCTATTTGAAACTTCTCACAAGTGCTTCAGTAAAAAAATAAGTCAATACGTGTTTCAGGATTTTTTGAAATTCCACCCGTAAGAGGGTGAAATGGGGTAACAAAGTATGAAAATCAATAGTGTTTCGGATTGTGCTGAAATTTGGCATGTAGATAGTAATTACTACGTTAGTTCTCCCAGAGAAGTTATTTTCTAAAATTCACCCTCTAAGGGGATGAAACGGGGATTCAAAGTTTGTATGGAGAAACAAGATTAAATAGTCTTTTCTATCCGAAACTTCACACAAGTAATTCAGTAAATAAATGAGTAAATACGTGTTTAAGGCTTTTATGAAATTCCACCCCTAAAAGGGTGTAAAAACTAAAACGTACAGTTGTTTCGGATTGCACTGAAATTTTGCATGCAGATAGTTATTTTGATTTAGGTATCCGGTAAGAAAGTGTTTTCCAAAATTCACTCTTAAAGGGGATGAAGTAGGGTTCAATGTTTGGATAGTCATTTTATTCGAAATTTCACACCAGTACTTCTGTAAATAAATAAGTAAAACCGAAATTCAGGCTTATTCAAAATGCCACCCTAAGAGGGTGAAGTGGGGTAAGAAAGTCTGAAAATCAATATTGTTTCGGATTGCGCTGAAATTTAGAATTTAGTTAGTTATTATGACGAACGTATCCGTTGAGAAAGGATTTTCTTTGCCCCCCGGATACGGAACGGGGATTCACAGTTTGTATGGCGAAACAAAATGAGATAGTATGTTTTATTCGAATGTTTACATAGGTTCTTCTGTTAATAAATAAGTACGTATTGCAGGATTTTTCAAAATGGGGTAGGTAACTACGGGGCTCGTTCAATAAATACTTAGCCTACAAAAGCAAATCGAAAATTTTCGAAAAGTGCCGATTTATTTTTCTACATAATCTTCTTTTAACTCAATACACGATGCGATGGCCCAGCGATGCTCCAACTTTTTTAACCCGTCTAAAAAATACGTTTTCCTGAAGTCTGCAAAATAGGCCTCCGTGGCGGCGATGACCTCCTCATTCGACCCAAATCTTTTTCCGGCGAGTGACTTTTTCAGGTTTCGAAACAAAAAGAAGTCACAGGGGGCCAAGTCTGGAGAGTAAGGTGAATGGGGCAGCAATTCGTAGCGCAATTCGAATAATTTGGCCATGGCGACGGCAGAGGTGTGAGCCGGCGCGTTGTCGTGGTTGTTGCCCAGTGTGAGCAAACGCGGCACCTATCGCGCTGACAGCTTTCTCATGCCCAGTTCTTCGTGGAGAATATGATGCACCGTTCTTTCTGCAATGCCCACAGTGTCAGCTATCTTGCGAACCTTCAATCGGCGGTCTGCCAACACGAGATCGTGGATTTTTTTAATGTTTTCCTCCGTAGTAGCCGTTTTCGGGGCACCTGGGCGTGGCTCATCAAAAACCGACTTGCGGCCACGAGCAAACTCGTTAAACCAATTCTTGACGGTTGCCATCAAAGGAGAAGAGTCAATGTACACAGCATCCAAGCGATTTTTAATTTCACTGCGCGTTTTCCCTTCCAAAAATAAAAATCGAATCACCGAACGATACTGCTCTTTTTCCATTTTTGTTAAACTGACCGACACGTTCGCATTCAAAGGCTATTAAAACAAAACTAATAGAGGTCATTGTTTAAAACTTTGACAATAGGCTTCAAAAACATTGCACTGTACTATGGTAAATTTTTTTTGTAATCGCAGTGCCATTGGGCGATGAGGCTACGTACTTGTTGAATGACCCTCGTAAGTCTGAAAATTTGGGTTTTTCGGGTTTGATAAATATGAATCCCGATTTTCCTTAGTCACGCAATAACATGAAAACGGGTGAAACGATTTGGCTAATTCTTATTTGATGTCTTTTATTATATAAAGGTAAATAACAAAAGAAAAGTTTGATGTAAATAGAAGGAGTTTTTAACGCAGGCGAAGCCTAGTGTGTATAGTAGCCACTTCTAGTTATCTAATACCATAAGAATCTTTGTCCTGACATACTGACTGACTGACTGACTGACTGACTGATTGACTGACTGACTCACTGACAGACAACGCACAGCCTAAACCGCTGGTCAAAGAGACTTGAAATTTGGAGGGTATATTTATCTTAGTACGTAGGGGTGTACTAAGAAAGGATTTTTCAAAATTCATCCCTTAAGGGGATGAAATGGGGGTTCAAAGTTTGTATGGAGAAACAAGATAAGATAGTCTTTTCTATCCGAAACTTCACACAAGTGCTTCAGTAAAAAAATAAGTAAATACGTGTTTAGGTTTTTTTGAAATTCCACCCCTATGAAATGGGGTAACAAAGTGTGAAAATCAATATTTTTTCGGATTGCGCTAAAACTTGGCATGCAGATAATTATTACAACGTTTGTTACCTTTGAAAAAGGATTTTTCAAATTTCACCCCTGTAGGGGATGAAACGGGGGTTCAAAGTTTTTATGGAGAAACAAGATTAGATAGTCTCTTCTATCCGAAACTTCACACAAGTAATTCAGTAAATAAATGAGTAAATACGTGTTTCAGGTTTTTTTTGAAATTCCACCCCTATGAGGGTGAAATGGGGTAACAAAGTGTGAAAATCTATATTTTTTCGGATTGCGCTAAAACTTGGCATGCAGATAATTATTACAACGTTAGTTACCTTTGAAAAAGGATTTTTCAAATTTCACCCCTGAAGGGGATGAAACGGGGGTTCAAAGTTTCTATGGAGAAACATTATTAGATAGTTGTTTCTATTCCAAACTGCACACAAGTGCTTCAGGACATAAATAAGTTAACACGTATTATGTTTCTTTGAAGTGTTTCACACTTTATATTTTTGTAAATTGTTAAACACAATCCAAAATTTCATCGTACCGACGGGACTTGAACCCGCAACCTCCGGAATGACATGTTCCGGTGCTTTGCCAATTAAGCCACGGTGCGAAGTATCGTTACGACGAAATTAGTGGATTGCATTTTGTTAACCCAATTATGCATTGGTGGCGCCATCTATGACTACTTATTACGTAAGTTAATCATTCGGAAGAAATCATCAACATAATATTTGATTTACGCAGTGCAAAATCTCTCGTCGGATTTGAAAACTGTAATGATTTCTTCCGAATGATTAACTTACGTAATAAGTAGTCATAGACGGCGCCACCAATGCATAATTGGGTTAACAAAATGCAATCCACTAATTTCGTCGTAACGATACTTCGCACCGTGGCTTAATTGGCAAAGCACCGGAACATGTCATTCCGGAGGTTGCGGTTCAAGTCCCGTCGGTACGATGAAATTTTGGATTGTGTTTAACAATTTACAAAAGTTAACACGTGTTTTAGGTTATTTCGAAATTCCACCCCTAAGAGGGTGAAATGGGGTAACAAAGTCTAAAAATCAATATTGTTTTGGATTGCGCTGAAATTTGGCATACAGGTGTTTATTATGAAGTTTGTATCAGCTAAGAAAGGATTTTCTAAAATTCACCCCTCAAAGGGATGAAACGGGGGTTCAAAGTTTCTATGGAGAAACAACATTAGATAGTCTTTTCTATTCGAAACTTGACATAAGTGCTTAAGTACATAAATAAGTAAATTCGTGTTTTAGGCTTTTTCGAAATTCCACCCCTAAGAGGGTGAAATGGGGTAACAAAGTCTGAAAATCAATATTGTTTCGGATTGCGCTGAAATTTGGCATACAGGTGGTTATTATGACGTAAGTATCAGCTAAGAAAGGATTTTCTAAAATTCACCCCTTAAAGGGATGAAACGGGGGTACAAAGTTTCTATGGAGAAACATTAATAGATAGTCTTTTCTATTCGAAACTTCGCACAAGTGCTTCAGGACATAAATAAATAAACACGTGTTTTAGGTTTTTTCGAAATTCCACCCCTAAGAGGGTAAAATGGGGTAACAAAGTCTGAAAATCAATATTGTTTCGGATTGCGCTGAAATTTGGCATGCAGATAGGTATTTTGACTTAGGTATCCGCTAAGAAAGAAGTTTTCAAAGTTTACTCTTCAAGGGGATGAAGCGAGGGTTCAAAGTTTGGATAGTCATTTTATTCGTCATTTCACACAAGTACTTTTGTAAATAAATAAGTAAATACGAGTTTCAGACTTTTTCAAAATGCCCTTCTAAGTGGATAAACTGGGGTAACAAAGTCTAAAAATCAATATCGTTTCGGATTACGCTGAAGAAGCTTTAGAATGCAGATAGTTATTAAGGCGTAGGTATCCGCTCAGAAAGGATTTTCTCAAAATTCCTCCCGGATACGGAACCGGGATTCAAAGTTTGTATGGCGAAACAAGATGAGATAAAGTACGTGTTGTAGGATTTTTCAAAATAGGGTAGGTAACAAAGTCTAAAAATTTGGGTTTTTCGGGTAAAATTAAAAAATTACCCCATTTATAATGAATCCCGAATTGCCTTAGTCACGTGATAACATGAAAACGGGTGAACTGATTTGGCTAATTCTTATTTGATGTCTTTAATGATAGAATCGTTTTTACAAAAAAAAAGTTTTAAGTAAATAAAAGAAGTTTTTATCGCGGGCGAAGCCGCGGGGCACTTCTAGTTAATATATAAATCGGCCACGTGCGAGGCGGACTCGCACACGTAGGGTTCCGATTGAACAAAATTTGCCGGAAATTTAAGTATTTTGTATGACCCCCTTTCGTTTCAATTTAATTTCGTAAATATTATTTATTTTAATAGCCAACATTATAATACACACTATGAGCAAATTTAAAGTATCTATCTATTACGGTTTGTAAGATCGAGCATAAAACGCTTGAAAAACACGTTTCTTGTATGGGGACCCCTATTTTATAAGCTATTATTTAACTTGCAATGTATGTACGTATGTCTGTATGTTCGGATGGAATCTTGGAAGCTGAACTAGGCCCACTTTCCGATATCCAACTTGACTTAAATTTGGTGAACTTATGTATCTTCGGTGACAATACAATAATATGGTACCATGAAGGTAGTTTGATGATGGAGACGGAAGTTGGCCACGGCATCTTTGTGATTAAACAACATAACCCAACCGAGTTTGGGCTCGATTGATTCGTCTTGAGGAGGAATTTATACTTATATTATATCCAGGGTCTGATGATGAAGCCAGAAGGTGGCCACGGCATTTCAGTGATTAAACAACATAACCCCACCGAGTTTGGGCTCAATTGATTCGCCTTGAGGAGGAATTTACACCTAGATAATATTCAGGGTCTGATGATGAAGCTGGAAGGTGGCCACGGCATCTCTGTGATAAAACATCATAACCCTACTAAGTTTGGGTTCGATTGATTCGTCTTGAGGAGGACTTTACACCTAGATGATATTCAGGGTCTGATGATGAAGCTGGAAGGTAGCAACGGCATCTCTGTGATAAAACATCATAACCCTACTAAGTTTGGGCTCGATTGATTCGTCTTGAGAAGCACTTTACACTTAAACGATATCCAGGATCTGATGACGAAGCTAAAGGTGGCCATGGCATTTCTGTGATAAAACAATATAACCCACCGAGTTTGGGCTCGATTGATTTGAAGAGCACTTTACCCATAATGTGAGTGAATTTTTGATAAAGTAGTCTGTTCTCCGTGGGTTCTAATCTCGGATTGCTTTCAATCTTGAATTACAGATACGTTATTAATTTCGGGCGTAAGACTCTTTTCCCCACTACCTATGAGGTATTGTTTGGAGGCGCGTTCTTTTACGTGGTGTCCCCAACGGGCATTAGTTTACGGTTATTTTCTAGATGACATAATTACTGTGCCCTCAGTCTTTTTGATGAGTCAGGCTCCGGCTCAGGATCTAGTCGGGCTTTCATATGAAATTGTTGAGAAAGAACTGGAGAAGGAATTGGCGTGTTTTTTGGCAGTTCATCTTCAAAATCATTTTCCTCTATTAATTTCCATATCTCTATTATGTTGCTGCAGGCGTCCCTAGAACATTTGAAGCACACTGCAGAACATTTGAGGCCTGCTTTTCGACATCCATACATCACTCCACAGTTTAAAAAATGCAAAGAAATAGAAGCATTCCTAAAATGTTCTACAGTGTGCCTCAATCGTTATCTCACTCTCTGGGGTATCAGTCACAAGAGCTCGTGGAGTCGGGGTGCTCTGTGTCGGATCTGCCACTAATTTCAAACCTAACCAATTAAAGCTAATAATAGTTAATAATACAGAGGATGTAAAAAAATGGCAGCTTAACGTTGTTTTTCCACGCGCTTTGACAAACGCAGCTCTGAAATGAATAAGAAATCAAAGAATATTATTACATTTCGTTTCACGCATTCGTAAGGGTCAGTTCACACCGCAACGCGACGCGACGCGACGCCACGTTACGATGCTTTTGGTTTCGCGCGGTGCAACGCGGAGCAGCCAGAAGCCTCGCGGCGCAGCCTGACGCCGCGCAAAAGCGCGACGCCACGAAATAATCTAAATGCAATGTGTATCTTATTGTGCAGGTAATAAAATTCAATTGTTTATCACGCGGTTTAATTGTTTCTTTCCGCTGCGCCGTGCTGAGCAGCGCGACGCCGCGCGGCGCAGCGAGACGCTGCTGGCGCAGCCTGAAGCCGCCAAACTAACTCAATAAAATCTTTTTGTATAGTAAATAAAGCTCTTTTTTGTATCACTGTCTTAATAAGTGCGCGCTCACACAGCGACGCGACGCGACGCGGTGTGAGCCGACCCTAAGTTTTATTGTAGGATTTAACGTAATTTCAATAATATTAAATATTTCGACGCATCTCCGGCAGCAAATTTTGCTTTAGGGCGTCTTAGTACATTCCCCCTTAACCTCCCCCTCCCCCATATTAACAGTTTACATAAATTCAAGCGACTCGATATAAGATCCAACCCCTTCCCAATTAAAACAAAGTTAGGCAACTTGCCTCTTTATGTATTCTCTTTATTCCAGTATAGAAATCAGTAAAAGTCATTTGGAAATGGTTTTTTTAGTTAGACGAGCGCCTTGGGCACGGAAACACGAGTGCGAGCGCCGTACACCTTTATCAAATCAGGGTTGTTTGGTTCAAAAATCGACGCACGACCGTGGCCCTGTTACAACCAAGGAGACCTTTGGTTTTTAATATTTTTATTTTGAATTCGACTTTATTTGTTTACTTTATTAATGATACTAAAATACTGGAATATTAATATATTAGAATATTTAATATTGGAATATTAATCGGACTGGAATAAAATATTGGCCATTTGTAATCGTCTAGTTAGTGGTAGAACCCATTGTGAACCGTTGGTGTAACCTAAATTCTTTTCAGGGATTCTCAAGACAAATTAATATAATAACTAAAGACTAATTAATATAAGAAATAAAGGTTCTATTGTTACAAGTAATCCTAACCACTGCTACAATACCATTTGTGCTATACTGTTGCTTTTGGTACCCTTTGGTGCAATTGTTACCTAGTGAAAGTGTTTGCACCATTTTTTCTAACTAATACTATTCAGTGCAAATATACTATTATTAGTACTAACTTGTGTTATTCTATTAATATTAGTACTAGTAATCCTAACCATTAATGTTGGCACTATTTAATACCTTTTGGTGCAATTGTTACCTAGTGAAGGGTTTGCACCAATTTTTCTAACTAATACCTATTGTACGGGTCTCGGTCTCGTACAAATGAAAGATTGTTAATTTGCTTTACACTGTATTTTGCGTGTTGATTGCTACGAGTCCGCGACGGAACTGCCGTGCGAATGCATGCTAACTTAAAATGGTACAAAAATGCTTACATCTAAGTAATCTGAGCGGCGGCCGGCACATCTTCCCCAACAAGAAAGGAGATGCCGAAAGCCACCGCTGTTTTGCTATGCTTATATATAATATGCTTATAAATGATACTTAAGAATTTCAATATAAAATGCTTAATGTAAATTGATATATCAAACGTGCTTAAAAATCTCAATACAAAATATGAAAATTTAAAAATATAAATTGTCCTTAATGTATCAATGTCTTTAATGGAATGGGGGAGGAAGATTTGTCTACTTTGCAACGCGTGTCAGACATACGGTTTAACGCACTAGCACTATCTTGCGGTGGGTGGGGGAACGCACGAATACGCGGTGTGGGGGGCAACGCACTAGCACTGACAGTGGTGACACACGTGTTGTCGGCGGGCGAGGGCTGGCGAGCCACCTCGGCTCCGCGGGGCACCCTCGCCACTCGGCGCCGCAAACGTCTCCACAGTACCGCTGCTGCCACTAACACTGCTGCTGCCACCAGTATGTATGATATGGTGTACTGGTGGATGTCGTGGTTCGACATAGAGGAGTCCTCCTCCTCGGAAATGTCATTTGCCTTCATGGCTTTGATACTGTTGGTGATGTCTGATAATGCTTTTGTAATGTCTAATTCTGCTGTCAAATTGTGTTCATGGGCCAGGGGTATTCTGATAATGCTGTTGATTGGATGCTGCTGATTAATAGGAGCGGTGATATGAACCGTGTTCGATGATTCACCGCGGGAGTAGGTAATGAATCTGTTTCCCTTGACGACACAGTTTTGCTCCAAATTAAAGATACCTGCTGCTTTCAGTTGTTTGATGGTTATCTGTTCTCCACATATAACATGAAGGGTACACTCGTCGCAACAAATGTACATGTATGTATTTATTTGCGTTAACTGTATCCACTTGTCTTCGCAAGTAGTTGTGCTCACTTTACATTTCTGTGTAATTTGATCGTTAATGCATAAATTGTGGTTTGACTTCAAATGATAAATGGTGCTATGTGAGTTACATTGATAGGTAGATGTGCTGATCTCTACACATTGCTGAACTTCGGTATGTTGCAGGGGTAGATATATGTCTTTTTGTAAGTTGATCGCTACGTACTCTGATATAGGTGTTATACTAACTGTCTTGTTGTTAATATGTTGAGGAACAGCTAGGAGGCGATATAACTCGTAGACATCCCTGCTGATGAGTGGGATCTTGATTTCAAACATCAAATACTTTTTAGTCATTCGAGTTTTTATTTTCAAGACTTTGTATATTGAGGGCATGTTATGTTGTATATTCTGTACAGGTAATAGGAGATCTTTGGATAACAATCCAGATATCGTGTTTAGTTTATTAATGCTGTTATTCCATCTCTTCCAGATGTCCTGTGCTAATTTAGATGTCAACTGCCACCGTGTTCTTGCATCATGCTCTGTTTCGATGATTGTTTTTCCAGGTCTTCCACTAAGAAAGTGAGCTGGTGTTAAAAAATCCAAGCTGTCGGGATCTTCGGTCAAGGCGCATAATGGTCGGGAGTTCAGGCATGCTTCTACTTGTGCTAGTATTGTACTGAACTCTTCGAACGTTAGCTTCTGTTCTCCGATAACTCTTCGGATATGATGTTTTAAGCTCCTGACATTCCTCTCCCAAAGTCCACCTGCACTTGGCCATGAAGGGGCGTTAAAGTGCCATTCTATGTTCATGTCTGTTATTTCGGCCAAGGCGTTTTCATCTAAGATGTTTTGCAGGTCCAAATATTCTTGATTTAAGATCCTGCTTGCTCCAACAAAGTTTGTTCCGTTATCACTGTACATGTGAGCGGGTGCTGATTTTCTGGCCGCCATCCTGCGAAGTGCTGCCAGAAATGCTGAACTTGTCATGTCTGACACCAGTTCTAGGTGCACTGCTTTAGTGGCCATACAGACGAATATAGCCACGTAACCTTTCGTGGTTTTGATACCTCGACCTTTGTTTGCTTTTATTTCAACAAATCCGGTAAAATCCACCCCTGTTCGAAAAAATGGATGTGCTGGATTACATCTTGCTGCAGGTAAGTTTCCCATTAATTGATGTAGCTGCTTAGGATTATGCTTTTTGCATGTTACGCATTTGCGTAATTGTTTCTTGACTGCTCGCATGCCTGTTACTATCCAGTACTTCTGTCTCAAGCATGCTAATGATAAATTAGGTCCACCATGAAAAGTTAATTGATGCGCTTCATCAATTAACAATGTTGTCAACCTGTGCTCTTTCGGAATGATCATAGGGTGCTTCATGTCTTTGCTGATGTTTGCGTTTTTTAAACGTCCACCGACACGTAGTATTCCGTGTTCGTCTAAAAACGGATTTAATTTTAGTAAATCACTTTTATTGTTCGGCCTTTTAAACTTCTGTAGATATTCAATATCCTTACTGAATTCATTACGTTGCACATACTTGCTAATGAGTAGCTTAGCCACCTTTAATTCTTGTAACGTGATATACCCGTGCCATTGTTTACTATTAGCCGGGTTGTTACGAAACTTGATTGCTTTTATCGCTCGTAATATCCATGCTAAGATCTTAGCGACCTTTGTGAACGAGCCGTGTTTTTCTAATAGCTTTTTAATGATGCTATCCTCACAGCTGCTTGTCTGTGCGGTATTTACATGCTTTTTTCTGACTTCTTCTTCAGTGTTGTATGTATTTTGCTTGTCCAGTATAGGTAGTTGTTTTGCCTTCATCCACTCTGGACCTTTCCACCACATCTCGTTTGTCCTTAGTTGCGCTGCAGAAGTACCTCTGCTTGCTGAGTCTGCTGGATTTGATTCTGAGGGTACATAGTGCCAACGACGGGGCTCTATTACCTTTGTTATGCTCTGTACTCTGTTCGCAACAAAGGGTTTCCAACGACCTGGATCTCCTTGTAGCCAACTCAAAACTACCTTTGAGTCTGTCCATCCAAGTACGCTGACGTTATGCTGTCCAAGGCTTTGCACTACTTTTTCCATCAGTTTTGAAAGTAATAATGCACCACACAACTCTAGCCTTGGCAATGACACTGTTTTGCTGACTGGTACAAGTCGCGTCTTGGCTGCGACTAATACCACTGATACTTGGTCCTCTTTGACAATCCTCGCGTGAACTACACCGGCGTAGGCCTTGCAAGAGGCATCACATGTTCCAATTAATTCGATCAGTACAGAACCCTGAAATCCGATCCATCGAGGTATTTTTATACTACTAATGTTTTCGAGGTCGTCTCGAATCTGTTCCCATTGAACGTTTATGTTGTCGGGTATAGTGTCATCCCACTCTATGTTAGCGTTCCAAACTTGCTGAAATAGTAATTTTAGTTTTGTGCTAACTGGAGAGAGCCAACCGAGGGGGTCGTAAATTTTGGATATTTCAGATAATATTGAGCGTTTAGTTGGTTTGGTGTCTTGACTTGACATTTTGCATTGAAAGCTGAATTCGTCTTCCACTGGGTTCCATAGCAAACCTAATGTTTTTGATGTTGTTTCAGATTTGAAGTTGAATACAACGTGCTCTTTACTCTCGTTGTTTGTAATATTTTGTAATAGTTTTGGTTCGTTTGAAGTCCATTTCCTCAAATTGAAACCTCCTGCTTGTAATAAGTTGTTAATTTCTGATATTGATTGTATGCCTTCTTCTATGGTGTGACTTCCATGCAGGTGATCATCCATGTAGAAGGTTTCCTGAACGATTTTAGACGCTTCAGGAAAGCTGCTCTGCTCATCCACCGCAAGACGTCTAAGGGTCATCATCGCCAGGAAAGGCGCTGCCTTAGTACCGTACGTGACGGTGGCTAGTTGATATGATTGTAGTGGTTGCTCGGGTGAGTCTCGCCACACTATCTGCTGTAATTGCTGATCTGATTCATGTACTATAATCTGTCTGTACATCTTTTCGATGTCTGATGTGTAGGCGTATTGATAGAGACGCCATTTAATGATCAGTGCTTGTAAGTCTTGCTGAAGGTTAGGCCCTTTGAACATAAGGTCATTGAGGCTGTAGTCTGATGAGGTACGAGCAGAGGCGTTGAACACAACTCTCAACTTTGGCGTCACAGAGTCGGCCCGCTGCACTGCATGATGAGGTAAGTGACACGATAGCTGCTCTTTACTGTTGCTAACTGCTGGTACCATATGACCCAAGGCCGTGTACTCTGACATGAATGCTCGGTATTTTTCTGCTAATTGATTTTGTCTTTCAAACTTTTTCTCTAAACTTTTGAACTGTCCTATTGCTTTCTCCTTTGATGATCCCAACTTCTCATTGATTTCTGGTTTTAATGGTAATCTCACTAAGTATTTACCATCCTTTTGTCTGGTAGTGGTCGACTCGTAAAAATCGATGCATGCTTGCTCCTCTGATGATACTTCCGATTGCTCATTGATGTCTTCGATTTCCCAGTATTGCTGTATTTTATCAACATTACTTAATACAACATTGCAATGATAAGATTCCATTTTCCCAAATAGAATCCAGCCGAGCTGCGTCTGTTCGGCAATTGGCTGATATTGATCTTCTCCTCTACATATACCTGACATTTTGATAGACGCATAGATATCCGAGCCCAATAGCAAGTCAATGGGTCGGCTTTTGTTAAAGTCTGGATCTGCCAGTTGTATACTTTCTAAATGCTTCCACGATGGCTTCGTGAATGTATTGTTTGGTAAATTTTTGACTAACTGATTGATGACGTATGCGTCGATGTTAAAAGAAAAGTCATTGTGTAATGATGCGCATGCTATGCTGATGAGACCTTTACAGTTATTTTCCCGTTCACCTAGTCCAAAGACTACGCCTTTACATCTTTTACGTTTTATGTTTAACTGCTGTGCTGCATTTTCTGATATTAATGATATTTGGGACCCTTGATCGATAAGAGCCCTGAATGTAAGATAGGTACCATCTGCTGACTTGATGTTTACCAGCGCTGTTGCCAGTAGCACCTCTGATGAACCTTGAGATACATGCATGTTGCTGTTTTGGTTCCCACGGCCTTTTACAGGTAAATTGCTCTTCGTGCTAGAAATGCTAGCGTCGTGTAATAAGGTGTTATGTTTATCACCACATACTCGACACCTCCGGGTTGAAATACACGGTTTCCCGTTATGATCGAATAAGCAGTTTATGCATAATTTATGTTGTGAAACTGTTTTCAACTTTATGTCATTAGACATATCAAGGAATTTCCTGCAACTGAATAATCCGTGTCCCTCGTTACACTGTGGACATCGGATACTTGCTGTTATGTGGAAAGATTTTGCCGTGGGAAAGTTGTTGTAATTATGGTTGCTATGTTGGTTTGCTGATTTTTTGTTGAAATTAGTTTGATTGAAGTTATGATTTTGAGACTTGATAGGCTTGGGTGATGAAAGTTCCGGCTTCCTTCTTGACGTTTCTAAACTTGTAAACTTGCTCTCTAAAAACTTGAGAAGGTCACTGAGAACTGGTATTTCACGTGGGTCCTTGAGCGACTCTATGTAGTCGCTGTAGGATTGCTGATCTAGTTTTTGAGATAAAATATGTACAAGGATAGGATCCCAGGTACTGATGTCTATTCCCAGGTTTTTGATTGCATGTAATGTTTCAACGGTGATGTCATGCATCTTTTTGAGTTGTCCTTGATTTTGCTGTTGAATATTTTGTAGCCCTAATAACATACTTATGTGCGATGTAAATATCAATTTTTTGTTGTCAAATCTATTGTTTAGTATCTGAATACATGTATGATAGTTTTCTGAGCTGATGGTTAGGTGCTGTATTAGTCTCTCCGCTTCTCCACGCACCTTCCCCTTTAGGAACTGCATTTTTTGAGAGTCGGAAAGAGATGGATTTCTATGAATTGTCTGATAGAAGAGATCTTTAAAGGAAGTCCACTGTTGGTAACTGCCAGAAAAGATAGGTATTTCCATACTGGGTACGGATCGCTCCCTGTTTGTGATAGACCACAAATGCTTGTTAATGGCCCTTTTTATGTTGTTGTATTTTTGTTCGTGTATGTTGTATATTGCTTCATAATCCTCGTCTTCACCGTTTAGCTCCAGTTGAATGTCCCAATGTAGTAAATCTATTGCTGTCCAACGAGCCTGAAGGGATTTGAGAATGTCCTCCAGCTCCCACTTCTCCTCAATTGCCTCCAAGCTGACGTTATTGATGGTTCTCATGAGTGCTTTATAGTTTATATATTGTTTACGTAGCATATCATCTACCCTGCTATGTGATCCGGTCGATACCATGCCTCTCGTGGCTGGCACCGGATCTGCTGGTGACCTCATCTTCTGAAGGTCCTGCTCTTGTGCTTGCTGTTCTACATCTTTTTGTTCGTGACTCGCAGATGTAAACTGCTTGCTGCTTGCTAAAGTCGGATCTTGCTCATTTATTTGAGTTTTAGCCGAATTGTATAAGCCACTGGTCGTTTTGAATAAAGCTTCCTCAAAGTACTGATGATGCGGGACCCCGAGTTGGCATATGCTGTCGTGATTACTCACGAATTCAGACCAGTAAGCTTCCAGTAATTCTAAACGACGTTTATAATAGTCGCCGGTTTTTCTATCTGCACTGTCCTTCTTTATGTTGATGATAAGTTTATTGATAGACTGATAAATTTCCTGCTGGCTGATGTAAAGATTCTCCATTTTAAATAACAAGTTATAAATGGAAAGATCTTACTTGATATCTGTTGACTCCCTGGCCCTTGCTATGCTGAATGCTCTGCTGCTGATGCTATGCTGAATGCTATGTCCCTGTCGGCCGAATCCGACAAAGACCGATGCTGATGCTGGTGTGTCCTGCCGACTCCAGCCGGCAGAATTGATATTTGCTATGCTATGATAATTCACTGTAATCCTTTTGTAGTACACTGCACTTTATGCACTGAATGTAAGAAATTACAGTTTGTAAAAAAAAAAAAAAGTATTTGTACGGGTCTCGGTCTCGTACAAATGAAAGATTGTTAATTTGCTTTACACTGTATTTTGCGTGTTGATTGCTACGAGTCCGCGACGGAACTGCCGTGCGAATGCATGCTAACTTAAAATGGTACAAAAATGCTTACATCTAAGTAATCTGAGCGGCGGCCGGCACACCTATTCAGTGCAAATATGGTATTATTAGTACTAATTTGTGTTAATCTATTATTATTAGTACTTGTAAACCTAAATATTACTATTGATACTTTTTGGTGCAACTTTTACCTAGTGAATTTCTTAGTACCAATTCTTCATCTAGTACTCATTTGTACAAATACACTATTGTTAGTACTAATTTGTGTTGTATTAGTATTATTAGTACTATAACGCTACATTATAGAATACAACTGAACATTGAGTAATATTCAACAATCTTTGTCAACATTATACCTATTGAACCTAATAACATTTCATTTTACAAATGAACATAAAATATGAAATTAGTATTTTCTCTGGATAATCTCTTACATTCACACCTTGCGTTCTTAATTATATTTATTTTTTGGACTTTCTTTGGGACTTCGATAGATTTTAATTTGATGATATTTATTTGTCAATTTTTTGATATTTTTATAGACAAAGTTATTGATCATGTAAATAAGATTTAGTATAAACATTTTAGTATGTACAATAACAAAAGAGAGGAGAACGAAAGTGTGATAAAAAATACATGTATATATGATAAGTTATTTTTCAAAAAAAATAAAACCGACTTCATAACCACAAAAAGGCACTCAAAAGCGAAAAATAATTTATTTAAAATTATTTTAAGCGTTACCCACTTCTCTATTTGAAGTCGGTGCCAGCCAAGTCTAATAGGTAGTAGATAGATAATACCTACATGTATCTACCTACTTACTAACCTACATGTACCTACTTACTACTACTACATACATAGTATCTATCTAATATCCAATAGACTTGGCTGGCACCGACTTCAAATAGAGAAGTGGGTAACGCTTAAAATAATTTTAAATAAATTATTTTTCGCTTTTGAGTGCCTTTTTGTGGTTATGAAGTCGGTTTTATTTTTTTTGAAAAATAACTTATTTTACCCTTTTTAGTGCAAAAAAAGTTTTAATGAAATTACATGCATCTATTAAATTTCGTGTCTGGGCCGTTATACACTGACGGATATATACTTTTTGAAAATTTCAAGTATGTACCTATAACGGTTAAGAAGATACAGATCTGTAAAGTGCGCACATATAGACACACGTACGGACGGACGAACAGACAACAAAGTCTCAGAAAGTGTTCATTTGATAGCCTTTGGGTTCGGAACCCTAAAAAAATTGACTTTAAATGCCGCGCTAAAGTGAAAATATTCACTAGTAATAATGATGTCATCAAGGTATCATAGGACAATGTCCAAAATGGCCCTGTACAATTAAAGCATCTGACACACACGATAATTAATTGTCTATTTTATTACAATAATTCCAAATACTTTTATAACACGGACTAGTTGTATTTCAAAATGAATATTAAAAAGTATTATTTGCGATTATTAACATTAATTGCCGCCATATGGATAACAGAGTACTGAATCACTCTACTACGTTGTAAGAGGCACTTCCCTATATTGTGGATACCCGAATTATGAAAGCACTGTGTAGCCAACCTAACAACGGAAAGTATTATTTACGTAGTAACTATTATATAATATGTGGTTTTATGCTTATAATTTTTTTTTGCTGTGTTGATTGGTACAAAGTACGTTCATAATTCTGAGTTATTTAATTATGTATGCAGTGTCGCGGAACTGAAATGGCCGCCATCTTCGCCAAATGTCATGTCATGTCAAAAATATTAGGTATGTTTAAAAAAGTTTGCACCCTAACAAGACTTTGCCCGGTAGAACATTCCTGTGAAGACAAATTATTTATATTTATATATAATTATTTATTATAATTATTAATAAATAATTATTTATTGAGGGCCCGGTGGCGTAATTGGGAGAACGGTCGGCTTTAATGCCGTGGTACCGAGTTCAAACCGCCGTGCACCAATGAATTTTTCTATCGAAAAATATATGTGCGCTTCTCACAGTGGCCCTCCGGTGAAGGAAAACATCGTTAAGAAACCAATAACCCCCGCATGGTGGTAGAACATATCTAGTGTCCGCCTGGCCAGCTACCACCCTTAGTCAGAAAATCTGTCGCCAAACATCTAATGTGTTCCGGCAGCTATCCTTGAGAGCCAGTTCCCATTCTAGTCCACTTCTCTATCTTCGACCGCATCATCACTTAGCAACAGGTGAGATAGTGGTCAAACGCTTGCCTATAAGATATAAAAAAAAATTATCCCCACTTTTATTTCTATCTCGCTCACAGTTACCGTAAGAATATCTTATATGCAATAGCTACCTTCATTGTGTATAATCTTCTTGGGACTCTTCTACTAAAACTAGTACATTCTCCTATGTTTGAGGTATTTATCTCCATATCTCTGGTGATACTAATCAGATCTCGATAAAATTAAAATGGGACCACCTCGGAAACGTATCCTACCTATTAAAAAAAGAATCATTGGAATCCGTTCACAATTGATGGAGAAATCGCGTAACATACACACAAAAAAAAAAAAAACATACAGACGAATTGAGAACCTCCTCCTTTTTTGTGAAGTCGGTTAAAAATATGTCTCATTTAATACTTTTAAAGGGGGAATACTCTATGGGGTGTTTTTACACAGCATGTACCATGGATGGTTGGATCGGCGCGCCACCATTCGCTACCGAGCTATGGCATTCATCCTGAATTACTTGGGTAGCCCCTACTTGATCTAGTATCAAGCAACCATCCATGGGGGACCACCACTGCGCATGAGAAGACATGACCTATATTTCATAATCGAAGTATCGACAGGCCTGTCGCACTCCGCGCTGTAGCTATGAAACTACAAGTACTTCCGCGCACCCTCTCGGGTCCATGCTCAGTCAGTTAAGTGTCACGCGCGCTCTCGATCGGCCGCGCGCCTTACTTGTACCTACCTCATTATTATAATCCTTGCTTACGATATTAACACACAAAAATATTATTCAGTATGTCTAAACGAAGGGCTACAAAGCATTGCGTAGCATACGGAAGCTTAAACAACAACGGGAATGACGACATTAGATTTCATACACTTCCTAAGAATCTCGAGAGGCAAGACATTAATAAACTTAATATTAATTATAAGTAACGTAAATCTAGGTAGTAAGGCTATCTAGGTACTTTTTGTTTACCGATCCGGCCGTTTAGTAGTAGTTTTCAACTTTTTTTCGCGTTAAAGTCAATGACCTTAAAGATCGTTCACTGTAAGTAGACCTCCCGGGTACTAGGGGCCGCCTTCTAATGCAGGGTCAGTGTATACTAGTTTTAGTTTAATACTTATATCAATTGAACAATAAAAGAAGGGGATAGAAAATGTCAATTTTTTTGCCATTTTATTTGTTAATTTAGGTCGTCGCGCTGCACATGTAGGTACTTATGTAAAAAGCAAAGAATGTCACACATAAAGTGGTAGGTAGGTATAAGTCAGCTGAGTTTCATGTTTCAAGGGAATTCACGTTAAGATCTTTAGGGAATTTCTATCGACATTACATCTTGCAAAATATTAATTGTAGCCTACTTGAAATTGGTAGGTTATTTTATTGTTAGCGGATAACTTCGTCGTTTATGAACCGATTTTGATTATTCTTTTTTTGTTGGAAAGAAAATGTCCCAAGTGTGGTATCATGTTAATTTTATCGAGGTCTGATTAGTATCTCCAGAGATATGGAGATAAACATCTCAAAATTGGTACTGAAAACTAATAACGCGGCATTGAAGTCGGTTCTTTTTTAGTTTTTTAAACGATATTATAGTTTTAACTATCTTAATTAAACTATCACATAAACTATCTTAATTATAGTATAACTGTAGTAGTTTTATCCTACCTCGACATTAAACATGAATGTAGCACTTTAAATATACTCATTACATTGTTCTACCTTAAAGTATTCTTCTACCAATTATAAGCTTCAATAAGTTATCTAATAACATTCAACCCTATAGGAAAGGCCGCGAGTTGACCGAGTTATTCAGGCTCTCGCTGTGCGGACTTACGGTGCATTTTACTGTGCGCAACTCGCGGTTCATAGTTACTATTAGTTGATACTGTAACGCAAATTCAAGGTCGCACTCGAGGCGTCAAGCGCATTTTGAACGTTACCGGCGTTGTAACTAGGTTTAATCTCGCATTTTTGCTCTCAGGGAGTGCAATTTCTGTACTTGTACTATTCATTATTCTGTGATATCGACGAGAAATGAAGTTTAGAAGCTTAGCAAAATTACCTGCATTACATTATCGAAACATCAACCAGAAACGAGGTTCCTTGGTGATGTCTACAGTAAGTCGAAAGTCAGTAGTACAAGAGTAATTCATTTAATTAAATTTCTCCCCCTCACGTGTCAGGCAATTGTTGCGCTCTCCAAAGGATAAGGATCCCCTAGGAGCTCCTGGGGTCTACGTCGTTCCTTGCGACTGTGGTGCAAGCTACGTAGGCGAGACCAGAAGAAACGTGTCCACAAGACTCAAAAAACACATTGCTTCCATGAAGAACGTGGATAGCGGTAGCTCGGTGGTTACAGAGCACGCTCTCACATCTGGGACGACGCACTACATCAGATTTGACAAGGCACGGATTTTGGCGCGTGAAAAGTACTTTGTACCCCGCAAAATCCGAGAAGCCATTGAGATCAGTCGTCGTCGTAACTTCAACAGAGACAGAGGGTGGTACCTGTCACATACGTGGAAAACCGTTCTTCATGGAAAGCACGTCACCAGTGGCAACAGTGAGGAGGACACCTTGAGTTCCGTCTGCCGGTTGGATGAGGTTTCATCTGAAGTAAACAGCAGTGATGAAGACGAAGCCCTCCAACCTAATCCCGCGCCTCCACTATGTACACCGCATCATCACCCCCCACCAACACCACCACCGCCGCCGCCGCCGCCCGCTCCGTCCGCCCGCGCTGCACGAGCAGCGGCCCGCAGTGCGAGGTTGAACGCGTCGGCGAGCGCCCCGCACTCAAGATCCTGAAGAAGGCCTCCGGATGAGGCCGAAACATATGTCGATCGCTATATCGACATCGCGTAAGTCACGTTAAATTCCCGTTTTTAAATCTATAAGTTTAATTAAATTGGACGTCTTAAATTGTATGTCAGTACTGAGTCACAACTAAAGTGAGAGGACATAATCTTTTATCAAAGAAAATTGTACATGTATGTCTGTTAGTCAGCCTACATACTCATCCACTCCAGCTTAATTTAGCTTGGGAACATTCGCTTGCTCGAACAACAGAGTTGCCTTGGATGGTTAGAAGGTCTCTGTCTATCAATCGAGCACAACATCCATCACCACCTGTTTCATTTAGATATTACTCTCTCTAGCTACTTAAAAGTGAGTAGTATCTTAGCTATCCTGCCTACACTACCTACTATCGAATTTCCTATCTATCCCCTATCATCTTATCCTATTCCTACTAACCCATACTGGGTCTTTCCAACTCCATCTATACTAAATCCTATCCTGAACCGCAAAGTATATTTCCAACAAAGGAATGACTCAATGAGCCAGGTTAATTGTAGTTAATATTGTGGTTAATGAAGATAATTACTGAAGCAACTCAGTAGGTTAGGTTCGCCAGCATTTTAGTTAAATTATTTCTCCACTCCGGAATGACCCAGCGGTCCAAGATCACTTTATTGTAGTAATTGGTGATGATGTCGTTGCGTGGTCATCTATGTTTAATGCTAGAGGAGACTCTGGCTATTCATTCAGCTTACAAGTCTCCCCAGGGTTGGGCTACCCATAGCATAACACAGAATCTCACGGTCCCCTCAGGGAATGTAGTTCTCGAAAATGCAGTAATATGTGAATCATTTCTCACTGAATTATTCCGCAGAATATGTAAATTTGAAGATACGTTGCGTGGTTGTCTATATCACGAACTAGAGGAAACTCTGGCTATTCTTTCAGCTTACAAGTCTCCCCAGGGTTGGGCCACCCGTAGTGTGACACAAACTTCCACGATTCCCGAAGGGAAAATAAATCACGAACAGGTAACAGGCGAATCCGCGCCAAATGAGCAGCTTCAATAAAATACATATGTCCCGTAGGAAACAAATTTTCGTACATAATTAGTAAGTGAATCCGTCTTACTAAGTCATTCCAATGAATCAGGTACGTTGAATTTAAACATGCTGATGTACGGTTATTTATGTCGGTGATATCAGGTAAGTCAACGTGACATAATATTCATGTCCCGTAGGAAACAAAATCTCGAACATAAATAATAAATTAATCTTTTCCACCAAATTACTTCGGTGATGCAGGTACATAAAATTATATTAAATTATTGATGCATTATTATTTATGTCGGTGATAAACGTGTATCTCTGACAATTCTTTTCAGCGTACGAGTATCCTACGGCTGCTACCCTCAGTAAGAATCAAAATCTCTATATTTCCCATAGCAATATATAAATAAATCTCGTATGAAATAATAAATGAAACGTTTTCACAATAGATAATTCCAATCATCATCATCATCATCATAATCAGCCAGTATCAGACCACTGCTGGACATATACCTCTCCCAAGTTACGCCATTGAGTCCGATCCTCGGCTCTTTGTTTCCAGTCACTGCCCATCGCTTTGCTAATGTTGTCGCACCACCTGGTCACAGGGCGTCCTACGCTACGTTTACCGATTCGAGGTCTCCACTCTAATGCTATAATTCCAATAAATTATTTTGATTAATGATGAGAAATAATCTGTGTTAGGAACGTAGATACTAAACATCATCTCACAGCATCAGGTGCAAAGTTGGTATATGAAAATTATTTTACTATATTACCATATTTTATTATATATATATTTGTACACACAAACAATTAATGTCCTGAAATAAATGAATTATTATTTTAATATTCCGTTTCAACTTCATCATCAAAAACCATCATCAGCATCAACCATCAAATTACACAGTTGGTAAAGAAAATTATTATCATCGTTCACGTACACATAAACAATTAATGTCCTGAAATAAATGAATTATAATTATAAACAAATTTATGTTTTCTCAAGATAACTGCATCATCATCATCACCATCATCCCTGTCCACTGCTAGACATAGACAGACCCAATGAATACTCTGAAATAAATGAATTATTATTATTTTAAACTAATGAATGTTCCCTCCATTCTATCTTAAATATGAAAAACCGTCGAACCATAATTTGTCAGGTTAAAAGATTAGTCCAAAGAACTTTGGTCTGCCAACATTCCCGTATCTATAAACATTTCACAAACTGCAACACCAATATATCAAATACCTAAAACAGACAAAACATCTACCCGTCCTATATCACAATCATTTCTGGGCCGAAATTGATGAAATGTTGTGAAATAACTAATAAAATACACAAAAACCTAATTACAAAATGTTATAAAATAAATGTCTGGGTGTCATTTGACCAATTCAATAATTAGTGACAATATGCATATAATATTTAACATGCAGATACTTGATTGAATCTGATTTCACTAAATTGAGATAATTTAATACCGATCAACCACAACTATAGAATTTAAGTAAAACGAAGAATTCGAACACTAGATTTCATAATTTAGTATTGTAAGCCAGCTAGTTTCCTCATGCACTTGTCCATAATTTCAAAGTGTAATATTTAGTGAGAAAACTATCTACAAGGAGATAAAATGTATTATTTTTACTTTGTAATTGCATACTAAAATCTCTTTTAATCTTCTTAAATTTATTGGTATTATGACTTTCTATTTTTACATTTAGATTAGATAATAATAATAATTAGGATAGTTTAAAAACCAAGACAGCCGACCTCCATGCCCCGCGAGTCAGTCTCAGCAGCAAGTTCTGAACGTTAATCGTCATATCTATGAAGACACTTATCCGATCCCAACGAAACCACAATAAGACCACCTCGAAAACACACCTCACCGATCATAAAAATAATCATTCGAATCGGCTCACAACCGTCGGAGCAATCGTGCAACATACACACAAAAGAAACATACAGACGAATTGAGAACCTCCTTCCCTTTGGAAGTCGTTGAAAAAACATCATGAATAATCAGTGTTCTGCCCAAACAATCAATGGAGATTGAAAGCATTGACCCCATTTCACAAGTTTCAGGCAGTGGCTGCTATAATCGGTCAGATAAGTTTATCAAAGGCTTATTATGAATGAATAGTATGAAACTCAATGCATCTCATGCAATCGTTGTGATGTGATCTTTAGATAATTTTTTAGAGCTTTAGCTGAGCCTCACGACTAATACTATATTGAACCGTAGTACCGCTTGTAATTGGACATTATCTTATTACAATAGGCATTTAAATAGATAATCTAACGCGTCACAGTGAGAATTATCTTCTCATGTTTTTTTGGAAAAGCCCACAATGCAGCTTTCTTATTAATAGATAAAAGGATACTCCCTAATCCCCTGGCTTCTTACTGCTCCGTTTATGCACAATTTCAACACTTTTAAGCACATAAACACTTTAAAATAACACTATACGTCCAGTAACATCTTCCTATTTTTCCTACTCCCAGTACCAAAGTGACGCAAAGCTTCGCCGCCAAAAGTCAAAGTGCAGTGCATTTTAGCGGCAAAAATCAATTTCCAACACCATTTTACGCGGCAAATCTTTAAAGCAGCCATAAACTAAGAAAAACTAAATAAAAACTTTTCTAAACAAAAACAAAAATTTCACTACTCCATCTTGCATCTCTCTCTCACAAGTGACAGCCCCTTTTGACACTGACAGTTCATGTAATCTAATATATTTTTAACTCTACAAAGTGGCTTCGCACCTGACCTATATAGTGCCAAGCGTTGTTTTGTTTGACCCAAATATTTAATTAAATACTAAATGAGAACGATTCTATTTACGAATTCTTTTAAATATAAATATAGTAAATAATTAAAATCAATAAAAATCCGAACTATTACCTCATACACCTGAACCAGTCTCAATAAATCAAAGAGCTCGAAAGCCGTTCTGTTACAGCACAGTTTTACTATCATATGATTGTAAAACTGTGACCGTGGCTTTAATATGTAGGTATGTTCCAATTCAAGCTGCAATAACTGCTATAATATGTAACAATATGTAACAACCACAAAGTACCACCGAGTCGCCACATATCAATAATGTATGATTACGATTTACGATATCCATAAATAAAATCCAAAGTCCTGCTTGACTGACTGAATGATTGAGATATCAACCCAAACCGCTGGTCCTAGACGCATGAATTTTGGAGGGTGTGTTCTTTGTGTAGTGTAGGTATCCACTTAGAAAGGGTTCTTCGAAATTCCACCCCTAAGAGGGTGAAACGGAGGGTTGAACTAAGTTTAAAACTTATTATTCTCTAGGTCGATTGACTCTAAAATTGGTACACATACTATTCAATTAAAATAATGAGTTACGGGTGTCACAGCTTTTTCAAAATCATCCTCCACAAACAAACGCGTCTAACTGACTGAATGACTGCCATATATATCAACCCACTGCCTAAGCCGCTGGTCTTAGATACATGATATTTGGAGGGTGTATTTTTTGTGAAGTGCAAATATCCACTAGGAACCGATTTTCTTAAATTCTACCCCTAAGAGGGTGAAATAGGGTAACAAAGTCTGAAAATCAATATTGTATTGTATTACGCCGAAATTTGACGTGCAGATAGTTATTATGACGTAGATATCCGCTATGAAAAGATTTAATAAAATACACCGATTAAGAGGGTGAAACGGGGGTTCAAAGTTTGTATGGAGATACAAGATAGGATTGTCTATTTTATTCGAAACTTCACACAAGTACTTATGAAACTAAATAAGTAAACACGTGTTTCAGGCTTTTTCGAAATTATATCCGTAAGAGGGTAAAATGGGGTAACAAAGTCTGAAAATCAGTATTGTTTTGGATTGCACTGAAATTTGGCGTGCAGATAGTTATTATAACGTCAAAATTCTTTCGTTTTCATTTTTTTTACATTTTCGCGACGCGAACGCGGGCGAAGCCGCGGGTAACAGCTAGTCTCGTATAATAACGCAGATTGATGTTTGAACAACTAAAATTAGTTTAGGTGTGTTAGCACGGTTGTACTCTCAGCAGAGCTGCGGGTACAGAGTGTCTGTGGGTGTTTGTATACATTTGACCACGTATTACACACTAGATGCCGCTTTTTAATTTCCATACAAATCTGCGTTAAAAATCGTGATCAAGTAAGTAAAACACATCTAAAGCCTATTGAGGGCCCGGTGGCGTAATCGGGGGAACGGTTGGCTTTGATGCCAGAGGTGCCGAGTTCAAACCGCCGTGCACCAATGGATTTTTCTATCGAAAAATTTATGTGCGCTTTTCACAGTGGCCCTCCGGTGAAGGAAAAACATCGTTAAGAAACCAACAATAAAGAAACCCCCGCATGGTCGTAGGACACTATCTAGTGTCCGCCTGGCCAGCTACCACCCTCAAGTTAGAAAATGAATGAATGAATGATTTATTTCCCAAAATATTAAACTAATTTTTACATTAAGTCCTATATATATGGACACAAATTAACCATCATTTGGCCACCCTGAAATTCCACACTAGGAAAAATCCTGTGTTGTGGAATTCAGTAAGATTGACACAAAGAAATGTTACAAATACATGTACCGTGGGTAAAAAATCCGTCGCCAAAACATCTAATGTGTTCCGGCAGCTATCCTTGAGAGCCAGTTCCCATTCTAGGCCTAGCGTGCTTACCCTCTTTGACCGTATCATCACTTACCAACAGGTGAGATAGTGGTCAAACGCTAGCCTATACGATAATATATAAAAAAAGCACATCGAGCTTTGTGTTGTGTTGTGATCCAAATGTGTGCAAGTTGAAATCGCCAATCATCAGATAACAAAGCTTTAGTGTAGAAAGCCGCAGCTAGCTCGGTTGCACTTTTCAAAGCGAATCCAATGGACTATAACTAGAAAGCTAAACCACGTTTTTTATGCACAATCATTTTAACGGAAAGTTGAATTTAAAATGCGCTGCAGTGCGGAAACGAATGTAGCACAAAATGTTTCCAAAGAAATCATTTTCCCGAAGTTTATTTCGAGTGTCCCGCGTCAGGAAGACGTTTTTCAATAATAATTCCAATCAGGGAGGCGCCTTGGAACTTGCTGTATAAGGCCACGCAGCGCCGCGCCGCCTCAGACATCTTGAAAAGCTACATTTATGAGAACGTTAACAGGCAATAGAAGTCGATTCGTACTCTCTAAGAGTTTAATGGACGCCGCTCGCGCTAAATTGAAAAGTTAAGATTCATTTAGGACAATAGTTTCCTCCCCTTAGGGGGCGCGGGTGCGGGCGCGGGGCAGGTCGCCTCACTCGATTTAACGGCACAAGTTTCAATTGTGGCTCGTTTTGTAAAGTGTAGTTGCGAGCCGGGTCAGAGTAGGCGTCCAGTCTACCCGCACGGGAAATTTATTCCGGCCGGCTCCGGGCCGCTGCGCGCCACCCGCCAGAGAACCAGGATTTGCATTTCCTGCTGAAAATTGGAAGAAAATCGGGCATCGTTGTGTAAAATAGTATTTTATAATATTTCATGTCTGGATACCGGTATTGCTCTGAATATTCCCTCGAGATATTTGGGAAACCTTTTTACATACGAGAATGTGCGCCCCAACCACGGATAATGTATGACTGATTATTCAGGATTACATACTTAGTTTCTCGGCCAACTAACTTTCGGAACTGAAGTTTAACCGTGTACTTAGTTTAAATTTCCTTATCTGGCTTTTCGTTACTTCAGAAGATCTGCGGCCATAAGGGAAAAACTAAAAGACTGTTGAATCTACCGGTATTTCGGAAATACTCCCATCAGAGAAGAAACACCAAGAAATAGCACATAGAGTTCTTTCTATAAAAGGCTTGTTATTTTTTGTTTAGATACTTGTTTATATGTCGATTTTTAGGGTTCCGTACCTCAAAAGGTAAAAAAAAGGAACCCTTATAAATCTTATGATCACCTTCTTGTCCGTCTGTCCGTCTGTTTGTCTGTCTGTCTGTCTGTCAGTCTTTCTATCTGTCTGTCTGTCTGTCTGTCTATCCGTCCGTCTGTCTGTCTGTCCGTGTGTCACCAGCGATTTTTTCAGGAACGGGTAGACCCAGCAAGTTGAAATTTATATCAGATACTGAGGTCTATAGTTCCTATTAGGTGTATAAAAATCAAGGTCCTGAGTCGACACGATGAAAGATATGGGCAAATTTAGATTTTCGTAAAAACTTGTAAGTACCAAAATTTACCTTAATTTTCAAAAAAAAATTATTTTCTTCACTTAATTTTATTTTTCTTAAACTTTTCCTTACCTTGTGCTGTAAAACCTTGCTTTTAACCAAAATTGTCAATTTTAGGTCAACCGGAAGAACCTACCCTATAGGTTGTGGGTCCAAAACCTATAGGGTACTTCCCTTAGACTACTAGACTAGACTAGAATCATGAAAGTTGGCAAGAAGCAAGCTCTTACAGCACAAATAAAGGAAATATTCAAAAAAAATAAAAAGTCGAAAATTAAAGGTGTCCCCATACATACATAGTTCACGCCAATTAAGATAGGCCTCAGAGTTATATGACCGCTAGAGGTCTAGCTTAATTGGTACTAACCAACGTTGTTACGGAAGCCTCGGTGGGCGAGTCCAACTTGACTTGATCGGTTTTTTCTAGCTCTAAAAATGACCATACTTCCGTACACTCTTGGCTCTTGCTATCTATGTAATAATTTTAATTGAATGATGTAATAATAAGTGTTAGTGGTCTGTGTAACGTTCTTATTATTATCAATAAATAAAAAAAATAGACTATCTGTGCACCAAATGTTATTTAAATCGGTTCAGTAGTTTAGGCGTGAAAGCGTGACAGACAGACAGAGTTACTTTCGCATTTATAATATTAGTAAGGATTTATATTGGTTCTCAGGCCATGAATATTTGTTACCCATAGACTTATTATTTCTTCGTAGATACATAATTGTCACCTGTATAGTATGATTATTCATTAAATTTGACTATACATTTGTTTTAAATTCAGTCATAGACAAATTGATAAAAATCTTGATTTGTCTGTTGTTTGTTTGTCTCTTGGTTGGTTTGTGCTTGGAGAGTCTTGGTATTATTATAAAAGCGTATACAGTTCCCCATAAATGAACCACTAACTTACTACAATCTGACACAGACCTTTTATCATACAGATGTTTTTATTAAGTTTATACTTATTCAGTGAGGTATATATATGTATAAGTACCTGCACATAGCTCGTATACACTGCGATGTTTTTACTGCCGCAGTAGGATCCTTATTGTCGTGTAATATAAAGTTAACCGACTCGTGTCGTTACGGAGACGTAATAGAAACACATTTTATCTCTTAAATGAATACGCCAGTCGGCCGACTGCCTACAATAATAAAACAATATGTTTATATTCGCCTGTTTTGGTAGAGCGGAACATTCGTGTCGCATTGTTGTGTGCCTCGTTACAAGTAAAGTTTTACTGAGCGCTCCGTCCACTAGCGGCCCATCGCGTCGGCCCTAGTAGCGCTTACGTTATATCGTTTTATGCTTCATCGGATAACATTACAGGGTCAATAGGTACTTGTCACTAAAATTACTTTTAAATTTTTATTCGTAAGAAAATCTGCATAAAACTTTAGAGAAAGCCGTAAACAGACACCATAAAAGTAATTAAACACCTTTATGAAAATATCAGACCTTTTAAGTTTATCATTATTCGCAGGAAGATAGCACACTTCTTCATTTCGACGATCGTATCGCTCACTGTAGATATGACGACATGAATATCCGCAAATCTGTCTGTATCCGTCCATATCCATCTGTATCCGGGCAATCCGATCCCGGGCGCCAGACGTGTATTTCGGATAAAGCGCGCGTATCCCGGCTCCCGCCGTATCCCATGCGGATTGGAATATAGCCCGCGCCAGATCAGGTGATTCTTTGTAAGTACGCAAGCAAGCAATTTTATAATTTGAAATTACGATATAGTTGAAACATAATAATAACAATGTAAAGATGCATTCCTTCGTAGAATACACTAAAACGCGTAGCATCTGCTACGCGGTTGACTCGATCTTGCTACTTTTTATTTACTTCAACCATAATAATATATGCATCAAAGATGATGTCTCAACTTATATGTATCATCCAATACATCATTTTGCTGGTAATTAAATGGTCAACGTTCGTGAGGCCCAACTCGATGAAATGAGAATTCATTTGCATTTGCAAATTGCACTTTACATGCCCGCAATTGTAACTAGCATGTTTGAGGGATTACTGCAGCTTCCACTCGATACAGGCTCGACTGATATGTGTGCGGTCATAATGACACATTACTCCATGAGTTAGTTTAGGTATTTTTATCTGCATACATTGGATGGTAGATATGTATTATATTTATGTTATGAATACGACACGATCATATATATATCCAATATTGATGAGAAATTACGATCAAAGGTGTAAGGTTTCATTAAATTTTTGGAATAAAATATTATAATAGTCTGCAAGAAATGTATATCTGAAACTACCTACGTATCGTAGTATTAACGTGACATTAAATATAGCTGGTTTTTATTATATCTATGTTATTCTGTAAATTATATGTTTAAATATAGGCCAATGTAACAATAACAACATTATTTTGCCTGAAATAAATGAATTTATTTATTTACTTATTAGGTTTCCGCGTGAGACGACACTGTCGGGAAACATCTACACAGGAAATTAACTATCCTTGACGGAGGTTTCTATGTATTTTGTAAGAAGATTTGCACATTTTAGAGAATAATTTATTAAATAAAAAAATATTATAAGATTCAATAATTATATCTAATACTATAAGAATCTTTGTACTGACTGACTGACTTACAGACAACGCACAGCCTAAGCCACCGGTCGTAGAAACTTAACATTTGGAGGGTATATTTGTCTCTTAGTACGAAAGGGTGTTCTGAGAAAGAATTTTCCAAAATTCACGCTTTAAGAGGATGAAACGGGGGTTCAAAGTTTGTATAGAGAAACAAGATTAGATAGTATTTTAAGAGGATGAAACGGGGGTTCAAAGTTTGTATGGAGAAACAAGATTAGATCGTATTTTAAGAGGATGAAACGGGGGTTCAAAGTTTGTATGGAGAAACAAGATTAGATCGTATTTTAAGAGGATGAAACGGGGGTTCAAAGTTTGTATGGAGAAACAAGATTAGATCGTATTTTAAGAGGATGAAACGGGGGTTCAAAGTTTGTATGGAGAAACAAGATTAGATCGTATTTTAAGAGGATGAAACGGGGGTTCAAAGTTTGTATGGAGAAACAAGATTAGATCGTATTTTAAGAGGATGAAACGGGGGTTCAAAGTTTGTATGGAGAAACAAGATTAGATCGTATTTTAAGAGGATGAAACGGGGGTTCAAAGTTTGTATGGAGAAACAAGATTAGATCGTATTTTAAGAGGATGAAGCGTTGGTTCAAAGTTTGTATGGAGAAACAAGATTAGATCGTATTTTAAGAGGATGAAACGGGGATTCAAAGTTTGTATGGAGAAACAAGATTAGATATTATTTTCAACCGACTTCCAAAAAGAAAGAGGTTCTCAATTCATCTTTACGTTTTTTTTACTGAAATTGACTCGCGGGGCATTGCAGCCGGTTGTTTTAGTTTTTAAACTATCTTAATTATCTATTTGAAACTTCACACAAGTGCTTCAGTAAATAAATAAGTAAAGACGTGTCTCAAGTTAGAATACTCATTCATGTTTTTAAAACTTTAACAACAGTAGCAGATAAGAACCTGCTTGTGCAAACATACAAAGCGTTAGGAGAGTGCATAAAACGCAAATTATAAAGATGGAACGTACACAACGAGCCTTACTTAAGGTCAGGATGTTGCTCTCGTACAGATACTTCACGAGTGACCTTTATGATAAGTGTGAAGTCCTGTCTGTTCGAAAGATGTGTTTCGCTCAATGTATTTCTAAATACCACAAAGAAGTTATACCGCTACTACTACCGATAACAAACAAACTACTCGCCAAGTGCCCTGTGCCACGATGTAGCAGTGCCTCGGGCTAGGGGCACTATTCTCACGTTGCACCTGTCCTATACAATAAATTAAATTCAAAAGTTAAATAAAAAAAAAAATGAGTAAACGTAAAGTAAAATTAATTTTTAAAGATTGGCTGTTGCCACTAAATTATGACAATATTGAGATCTATTGAAATAAATTATATAAATGTTTTCTAAGGTACTGGTACTACATAATACTGGTGCATAATAATTAAAAAAAAAAACACGATAACTTACAAAAAAAAAACACAAAAAACTGAAAAAAAATGTTAATACAAATTTTTACAATAAATCATATTTGTATTTGTTTCAGACTTTTTCGAAATTCCACCCCTAAGAGAAATGGGCTAACAAAGTCTGAAATTCAGTAATGTTCCGGATTGCGCTGAAATTTGGCATGGAGATGGTTATTATAACATAGGTATCAGCTACAATGATTTTCTAAAATTCACTCCTTTAGGGGATGAAACGGGGGTTCACAAGTTTTATGATAAAAAAAAATTAGATAGTCTATTTATTCGAAACTTCACACAAGTAGTTCTGTAATTAAATAAGTAAATCCCTGAGAGCCAGTTCCCATTCTAGGCCTAGCGTGCTTACCATCTTCGACCGCATCATCACTTACCAACAGGTGAGAAAGTGGTCAAACGCTAGCCTATAAAACAAAAAAAAAGTAATAACGTGTTTTAGGCTTTTTTGAAAATCCACCCCTAAAAGGGTGAAATGTGGTAACAAAGTCTAAAGATCAATATTGTTTCGGATTGCGCTGAAATTTGGCATGCAAATAGTTATTATGGCATAGGTATTTCCTAAGAGAGGATTTTACAAAATTCATCCCTTAAGGAGATGGAACGGGGATTTAAAGTTTGTGTTCCGGACAGCTTCGTACTCCGATAGCGTATAGAGATAGATATATAGTTATAAGTATATAATAAAGATAAGTTTTAGCTTACTTTAGTACCCTAGGTTAGGTAGGGAACTTTGCAATGTATAACGTTCATATTCGTATAGATAGATAGACATATAGTTTGTAATTGTATCGCATTCGTAAACAGCCTTATTATAGATAGATTCTTGTTAGATTCTTATTAGAACATAGGAATATAACTCGTATAAGGTTTGTAACAGTATAATAGGTCTTATAGGACTACAGACAGGTCATTCGTACAACCTAGGTAGATAGGTACTAGATAGAACTAAAGCATGTCCGGCTTTAATAGACAGATGTAACAGATAGTCAACCTAGACCAGGTTAGGTTTAGGAATAGGGTTGGTACTTGCAAATAGCATAGGTCTGGGAGAGCTCCGCACTCTCTGATGGTTAGCGCTCGACTAAACAGCATCTCGGGAGAGTATATCTCCGAAAAGTCGGCATCTCGTGCGTGCGCCCACACAAGGACACGCCCCGCGAGACAGAGTGCAGGCGCTCCCAGACTATCGACCTCTCGCTCTTTTGAAAGTACCAAAAACAGTATAAATAGAGCGTCGCTACCGTGCCAAATTGTATAGTGACTTAGTGACTAGTGAATAGCTCAGTAGCTATTAAGAAGAAATTGTGAAGAAGGAATAAATTAGCGTTTCACGGCTTGAAGACGTGTTTAAATCCCAGCTCCAAAGCTTCACAGTATAAGTGTGGTCTAAAGGAACCCGGAGTCCGCTACAGAGAAGATTTTCACCGAATACAGTCCACTGCTCCACCGCTGGGCTTAGGGTTCCCCACAGTTTGTATGGAGAAACAAGATGTGATAGGTAGTCTGTTTTATCCGAAACTTTACATAAGTAGTTCCGTAAATAAATATGTAAATAATTGTTGCAGGAATTTTTGAAGTGTGGCAACAAAGTCGGAAAATCAATATGGTTTTTCGGGTTTTATAAATATGAATCCCTATTTCCGTTGGTCACGTGATAACTTGAAAACCGGTGAACCGATTTGTCTAATTATTTTTGATGTCTTTTATGATAGAAAGGGTCTTACGAAAAAAAAGTTCTAAGAAAATAAAAGAAGTTTTGAACGCGGGCGAAGCCGCGGGGCACTTCTAGTATAATTATATATTTATATATGTACCTACAGCAGGGATTCAAGCAACGCAGGTGACGCAGATCGGGCTCAGTGGCGTGCCTTGGCAGATACCTATGTCCAGCAGTGGACTGATATCGGCTAATTATGATTAGTCAACAGTTACGTTGCGTCACTCGGTCGGGTTGGTAAGTAAGGGTGACGATGACGAGGATAGGTCCGCGGAAACCTTCGATGACGCACTGGATGAGGCGCGCGCTAGTCCACCGTTCGCGCCTCCCGCGTCCGCCTGGACGTGGTAAGGCTAGTCCTTGGAACTGCTCACCTTCAGGTTGAACACATCGCACTCCGGATCGCTATCATTTTCTGAATAATGTTGACCTCGCCCTTGACCCGGACGCGATCTATCACCACGTTTACACATCACTTTAAGATGACCCTTTTGCCCGCATACGTCACACGAGTAATTCATGAACCGACACGTATAGGGCGGTGCCCATTGCCGCACCGCCAGCAAAGCTGCTGCGCCGATGCCTAGTACCCGCGAGCTGTGGGAGCGGCGGGCGCGGGACGGCCGGCCCGCCCGCGCCTGCCGCCCGATGCAGTGGCTCGGCCGCGGCGCCCGCGACGCTGGTGCCGCCCGAGCCGCTCGCCTACTCGTGTCGCTCAGCAGCCTCCAGTGCGTAGGCTAGTTTTACTGCCCTCTTATTCGTCAATTCGGTGATCGCCAACCACTTTCACTAATTCCTTAAAAGTTTGGTTTCGGGATCTTGTGGTGCACAAAGATCGCACATCAAATCGTACGTAGCCTCTCCGACTAACGTCACTAAAGTAGCCACTTGTAACTCCGGTTTTCCAGGCGTCGAATGTATGTATTCCACTTTTTACTCGAAATGTCGAACTGTTCAATTTTACCGATAGGCATTTTCGATAACGTACACTTCAATCACACTAATAATGCATTTTTTATAGTTTTAACTCGTCGCCAGTTAGGTATTTTATAGTTTTAACTCGTCGCCAGTTAGGTATTTTATAGTTTTAACTCGTCGCCAGTTAGGTATTTTATAGTTTTAACTCGTCGCCAGTTAGGTATTTTATAGTTTTAACTCGTCGCCAGTTAGGTATTTTATAGTTTTAACTCGTCGCCAGTTAGGTATTTTAGGGAAATTAAAGCGAACATAATAATACACCGAGTAAGCGATACGACTGACTTTATTACAAGTACCCTCAATATAGTACACATAAAATAACAGTAGGTATTTATCTAAATACCCTACAGACATGTTTCATTTAGTTCTATACTCAAGTTACTTTCATCTATCTAATACTATAAGAATCTTTGTCCTGACATACTGACTGACTGACTGACTGACAGACAACGCACAGCCTAAACCGCTGGTCGTAGAGACTTGAAATTTGAAGGGTATATTTGTCTTAGTACGTAAGGGTGTACTAAGAAAGGATTTTCCAAAATACACCTCTTAAGGGGATGAAATGGGGGTTCAAAGTTTGTATGGAGAAACAAGATTAGATAGTCTTTTCTATCCGAAACTTCAGACAATTGCTTCAGTAAAAAAAATAAGTAAATATGTCTCAGGTTTTTTTTAAATTCCACCCCTAAGAGGGTGAAATGGGGTCACAAAGTGTGAATATCAATATTATGTTTCTTTGAAATGTTTCACACTTTATATTTTAACAATTTACAAAAATATCAATATTGTTTCGGATTGCGCTGAAATTTGGCATGCAGATAGTCATTACGACGTTAGTTCCCTCTGAGAAAGGATTAGGGATGAAACGGGGGTTCAAAGTTTGTATGGAGAAATACGATTAGATAAATAAATAAATAAATCCATTTATTTCCTCTCACAATGTTGTAAAGTTAGGTATAACTAAGGTATATATAACAAGGTAGGTACAATATGTAAAGAACTTAGAAGGTATAATATCGTTTAAAAACTAAAAAACAACCGACTTCAATGTCGCGCTATTCATTTTCAGTACCAATTTTGAGATGTTTATCTCAATATCTCTGGAGATACTTATCATACCTCGATAAAATTACCATGGTACCACACTTGGGATATCTCCTTTCGAACAAAAAAAGAATAATCGAAATCGGTTCATAAACGACGAAGTTATCCGCGAACAAACATTAAAAAAAAAATATATATACGGTCGAATTGAGAAACCTCCTCCTTTTTTTGAAGTCGGTTAAAAATAAATTATACTTTGTGAGCGACTGGTACCTGCTGTAGGTTTTGAAAAACCTGTATTGCAGGTCACCAGTGCACTCCCGTGGTATAAATACTATTTCATCGAAGTCCGTACCGAGTCCAGATAATTAAAACAATGGTGAAAGCAATGAATTTCTCTTTAACTAATTAATATATTAGTATTTATACTAAATAAGTGCAGTGTGTTATGTAGGTAGGTAGGTAGTAATAAGTGAATATACGTGTGTGAGGGTTAAATTGTAAATAAGTGGTCAATGTAGTGTGAGGTAAAAGTGTTATAGTGTCTGTGAACTTCATGTGGTGGACTGTATAATGTGTAAGAGTTGTGTTGTGATGGATGTGGGAACAGTATAGGATGATTTTATTAGTCAGAAAATAGAAGTTTGGATTTTTTTAACAACGATAACATGGCAAGAGTAAGTTTAGTTTAGGGTATGTATAGGTAATACATAATAGTGTGAGGTGATTATACCAGTGGGGTGAGTAAAATTTCTGTGTCTTGATATCCGAGTGTTTTTAGGTACTTAGTGACTGTTTGCTTGCATTGGTACGAGTTAAGGGGGTAGATTGAGAGTAGTGCGTTCAGTTTGTTATACAAGTATGGTCCGAGAAAAATGTAGAATTTGTTTGAAAATGATGTATTTAGTGAGTGTGTTTCGCATACTGTACCTATTGTCTCCGGTTTTGTGTTAAGGTTGGGTCGTATTGCAGGTTTGAATGTTGTTGTTGAATGATGGTAAGAACGAACAGCTGTCTTACTGATAGTACTTCCTACAACTTGTACAAATCTTGAGTAGGATAACGAAAAGGGAGGCCTGCACCTACTTTTAGAATTCGCGTTCCACTTCAATTAGATGTGTCTTACCTGCGCCCCCCCATGATGAGACACAATATTCTAGGAGAGATTTGGCTAACGCGAAATAAACATTTTTAATGATATCTCGGTGTGCGACGTGACGTAACTGGCTGAATATATAAATAAGTTTGCGTAGTCTCGTAACAAAGATAGTAATGTGGGGCTTGAAGTTGAGGGATTGGTCTATCGTTACACCGAGATGTTTTATACTATCAGTGCGTTCGAGTTTTGAACATGCGCAGCTGCTGTTGAGGTCACATGCATGAGCAAAGATAGTATACGATGGAGGAGGTAGCAAATTAGATTTGATACCAAATGCAATATACTTGTATTTAGATACGTTTAGTGTTAATAAGTTAGATTGCAACCAGTGATTTACTTTATTGAACCCGTCTTGTGCGGTACTGAATACCTCCTCCCAGGTATCTCCACTAAAAAAGAGAGCGGTTTCGTCGGCAAAGGTCAGGATTTTACCACCACGGAGTTGAAGCTGGCAAAGGTCGTTAATGTAAGTTAAAAACAAAGTCGGACAGGCACTGCTACCTTGAGGAATCCCATACTCAACAGTCAGCTCGTCACTTACCCAATGGTCTATCCTAACTCTTTGTTTCCTATGGCAAAGGCAATCTGTAAACAGTTTTAAGGGCAGATCTCTAACGCCGAGACGGTCCAGCTTCATCAGCAGGTGCGGGATGGAGACGGTGTCAAACGCTTTCGCAAGATCAAGGAACACGGTCAGACATTTCCTTCTCCCATCCAAGCTGGTCACTATCGAGTGTACGAGATCGTGAACGGCATCGGCCGTGGACCTCCCTCGACGGAACCCGTACTGTGATGGTGAGAGAAGGTGATTTGTTTCCAGGTAGTTTATGAGGCGGCAGTTCATGATGCGTTCCAGGATCTTGGAAAGCGTTGGCAGTATAGAGATAGGGCGAAAGTTATTGACGCAATCTTTGTTTCCACTCTTGTGGATGGGTTTGATAAGGGCGATTTTAAAATAGTTCGGGAATACACCTGTAGATAAAGCCAGATTACATATGTGTGTGATAGGGGAGACCAGAAGAGGTATGTATCTCTTTATAATTTTGCCTGAGATGAGGTCGATACCCACTGTGTTGTTGTCTTTCAACGATTTTATTAAGTGAAACACTTCCGTTTCATCGGTCGGAAAGAGAACGAGGGAGTTTGAGGGGGTATCAATGACACTAGCTGTGTTCAGTTGAGAGCAGCTGGGGGCCATCAAAATCTGTTCAGCAAGTTTTCGGCCCACTTTGCGAAGAAAATATTAAACGTCGTTAATGCACTGCTGAGGATCTTTATCACCTAATAGGTAAGACGAGTGGTCCACTACTTTATTTGACCATCTTATTTTTTTTATCGCTTCCCAAAGCTTCTTCTTATTACCTCTTGCGTTTTCAATCTCCTCTCTCTCTCATACTTTCATTTGGCCTTTTTAACTAGATATTTACAAAAGTTCCTGAATCGTTTGTATGTTATTTTGATAACCCCGTTATTGGGATCTTTCTTAAATTTTTTATACATTCTGTCTCTGTGTCTTAGACAACGAATAACACCCTTAGTGATACATGGTTTACTGATTCTATGTCGTCGTGGCGTATATGCTTGTTTTGTGCTGGTTTTTATAGCGGTATTGAGACATTTAATTAACAAATCAGTGGCTTGGTTAACATCAGTACAATCTATAATAGACGGAAAATCTATATTTTGTATTGATACATGGAGTTTGTCAAAGTCGATGCGGAGGTTTGTAGTAGTCGTATAATCCGGTCGCGAGTATTTCCCGAGACTAATAGCTACGCTCTCGTGGTCGGTGACCGATGTTTCTAAGATAAGGCAGGTAGCGCTGAGTTTAGTGTCTACCATAATATGGTCTAGACAAGTCCGTCCCTGAGTAGGCGTTGTATGTCCCGGAAGCATACAATGACTTGCAAGTATATTTAAGTAGTCGTAAGAGCGTTGGTACGAGCACTGGTATTTGGGGTTATATCGATATTAATGTCTCCACATAAAATAATGTTTCTGAAATTACTGAGCTTATGCAATATCAGATCGAGCAAAGTTAAGAAATTTGTAGTGTTTTGCTGACTGGGAGGACGGTAAATACCTATAACGCAAGTTTCAGTATTTATTTTCAAGATAAGGCAATTAGCATCACATATTTGAGGTTCTTCATAAATTACTGAGTTTGCTACTTTTGAGTCTTATGGTTAGAAGTAGATGCATGACAATAATTACTAATATCTGGGATGGGTTTGGATGAGGAAAGCCAGCATTCCGAGAGAACCAGTATAACCCAATGCAAGTTTGAACGATGCAAAAACTAAAATTAGGCATATTACAATTTAGGCTTCGAATGTTTTGAGAGAGGAGATTGAGCCTGCTGTTGTCAAGTGACAAATGTACGTTTACGTCATCTACGTCACGTATGATTTCTTTTGCTATTTGTACTGCGTCTAGATCTAGGTATATGCTATCAATATCTTGCATCGTGATTACTCCGTAATGATTATATATATATTGTATTCAAGTTATCACGGCTAACGCATGATAACTGTGTTGCAGTGGGCATTATATTATTGCATATACCGAGATCCGATGCAGGGCAGATAGCTAGCTGCTTAGTTTTGTAACGTAAGGTGTTGTACGACAACCTTAAGTTCAAGAATCAAAGAATCAAAGCATTTATTCAGTATGTAGGCAGTATAAATATACGCACATATACACGTCAAAATCATAAATCATAAAATAAATCATAACCAATTATCAAGTAAACATAGCAAAAGCAGAATTTAACGCTTTGAATTAGAAAAAAAAAGTAATGAACCATTCAGCTGTCATCCAATCGTTTACGTCAGAATATAAAAAAAAAAATAAAGTAGGTTAAAACCAACCATACATGTAACTGTGTGTTTCAGTACTTCAGACAATTTTTATATAAAAAAAATAAAAAAGTGAAATAGTGAAACACAACATAGAGAAACGCATACCGATCACAGTACATATCATGATCCAAATGGAACTGATAGTCCGTCTGTCAGCTGCATAATATTGTTTAAATAAAAATAAAAATGGCAAGCCTAGAAAGAAAATCTGCGGACAAAAGGGGAAAACTGAATGGCTGTTGAATCTACCGGTGTTTCGGAAATACTCCCATCAGAGAAGAAACACCAAGAAACTCTATGGGGCTTGTCAGCAAGTTAAATAATTTTATTAACTTGACGTACTGGAATAGCTGTTGATGGAATGTGTGTATGGCGAAGGTGTAATGATGTCGCGTGTGTGTGTGATGTTGATGTATGAGATTGTGAGACTGCACAGAAAAACAAAATAATAAAACATTAAATAATAATTACACAAAAAATACATTTTAAAACGGATGTTGTGGCACCCGGAATATAAGGTTAACGTGATTATTTTTTCTTTTTTGTTATGGTTTAGTAATTGTAATCTTAAAAGTAGTCATGCCGAAAGGTTTAAGATTTGTGATTCTTCATCGATTCGAATTGGTGTAGCTCCTTCTGCTTTTTTGACAAATACTCGACCATGGGATGTCCAGACAGCTTCTTACTTTTAACGCTCTGCCGGGCTACGTAGTATATCCGCTTCGAATTCCTAGTCAAAGCTTCGGCAATATATATTGTTTGCGGGGAACCCTCGATTTTGATGTGGTTCGTATTTAGCGGTGATTCATTTTTGTCCCGTTTATTTTAATTGAAGACTATATATAGAGATATAATTTCCTCTTTGCGTAATTTTTTGGTAAATGTCACAGCGACTGCTTCGGAATTTTCACGATATATGTCTCGTATTTCCGAGGTATGAATAGTGGATTCCAGTCCCAAAGTGTTGCCTAGGTCTTGGATTACTCTAATCAATTCTGTCTTAGAATCGCCACCGGCTTTTGGTAGGTTGCGGATTTCTAAGGACGCACTTCTCGATTCACGATGCTGATATCAATATTGTTTAGGATTGCGCTGAAATTTGGCATGCAGATAGTTATTTTGACTTAGGTATCCGCTAAGAAACAGTTTTTCAAAATTCACTCTTTAAGGGGATGAAGCGGGGGTTCAAAGTTTGGATAGTCATCTTATTCGACATTTCACACAAGTACTTCTGTAAATAAATGAGTAAATACGAGTTTCAGACTTTTTCAAAATGCCACCATAAGAGGATAAACTGGGGTAACGAAGTCTAAATATCAATATTGTTTCGGATTGCGCGGAAATTTAGAATGCAGATAGTTATTATGACGTAGGTATCCGCTCAAGGAAAGGATTTTCTAAAAATTCCGCCCGGATACGGAACGGGGATTCAAAGTTTGTTTGGCGAAACAAGATGAGATAAAGTACGTGTTGTAGGGTTTTTCGAAATGGGGTAGGTACCAAAGTCTGAAAATTTGGGTTTTTTAAATATGAATCCCGAATTGCCTTAGTCACGCGATAACATGAAAACGGGTGAACCGATTTGGCTAATTCTTATTTGATGTCTTTAATGATAGAATCGTTTTTACAAAAGAGAAGTTTTAAGTTAATAAAAGAAGTTTTTAACGCAGGCGAAGCCGCGGGGCACTTCTAGTACATGTATAATTGTACAGTGAGGATTATTTTTGCGACTTCTTCGTTTAGGAAATCATCAAATACGAAAGGTGTTTTATTAGGTGTTTTTATTAGGTGTGCGACATAAGTGAGGTGCGTCAAACTAAAGTGATTTGCAATAGGTCCTCAGGATTAGTGATTACTTATGTACGTTAATGATACGTTACATACTCTCATTCAACAATTAAAGACATAACAAAGCAGCCGCTATTATATTATAGCATACCTAAAGTGTACAAACGTAAACGGAAGAGTAGTGTATTGTAGTATTAATTAGTCTCGGGTGGAGACGTCAGCTCCCGTCGTCTGAACTCGTCAACGCGAGTGAAGGGTGCGTCTCCCAGCGCCCCCCGCCGCCCGCCGCCGCCCGCCGCGCGCTCTCCTAACGCATATATGTATATATCGCATCGGGGATCTTCATAATATTTAACTTATTATAAGATACAATATTACACTTGATAATGACACCACTAAGGACAATAAAGATATTTATTTTACAAATGTCATTTTCATCGCTATGAATCTGTTAGAAAAACAAAGTTTAACTTTAAAAACTACAGAATATTGTTATTATTCCTGTATTATCTTCACTTGTTGGAAACAGCGATAAAGTCTTTTGTACTCGCTTCGTTTCATTAATTGAGTTTTCTCGCTTACGCTAAGTAATCACGGGCTTTTAAGGGAAAATTACATTACAGATTATGAAATGTCATTACTCATAATTAATTTGTTGGCTTTCGTGGGGGAGTTTTATTTGTTTGGATTAAATCAAAGCACAGCGGTGCAGCGGACGCACGAATAAAAGGACGTCGTAAATACAATACTTAGGTATAACGCTGAAACTATAAGCTTGGGAATATTTGTAGCCTGACCGTATTTTCATAGTGTTAACCAGTGTTGTATTTAGAAGACTGACTGTCGCTAAATATAATAACGTGCTACTACCATTCAATATGTAGCGTTACATTTATAAATCCTTGAGTTTATTTTTGTTTCTCATGATTTCATTCTTTTTCCACCCACATACAAAAGAAAGAATCGTAGGTCTCGGTTTCGTATTTTTATTTGAGTTTCCAATACGATGTATTTTATTTACTTCACAGTCTTCTATGATTATATCTAGTTCACCCAAAATACTTTCCTTTACATTATTAAGTACATTAAGTAACTTGAAGACTTCTCCCCCTCCTTTAATCCATGTATTATTATATTATTGGCTCTCTTATCTCTCTCTAAAAACTCCAACTTATTTTCCAAATTCTCCACTTTCGATTTCAACATTATATTTTCTTCTAGTACAGGCTTCAGTTTCTCATCCATTTTATCCATGATTTTATTTGTTAGTTCAACTGTTTGATTCTGCATCTCAATTTTCATTTTGTCAAATAATAGTTGAAATTGTTCTTCCATATTTTTCTACGTGTAAAGGAACGTATTAACTTATTATTTTCATTGTTGGCAACTTTTAAATTAAGTGACACTGATCGCTGATGTATTGCTGACAGTGACAGCCTTCCGTTTTGTTCTAGGATGATGGATTATAATGGATGGCGCCATGTCAGCCATGTGACGTTGTCAGATCGACTTTCATTCTATCAACACATTGTCCTACCCTTTCTATCACAGGGGTTGCGAGATAAGAGTAAACGAGAAAGCTAATATCAAATTGACAACCTCGCGCATGGGTGATCGTGTCCATTTTTGACCAGCTAGCAGGCCATAATATAGCGACGCATCATACTTATAAATTAAAAATTAAATAGAAACATAGCTTTAAAGACTGAAACCCTGTTATATGGTTAAATTATATCGTGTTGTGCTGTGTTTTATCCATCAAGAACAACTAAAGGAGGCGTAAAAGATCCAGAATTATCATTTCACACGTAAGTCTTTGTGGGCATTTATTCTCATATATAACCACTTTTTGAATCAAAATATTTATTTTGCTTACATTATATACATCTTTTTCGTCATATAACTACCGAGGTGGTAAATGGTTATCATTTTAAAGCTTTAATTTATGTAAATAACAAACATTATTTTACGCCGCCCGGCTAGTGATGTACGAGAACCCTCCAAAACTTTGTCGATAAATATAGTCGATACCCTTATAAAAAGGAATATATAAATTCCTTTAAGTGTAATATTATAATATTACACTATATAAATATATAAATCGTTTATATACATTTTACACTAATTCTATATAAAAAAAAATTGAAGTGTCTGATTGTAATTCCAGATTAACAGCTTTTCACTAAATGCATATGAAAGAATATACGGTACTTACATAAAAAACTAAATTTTAAATGTTGTGTGTCTGTCTGTTTGTTCCGGTTAATCTCTGAAATGACTGGACCTATTTAACGGGACTTTCACTAGTAAAATGCTGATGTTAAAATATTAACTACCAAGTAACTTGGCTACTTTTATTTTAGAAAAAAATAAAGTTCCGCGAAATCAAAATTGAAGCTAATGAAATAGGGAACAATATCTGATACAAATAGGGAAGGTTAATGTGCAAATTAAGCAGTGTTTTCTACCGCGCACAGCCCACGCGCATGTTGCCGCTGTCATTAAACGCGGACAAAGCCGCGGGACCCAGCTAGTTGATTTATAATATGAAGATTTTTTTAAGGATGGAACGGTTAGCTTAGGGCCTTGATTAGAACGAAATTTGAACATTTTTAACAGACTTCACAATAAAAAGATGAGTTTCTCAGTTCGCCTTTTTTATGTTTGTTATCTGATAACTCCGCAAGTTCTTAACCGGATTGGAAATTTTTTTTTTTCGATAGATTATTCTGCGCGTTTGGTCCCATTGTACATTTTTTGAAATCTGATAAGTATCTCCAGAGATATGGACATAAACACCTCCAACTTTATACTGAAAATGGATAGCGTGGCATTTGAAGTTGGATTTTTCGTTTTGTGAACGATCTTAAAATATTATAAAAAGTGATCAAAGTAATTATGCGCAAAATTAGTAGTAACTAGGTACCTAATTATATTATCAGCACTGATACTTACTCGTATTCAATCTATTATTACTTATGATAATGCCAATATATTATATATTTTTATGAAAAATGTGTCACAGTTTACCACATTAATATATTATATCATTTTTTTGTAGGTTTCCAAAATGTCCGAAAATCCAATCAAGTGGATAAAGGCAGTAAGACGTGAAAATTAGGATCCAACTAAACACTTCAAACTTTGTTCTAAACATTTTGAAAAATCAATTTTGTACCTACTAGATTATCAATCAAGCTGGAACTGACACCGAGGAAACGGAAAAGAATAGAAGCTAGTGGAGTCAAGATAGAAAGTCTTCCTATAATATTCCTCTGCGCGCAATGAAGGATGATGAAACGGGTTTGAAAGTGTTTTAATCGAAAGTGTTATAAGCTCTGATACATGAAAATCTGTTTAGCCGTTGTAAAAGTAGTAGTAGTAGCATTTTTCTAGTTGATGGCGCTATGAATTCAACTTTCATAGTGATTAATTCGAAATTCGGTATCCTTTTCTTCAACGACAAAGGACACTGAAGCATTGACATGATGCTGGGACATCTTCTGGAATCTGCTGAATTCTCAACTCCTCGCCAACTTACAGCTGAGATGTCGTATTCAGACTCATTGGAATATTTTTAATTTTCATTATAGATTATACATAGATCAGTCGGGGTGATTTCAAATTTTGAGTATTGGAGAGTGGAGATCGCGAAACGGCAAACGTAGCGTAGGACGTCCTGTGAGAGGGTGGAGAGACGGCATACGCAATGCGGTGGGCAGTGATTGGAAAAGAAGATCTGAAAATCGGGCTCAGTAGCGCATCTTGGGAGAGGCCTACAGTCCAGCAGTGGACTGACACTGGCTGATGATGATGATACAATAGATCATACTATATTGACATCAAATTACTTTATATCGTTAGCATTTACAAAAGAGATGAGCTAATTTTTCTGTAGTGGTAGAACTTCTGCTAGTCCGCCTGGACCGGTACCACCACTTTGCCAATTAATTTTCATAGGAATGTTTTTCGGTTGAAATGGCAAGGTGTCCAGTGAAATTACAGGGCATGTGAAACTTAACATCTTTATGTCTCAAGGTAACTGGCGCAGTGGAGTGACATGCAAAATTCTGGACTGCCAGAATTTTCCTGTATCGCTGTATCTGTAATAGGTAGATGTCATCGCTTACCATCAAGTGAGAGTTGTGCTTGTCCTGTTACCTTTTACAATAAAAAAGCTGATTAATGTTTACAAAGTAAGTATGGCCTAATTTGTGGTTTCACTGCATATTTTTTATTATTTGCGATGGGCGTAGTTTTATATGATAATTTATCTAATACTATAAGAATCTTTGTCCTGACATACTGACTGACTGACAGAGAAATTTAAAGAGTATATTTGTCTTAGTACGCAAGGGAAAGGAAAAGAAAGGATTTTTCAAAATTCACCCCGTTGGGGGTGAAATGGAGGTTCAAAGTTTGTATGGATAAACAAGATTAGATAGTCTTTTCTATTCGAAACTTCATACAAGTGCTTCAGTAAAAAAATAAGTAAATACGTGTTTCAAGCTTTTTCAAAATTCCACCCCTAGAAATGAGGTAACAAAGCCTGAAAACCAATATTGTTTCGGTTTGCGCTGAAAGTTGGCATGCAGATAGTTGTTTTAACATAAGTATCCGTGAAGAAAAGATTTTTCAAAATTCACTCTTTAAGGGGATGAAACGGGGGTTCAAAGTTTGGATAGTCATTTTATTCGACATTTCACACAAACTGTACTTCTGTAAATAAATAAGTAAATAAGTAAATACGAGTTTCAGGCTTTTTCAAAATGCCACCCTAAGAGGGTGCAGTGGGGTAACAAAGTCTGAAAATCAATACTGTTTTGGATTGCGCTGAAATTTAAAATGCAGATAGTTGTTATGACGTAGGTTGCCGCTGAGAAAGCATTTTCTAAAAATTCCCCGCGGATATAACTTATTATTTATAATTATATATATAAAAACTTATAGATTTACGTAAGTACTTCTATAAATAAATAAGTAAATACGTGTTGCAAGATTTTTGCAAGGGGTTGGTAAAAAAGTCTGACAGTCAATATGGTTTTTTGGGTTTTATAAATATTAATCCCTATTTCCCTTAGTCACGCAATAACTTAAAAACCGGTGAACCGATTTTGCTTTTACTTCTTTGATGTCTTTTATGATAGAAAGGTTTCAGAAAATAAAAGTTTTAAGTAAATAAAAGAAGTCTTTAACGTGACCGAAGCCGCGGGGCACTTCTAGTATTTTGATATAAATTATATACTGTAAAGGACAATTTTATTCTATGATATTGGGCCAAGATAATTAGCGTAATTATTCAAATAAGGATTAATACTGTATAGAAGAAAATAGCCTTGAAAGTTCTGTAACATTTTTTATTAAAAAATAAAGATTAAAATAGTTACTGTGAGTCTGTGCGATAGACATATGTTATCGCGGACTTTTTTGTAGGTCTTATTAAGTTGTACCACTCTTCGATACATACTTCTATTTCAGATTAATCATCTTTCGTAAAAAACGTGTTTTCTCGACCGTTTTATAGGCGACTTAAGTTGCAAAATAGGTCTTCACGAATATACCTATCTTTTAAACAGGATAATATATAGCCTATGTTCATTCTAAAAGACCATATATATATTTATATATGAGAGAAAAAAATAATAGTCCTGTAGTTCAGTAGTTTTTGAGCTAACTCAATACAAACATACATGTTACCTCTTCATAATATTAGTATAGAAGTATATATAGCTTTGTAGCTCAAATTTGTAATATTTAATTGACGTATTGAAAAGGCAAAAACATTTAAGATTTGTGTTAAAGAAAAGCTAAGAAATCTATACCGCCAGATTTAAGGTTGCCTAATTACAGTTAAGTACTGTAGCATTTTTATCAATAACTAATTTCCATATGTTCAATAAAGTAACTACGTATTTTATCACATAAATTGTTTTCTTTTTACATAAGTTTAATTTTCTACATTTTTCACCTTTTTATCGATGTGTTCTACACTAGCGATCACTTCCCTACTCAGGCACACTCTAGCAGTTCTAGATACTAACACAAACAGAAAATGGACATGCTGCCAAAGTTTTAACGCCATCCATTATAATCCATCATCCTAGGTTTTGTTAGTCTATGGCTAGGATGATGGATAATCCATCATCCTAGACTAACCACATATAAAGTCAAAGAGAATATAAATACTACGTAAGATATAAAGTAATCTGTGTTCTAACCTCAGAATATCATCAGTTTTATTCCTTCCAAATTCTTGTGAAATCCAGCGGATTTGTTATGAATGATTGATATTTCCAACACTCAATCTTATTTAATTTTTGTCAATAAGCTATGTAGTTGTGGTAATTGTGACTTTAATCTATTTATTTGTTCACTTATTTCGGAGCGTCTACACTGTGATGTTTACGATACAAACGCCGGAACCGGAATTTACTACCGGCGTTACATTTACGGATACATCAATATTTTAGCAGTTGACTAAAGTTAAGCTCTCTTCAATGCACGTCTTAGCTTCGAGAAAGCTGTCGGTCAGTACCTATCAGTACCTAGTAGATTTTTTTACAAAATAAACATTGTTTTGTTTTTTTTGGTCAGGTGACTCGTGACCACAATGCACGAGAAGCGGCTGGCGAGTGCCAGGAACCGAATCGGCTCCTGTTTACTAGTCTAATGCACATTTTTTCCACTCATTCTATCTACATTTTTTTCGTTATTTTTTTTACGTAAATATAATGAACTTTGATGTATAAATGGTGACATTTTTAACTTCGGTAATAGTGACTACTTATCTTTATCTATTTTAAACAATTCGATAGGTATTATAATCACTTGGCATTTTAATCTTAAACATTTTAAACATTGACACAGAATAATGAATAGTATAAGCATTGATTATGTATTGATCATTGATATTTTATGCGTAGATATTTTAACTTTCGATATTTAAATATGTACCTCTCCCCGACGCTCGAGTAAATCCACATTTAGCATCGCACACTCCATGGGTCTATTGAGCATTGCCCTTCTCAGGCACCATGTAAACTAAAACATAAGAAATAAAAACGAGTGAGTGGAATCCACCACGTTAAGAGGAATTATTTAGTGACGGCAATAAATAACGGTAACCGAGGATAGGGTATCAGTCGCCACAACAATTGGATTCGCGGAATAATATTTATATCGGAAATCCATTAGGGAGTCACGAACCGAGGAATTCGTTCAGCGGTAGGTACCCGAGTCACCTGAAGGTACCGAACCATAGACAGTGTACTAGTTACTACGTAAACTGACCTCGGTGCCGGGCTGGCGGGATAATACTCGAACATTTCTTCTGATGGTTTTTTTTATAATTTAAAGGCTATCTTTTGACCACTATCTCGCCTGTTGGTAAATGATGATGCGGTCGAAGATGGTAAGCACGCTAGGCCTAGAATGGGAACTGGCTCTCAAGGATAGCTACGGGAACACATTAGACGTTTGGCGACAGATTTTCTAACTTCAGGGTGGTTGCTAGCCGGTCAGGCGGACACTAGACTGTGTACCATCATGCTGGAGATTTTTCTTTAACCGGGGGGCCACAGTAAAATGCCCTCATATTTTTTCTATAGTAGATTCAAGTAATGCGCGGTGAGGATTAGAGCGCTATCTTTGCTATTGCAAGAAATGCAATAAATGTATTGTGTTAATAAATGAAAAGTTAAAAACTTTGAAAACAAGCATTTTGTAAAGACGTTATCATGTCGACGTCCCAACCGAATAAAGTGGTATTATGAAAATCGTCATTTTACAGGAGAGCCAAAAAACCAGAAAATATTGTTTCACCACTCGTACAAACAACCAATTTTAACAACATGTGTAATGAAAAGTACTAATGATTACAATAATACGTATTATGCTAGCCCAAATTCGGCTCTCAATAAGTGGTTCTAATTTAGCTGTCAAGTTTTAACATTGAACTCAATAACAGATCATATATACATACTCGTACATCAAATATTATGTTTCTTGAACATACTTTAATATTTTTGTAAAGTGTTACTTACAATCTAAAATTTCATCGTACCAACGGGACTCGAACCCGCACCCCCCGGATAGCATGTCAAGGATAGGTGCTCTGTCAATTAAGTCACGGTCCGATACCCAGTGGCCCTCCGGTGAAGGAAAACATCGTTAAAAAACCAACAACCCCTGCATGGTGGTAGGACACTATCTAGTGTCCGCCTGGCCAGCTACCACCCTCAAGTTAGAAAATCTGTCGCCAAAACATCTAATGTGTTCCGGCAGCTATCCTTGAGAGCCAGTTCCCATTCTAGGCCTAGCGTGCTTACCATCTTCGACCGCATCATCACTTACCAACAGGTGAGATAGTGGTCAAACGCTAGCCTATAATATATATTTTTAAAAAACTATCGATACGAAGAAATTAGTGGATTGCATTTTAACCCAATTATGCATTGGTGGCGCCATCTATGATAACTAATATCGAAAGTTAATCTTTCGGAAGAAATCATGTGTGTTGTAACAACATACATACTTCGATATACAGAAACACAATAATGTATCCACCTCATATCGTAGATACCTTATTGATATATGATAATCATATATCATCGTACATACGAGGATGAATTGAACTGTTAGTATTAAACTTTTATTATAGGTAGGATATACTAACATACTTAATTTTGATATGTTATTATACAAATGTTCAAAGTTTAAAACATTTATTCAGTAATATTACTATGTTAAGCTCATTTCAGAGTACGCTATAATACATAGCTTAATAGCATATAGTTTATAGCGCAACAATATCACTCACCATACATTTATTATGAACAAGTTATGAAGTGCCCTGCTGCTTAGCCCGCGTTAAAAACTCCTTTTATTTACTTAAAACTTTTTTTTTGTAATAACCTTTCTATCAGACAATTTAAAAAGAAGATATCTAAAAGACATCAAATAAGAATTAGCCAAATCGTTTCACCCGTTTTCATGTTATCGCGTGACTAAGACAAATCGGGATTCATATTTTCAGATATTCGAAAACCCAAATTTTCAGACTTCGTTACCTATCCCATTTCGAAAAATCCTGCAACACGTACTTACTTATTTATTTACAGAAGTACCTATGTAAAGTTTCGAATAAAACAGACTATCTCATCTTCCTCACTCCCGAGGAAGAGCGACTGACTCGCTCGAAACCTAGGTCGAGAAAATTCGACTAAAGGTACGTGAATTACAGCCGGTATATAACAATAATATCTCATCTTGTTTCGCCATACAAACTTTGTATCGCCGTTCCGGGGGGAAATTTAAAGAAAATCCTTCCTTAATGGATACCTACATCAAAATAACTATCTGCATGCAAAATTTTAATATTGATTACAGACTTTGTTACCCCTCTTCACCCTTTTAGGGTAAGAAAATATGTAAGTGGCAATAGCCCAATGGATAAGGTGTCGGACTGGTAATCGAGAGGTCGTGAGTTCGATCCCAATCTATTGCACTATTGACGTGAACCCACTTAAGATACAAGTATTTTAGCTTAGTTGGTTGATTGGGGTTAACCAGAATACTAGTAATGTGCAACCCACATTGCAAGTAAGCTTTAAAAAAATGAAAAAAAGGGGTGGAATTTAGAAAAAGCCTGAAACACGTATTTACTTATTTATGTACTTGTGTGAAGTTTCGAATAGAAAAGACTATCTTGTTCTCCATACAAATTTTGAACCCCCGTTCCATCCCCTTAAGGGGTGAATTTTTAGGGGAAAAATAACTATCTGTATGACGCCGATGACGTTGACACGGGCGACATCATCATCCACGGCCACGACACGACGGCACACCGCCGGCGCCGCGCCGCGCCGTGCCTCTTTCAGCGTATCTAAGTTTCATATACCTACATCCCGCAATTAAGTTTTTGTTTACGTTACATCGGACACGGAAAAAAGTTATAGTATCGGGTTCAGGTTATTGCTATGTTATAATTAATTAGTTTTGGGTGGCCGAGTACAAGATGTAGACGAGTATGCTTTTAACGATATATTTATGAGAATTGGTGTGAGTCCATTCGTTTCGATTCGTCAAGTTAATGTAAGGGCTACTCACCTATATTATCAGTCGGTGCACATACATTCATGTATATGTATATTAAATTGTGAGATAATGGCTTGAGCAGTGTTTACACTCCTCATAGATGGAATTGGAGTAGAAAATATATGTACAATAGGAGCAATCAAAATATACAATAGTATTATAATGAGCGGTCCCTCGCAAGCTGACAAGGCGGTCGACTGCGAGGAGTAGTAACAATCCAATCGTCCCAACCTAATCGAGGAAATAGCATATTAAAGTGATGGCGTTTAGTGCTGCGCCGCGTCACGAACTCGGTGCGACACTGCAGCGCCGTGCCGCGTCGCGACGTCCCGCCCGGGCGCCGCCTCACACCGCACGACACGACCACAGGCCCCAGGCAGTTACCCACAGATATCTATATATATTAAAGAAAGTCGTGTTAGTTACTACACTTATAACTCAAGAACGGCTGGCCTTTCTTGAGTTATAAGTGTAGTATTTATTTTATTTCAGAAAAATAGTTTACAGCATTGCCAAAATGCTAACTATTCAAGTTTTTACAAGTAAATAACTAGGTAGTTATTGAAACTTCAAAATAATATTATACGGCACTTCATTTCATGTAATATAAATGTACCTTCACCAAATAAACAAAGTTCAGGTCACAGAATAAATAATAGTAATGGTACAAGGCCAGGTCGCAAAAATCTACCATTAGATACTCGTATTATATTCCAAAAACAATATAATCTTCTTTTATATTTAAAAATGAATCCCAATTGCCCTCGGTTACGGCATCACGCGTGAACGGCTGGACCGATTTCGCCAATTATTTTTTTGTTGTGTTTTTTATTGTAAGGAGATGGTTCTTATGAAAAAAAATTAAAATAAATAAAAGTTGTTTTTAACGCAGGCGAAGCCGCGGGGCACAGCTAGTAGTAAATAAAATTGACTAATATGTAGTCAATATACTAATACTATATATACATACAATATGGTATGTATAGACGTACCTAACACCGACAAGATAATAATTTTAGCTAAAATAATTATAAATTTATCTTGTCGGACAGAGTAAAGAGCTTCTCGAAGCATTCGTGGACAGATAGGTATCTGAACGAAAGTTTAGGTTGGTTTCCGGCGCGGATACAGTTCTACGTCTTTTGGAAGTAATTACAGGGAATTTCGATGCTATCTTCAATTCTAGTCCGCGATGGAATTACATTTGGAAATTGCAAGCGACAGTTCTTAGCGGCGGCACTGACGCTCGCGATTGCAGCTTTCTGCCTGCGATTGCATAGTTCTGACTATTGTTTTATATGTTTGTTGTTATAATTTGTTTGTATAAGTTTATCGAAATCATATTTATTTAGTTTGTATTCGTTCATATTTTTGTTGGTTGCCATTTTCACATAGTCATGAGTTATGGAGCTTTCAGTTACGCTGAAACATGCAGATGATGCGATGCAGAGACTATGCGATTTTATTGTTTCCAATTTCAACAGATACAGTAGGTGTATACTGTATAGTAACAGTAGTGTATGGACTTTCCAGTGAATGTGCTGAAGTCAAAGATCTAGTTATCTCAGGACATCGAGCCAGTAGGTACAATGTTATTTTTGGAATCCAGATATTGCAAGCCACTTTATACATATATTATTTGCACATGACACCGAACGAGGTTCCTTCCCATTAAACGATATCTTACGACAATTTCTCTGGAGGATTAACAACGATAACAATATACTCGTTCTTACAATATAATGGTTCTAAATGTAAGCGAGTAATTAATTTTCAGCGTGAAATAGGAATGTTTTTCGGTTGAAATGGCAAGGTGTCCAGTAAAATTACAGGGCATGTGAGACTCAACATCTTTATATCTCAAGGTAACAGGCGCAGTGATGAGGCGAGTGAAAATTCTGGCAGTCCAGAATTTTGCATGCCGCCTTATCTGTAATAGGTCGACGTCATCGCTTACCATCAGGCGAGCGTCATGCTTGTCCTGTTACCTTATACCATAAAAAAAGATATAAAAAATGTCTGTGTTTCTTTAGCAAGTATCATCGCCAACAGCCTGTGCTGGTACTGTCTACTTCAGGTGGTTGATATCATTGCGACAGTCTATATCTACGTAAACACTACCCGCTTAGCCTAGTCATTGCGATTACGTATCCTACTTATGATTCCTGTCATCGAAATCCTGTTCCTCACACACTGCACACAAATATGACCTGCAACGACCACTGACGCTACATTCATCTTGTCTTTTTCACTAGGGCCTAGTGATCTAATATACATTGAACTATATATAAATCTAAATGGTACCTGCTAGAAGCTCACGGCCTAGTGACTAGGCAGTGACCTTCTAGCTAGTTCCATTTGTCGTCAGTTGGTCTGAGCGCGTGACCTGTCCATCCGTGTCAGCGGAAGGTATTTTCGGTGCTTGGGTTGTCCGCGGCGCGCATTCCTGGTAGGTAAGTCGGTCAAAGACTACAAGTCGGTGCAGAGATGCTCCGGCCGATTACATCCATGCATAATGTAATGAGGGCTGTGCTTGCGTCGCGCCCCCCGCCGCCTGCAAACAATGGGCTGTCATATCTACTAAGTTAATAGTTACTTTAATAATTTGTAAGATCAGCAAAGATCTGTAACATCGGTGTTATCAATAAACAATTTGTATTTGTATTTGTACTAGCTAGTGTGTAATCGTAAATGATACATAGTAACCATATAAATATATTCATATTTCTGTGATAGTAACATAATGATTGTAAAACTGTGGTAACAGCATGCCCATCTGGGTGTGGCAAGTTTTCAGGTCCTTTGCAGTGTTGTATTAAAACGTACTTCTAACATTTCATACTATTTCCTTATTACGGTAAGCGCAAAAGGGAAACAGATGTTTTGTAGGCACCACTATAATATGTTATTATTGTGACGCTGCTTATTGTCTCGTTGAGTATAATCGGATAGGATTGTATAAGTAAGTGAGAAAAGATAAATCAGGCTGTGATAATACTGTGGGTATTAATCGTGTGGATTGTTCCAAAACCAGCGTTTGAGGAAAATAAGAGCAAGCTTTTAAGAGCAACTTTTGGAGACGTTTTCGATGGTTGTTTTATTGTCTATTTGGAGGTCCCTCACAGAATTGAGCACGTTATATTTGCAAACGGAGGCAGGGTGCCACCACCCGCCGGTTCCGCCCGTCTAATCATATGGGAACGTAATCGACGTAAACCCGACTACAAAGAATATTTCGTTCAAGGCACAATGTAAACGTCTACACGTGTTTTATGTTCTGAAGGAAACAATTTCGTGTTGATCTTCGCCTCCGTGCTCATACGAAGCCGTGTTATACATATTTTATGACCGTACCTATGTTCCCTGCCCGCCGAGTAGGTATATATCTATCATACCGATCGGCTGTTTATCACAAACAGCGGCGGCTGCTTCTCAAATCTCAACCTCCACCCTTGGATGAATATGAAATATTGTAGTCAAAATAATATTTAAATGTTAACTAGATTTACAATATGTTATTTTGATAACGAGGTGGGTTTACGTAACCGCGGCGCCTGATACGCGCTACCAGCAGGACTGCGACATTGCAGGGATACTGCGAGCTCCGGGTGACCATCACACCATTACCGGCTCCAGACCAGACACCAAACTGAGACCTCGCTACCAATACGTATTATATATATATATGTACTAGAAGTGCCCCGCGACTTCGCCCGCGTTAAAGACTTCTTTTATTTACTTAAAACTTTTATTTGGTAAAAACCTTTCTATCATAAAAGACATTCAAAGAAGTAAAAACAAAATCGGTATATATAGACCATATTGATTTTCAGACTTTTTACCAAACCCTTGCAAAAATCCTGCAACACGTATTTACTTATTTATTTACGGAAGTACTTAAGAAAATCTATAAGTTTATATATATAATTAATAATATCGTTTAAAAACTAAAAAAGAACCGACTTCAATGCCGCGCTATTCATTTTCAGTACCAATTTTGAGGTGTTTATCTCAATATCTCTGGAGATACTTATCAGACGTCGATAAAATTCTTACACGTACACTTGGGATATCTCCTTTCCAACAACAAAAGAATAATCAAAATCGGTTCATAAACGACGAAGTTATCCGCGAACAAACATTAAAAAAATATATATATACGGTCGAATTGCGAAACCTCCTTTAATAATGTATATTTTTTTGAAGTCGGTTAAAAATAATAAGTTATATCTGGGGGGAATTTTTATATTCATTCCCTTAAAGGGTGAATATTGAAAAATCCTTTCTTAGTACACCCTTACGTACTAAGACAAATATACCCTCCAAATTTCAAGTCTCTACGACCAGCGGTTTAGGCTGTGCGTTGTCTGTCAGTCAGTATGTCAGAACAAAATTTTTTAGTGAATACTCGAAAGACCTACCTATCGCTTATATTTGGCGACGAGACGGAATCCAGCGTGCTGGGAACTTTGTCAGCGCTAGGCGAGCGGGCGTGCCGTAGAGCACGGTATATCTATATCTATACTAATATTATAAAGAGAGAACATTTGTATTTTTGTATTTTTGTATGTTTGTAATGATTTGGCTCAAAAACTACTGGACCGATTTATAAAATTCTTTCACTAATATATAGAATGGACTTTCGAAATGAAAATAAGCTATATATTATCCCGTTTAAATCAAAGGTACATTCGTGGAGACCTAATTTGCAACCTAAGTCGACAAAAAAACGGTCGAAAAAACACGTTTCTTACGAACGCTGCTCAATTGAAAACAGATGGAAGAATATTTTCTATAGAAGAGATGTACAACTTAATAAGACCTACAAAAAAGTCCGCGACAGCATATGTCTATCTCTGAAGGTTGACTCACAGTAACTATTTTAATCTTTAATTTTTTGTTAAAAAATATTATTTAACTTCCAGGGTTATTTTATAGTATATATTATTAATATTTATCCAAATAATTACGTTAATAAGCTTGGCCACATATTATAGATTAAAATTGTCCTTTACAGTATATAATTCTAATGAAAACTCTAGAAGATATCACGGATTTCACATACACGCGTCGCAAAATACTAAAATATTTGCAGTCAAACCACAGAATAGGTCATAGTTACTACGAAAATATTATTATAAGCTTAGCTTTTCTGTAGATCCCCACCGATCGCAATCAATTTGAAGTCAATATAGTATAATAATATGATCTATTGTATAAAATAATAATTATCTATATATATAATATAAAATTTTAAACCACCCCGACTGATCTATGTATAATCTTTTCATTAAAAGTATTCCAATGACTCTAAAGACGACATTTAAAATCTGAGCTGTAAGTTGGTGAGGATTTGAGTATTCCGTAGAGTCCAGGAGATGTCCCAGCATCAATGCTTCCATGTTCTTACAATATCGTTGAAGAAGAAGATTTTCGAATTGATCAGACCTATGAAAGTTGATTAAAGCTCATAGTTTTATAACGATTGAACGAATTTTTATAAATCAAAGCTAAGGACACTCTCGATGAAGACATCTATCAAAAAAAAATCTATCTATAATAAAATCATAATCGGTTCATCCGGTTGGGTGCTAAGATGCTACAGACAGACGCACAGATACACACGTTAAGCGTATAATACCCCTACTTTTTGCGTCGGGGAACGCGTAAGGTTACGGCGGCAGATGTTCTCCTTGGTGGTGGTAAGCTACTTTTCAACCGACTTCCAAAAAGACGGAAGTTCTCAATTCGTCTATATGTTTCTTTTTTCTTTCTTTTTTTTGTGTGCGTATGTAACGCGATTACTCCGTCAATTGTGAACCGATTCGAATTATTATTTTTGTAATCGATAGGGTACGTTTTCGAGGTGGTCTCATTGTAATTTCATTGAGATATGATAAGTACCTTCAGAGATATGACGATAAACGTCTCAAACTTGCTACTGAAATTGACTCGCGGGGCATTGAAGTCAGTTGTTTTAGTTTTTAAACTTCTATATTAATTATTGGTAGATTTAATGATTCCACGAAAACCCATGATTCATGAATGGTAGGTATATAGCTAGGATTAGAACCAACGACCCTCGGTTCAGAATCAGGGTAACTATCCTTTACGCCAAAGGGCCGACCAATATCACTACGTAAGTATTATAAAACAATGTCCATCACTGCGTCTGTCTGTCTATTCGCAATAATCTCAATAGCATCTGAACGGATTATCATGCGGTTTTCACCAATAGCTAGAGTGTTTATAAGGAAAGTTTAGGTCTTAGGTGCATAATTCGGTTTTGTGTAAATTGGTTGACATATGACGATGATTGTTAAATATGTTAATATTTTATATTCGATGCAACAAACTGATGCAAATGTTGTAGGCATATATGTTGTTGCAACCGCGTAATTAATTGTAGATTTTTTAATTTGGTTACGCGCGCGCTTGATTTCGTGGAGAAATTCAAGGATAGATGGTAATTAATCGAATGAATACCCCAGCTTCTATTTCGTGATTTTCTCCAATAATAGCGAGAGTTAAGGGAAGATGGCGCTCTCGTCGTCCCGCCAAGTCTCCAAACGTCGAGTTTGAACCCCGGGGCGCCACTATCGCCGCCGGCAGTCTCGCACTACAATCGGTGCAAGAAGCACTGTAATTTTGAACTAATTACAATATAGTATAAATTATTGGGTGTTGTGAGCTGTGTAAAGGAACAAGGACTTTCGTGCTCCCTTGGGAAGGTCCATACAGGACGGACACTGCTACTAGACCTGCGGACAAGCTCGGTGAGTGCCTATTCTCATAGCTCTGGTTGATTGTTGTGGAATTTCTCGAGAAACTTTACGCTGATGGTATTCTTTCGTTCGATTTGTTGTTAGTAGAACCGGCAAATTCGGGAGCTTCGGGAATTCGGGAACCTCGCGAGTCGAGGGTGCTCAAACATATGTTCTACCCGTGCGAAGCCGAGGCGGGCTGCTAGTACATAATATTACCGCGCCACATACACCCACCGCGCGAACTTTTAACGAAGAATATAAACTTTCATATCTGGGAGTGCGCGTTAATTACAGAACTGCCGCTAACGGGCGCTGGGCGCTAACTTACAAGCTACTATCGAAGGGAAAACGTTTACATTTTTATTTACAATAGTGAGAAATTGTTGTAATAACTAAAAGATGTCGACATAAAACAACCAGAAGAGAATTTCTATTGCTCGTTGAGTTTTAGTTCCATACTCGTATATCTGACAGCCGCGCAGAACAAGCTAGGTTTTCTGGCGACAGTGACACTCTTACCTAATTAAGAAATATTCTCGTATCTCGTAGGTTGACTCATATATCTACCTTGCTTTGTGCGTTGGTTACACAATGGTAGACATAGTACTCTTATATTAATTTATTGGTAAGATATTGAGAACGTTTTGAGGGTTCGGCTGTACTTCGAAATTAGTTCATCGATTTGAAGAACTTCTGAAGTTATTTGTAAAATTACTTACTTTGAACTGAACAAGTTACCTGTGAGACAAGTTGTTTCAAACATCTCGGGAGTGGCCTCACACGCACTCACGCAACACGGCACACGCTGTGGTCATTATATCTACGTTTAATTAAATTGTTGTGTAAACAAAAAATGTATTAAGTATATTGGTCCTTACGTTTTCATAAATGGCGTTTACTCACGGAGCATATTACAGAAACCCGTGGAGCATATATATGGATCGTAATATATGTGTCCACTTACGTCGTAGGTACAGATATAATGTATCTGTCTCGGCGACGCACGCGGACGATAACAGCCGGCCGGCACGCCGGCCAGCCCACAATTAACAACGTGGATACCCGCCTAATGAGAGCTTTTTCATTATTTTTGTTTAAAATGTAGTCGAGTGAGCGTCTCTCATTTTATTTTAGGCTGTGGCCACTCGCGTAATCAGATATTCGTGGGTCAGCGGCGGCCCGGCCTTTCTTCCGCACACATTTGCAATGCAAAATACAAAATTACCGCCGTCGAGGGGTAAATTACCCTCTCCGTGGGTACAAATGTTGATTAAACGGCGGAGGGCCTCAATTGACGCGCATAAACCCCTTTTATTTCGTCATGTTTGAGTCGGCGGGGCGTTATAGTGCCGCGTCAGCAGCGCTTCAATCTCGGCATAAGGAACAGTCGTCGGCGCGATATTGTTGTACACGTCGGCTCGTGCGGTGATGGCAGACGTGCGCGGCATACACAGTACTCTCGCAGCTTCTTCATCTGAAACAATACCTTCCAGCCGCGTGCTTATATTCCGCTTATGTAGTAAACGTAGGAGGTCTGCGCCCTCCCCGTCGCGGCCGCGGAACGGTATGTGGCACACGTTCACACATCCATGGTACATCCGGTACGAGAAGTGTTGCAAACATGCAAATGTATGACTTCACTATAAATACAATAAGTGGTAGGAGCATAATAGTTTAGCATAGCATAGCGTAGTACCTTTACCAAAAAGTATCAAGAAGAAAATCTGCCACTAGAACCTTACGGTGTTCCGGTAGCATACCTAATTACAGCCCTTGAGAGTCAGAGCATTCTAGGTGTAGTGTGTTTACCATCTTCGATATTATCGCTTCATCTGATCATAATGATCAAGCAGGGCTTTCAACAAATCTTGTAAGCAAAAGGCTTCAGAGCCTAGAGCATCGCCGCAAAGTCGCCAGTTTATCGGTCTTTTATCGGATACATTTCGGGGAGTGTGCCTTCCAACTGCACAAATTAATTCCACCATCCTAAAAAAAAACCTTTTATTTATTAGTTAACTAGCAGTGCCCCGCGGCTTCACCCGCGTTAATAACTTCATTAATTTAATTCATTTTTTTTTCGTAAAACACATGAAAAACTGAATTAGCCATATCGGTCTACCCGTTTTCAAATTATGGCGTGACCAAGGGACATAGGGACTCATTTTTATAAACACCTAAAAATCATATTGATTTTTAACTTTGTTTTGTTTGTTTGTACCCCATTTCACTCTGAGTCTGTGTTTCCGATTAGATACAACATAGGGGTCTTCAAGTCGCGAGTGAATATGTATCTTTTGGGTAAGCGCGCTACATCATCGACCGCATCGTCACTTAACATCAGGTGAGATAGTGGTCAAGCGATACCTATTTTGGAATAAAAAAAAATAAAAATAAACTCTTGAAGGTGGAATTTCGAAAAAGCCTGAAACACATATTTACTTACTTATTTACAGAAGTATATGTGTGAAGCTTCCAATAAAATATATGTATATATATAATTATATATGACTATCTTATGTTGTTTCTATATAGAAACTTTGAACTCCCGTTTCATCCCTTTAAGGGGTGAATTTTGGCAAATCCTTTCTTAGCGGATACCTACGAGTACGTCCATAACTCGAATTTCGCCAAATCCGTTCAGTGGTTTGGGCTGTGCGTTGATAGATCAGTCAGTTAGTCAATCAGTCGGTCACGTTTGCCATTTATATATACAGATTTCATTACGTTAAGCTGTATTTCCTTACATTGTGAATGAAACCAGGGATACATGTTTTCTATACTTACACATTTCATTTTGCACATTAATGTTAAGTGAATCAAGCCAAGTACGAGTATGTAATAAAATTTACCATAGAAACTTTATCACTCTGTTTAACCATTTTTGGGGATGATTTTTGAAAATGTAAGTACCTTATTATGTTTTATTTCAGGACCTACACTATCTACATTTCCAATATCATGAAAATCCATTTAGTAGTTATGCAGATACGTCAAAACAAACATTGATGTGTTTTCAATGATTTCTCCAGATAAAATTTAAAAAAAAATTCTGCCTAGGTGAAGATTTGAAAGAAATAAAAAATACATGTTTCATTATTTGTTTTAAGTTTTATTTGTACCGAGTTTTGAGTGAACTGGACCAAGGAATAACATTTTTATAGAAACTTTATAACCCAATGTAAAGCCTTCAGCACGCTGTTTAGTGAAACAATCCTTAATCTTGTGACCTATTTTCTTACAAAAAGAACACGGCTCAGCTTTCGGGTGCGGTTTATTCGAATTAGCAACACTCGCAGATGAGGACTCCGCACTTGACCTATCTAACCTCATACGCTTGGAACACGTCATCTGTTTATGACCGAAACCTCCGCAAGAAAAGCATTTGGCTCAACTTTAGTTCTACTCCAATGAGTTTTAGGGATGGGAGGGGAGTTAGGGGGTGGGGGGAAGGGGTATACCCCCCTTCCTTGAAGGAAAAGTTGCGGAGGGTCCATATCTCCAAAAGGGGGGGGTCCCCTTTTGGAGATTTGATTTTTTTTGTTTTATCATTTAACAATGAAATCATCTAAATAAGTGAAAAATTGGTAGAAATGTTACATTAACTGACATCAATTTTAGGGGGAAAAGGAGGTGGGGGGATGGGTAGAGCCACCCCTGAAGGGGATGTTGCAGAAACCCCCCTTTCGGAGATATGATTTTTTTTTGTTTTATAACCAAACTTTTATTTTTTTTCATAATAATGACAGTAAAATATCTAATTTAGGAATTCTGTTTTATTTTATTACTTTCCACATCCTACTACTCTAGTTGATTATATAATTTCTAAGATAAATACTAAATAACGAAAATCACTAGGTTAGGTTTAGGTTTGAACTGCGACAACACCACGCGCGAGCCGAGCGAGCGAAGCGAGCGTGCCGCGGCAGCGGCCGGCGAAGCGCTAAAAAGGAACACACTTTAACCAAATTCAATTACCAATACCTCAAACTTGCTACTGAAAATGACAAACTTACATTCTCTTGTTATTTTAAGTGTTTGACATAATGCGTACATGACCTTTAGTGTATGAGCCCATCAACCCACCCTTTCCATATCCTACTCCAGCAAATTTTTAAACATTTTAAAAAGTTTGGTTAGAAAACAAAAAAAAAAACATATCTCAGAAAGGGAGGGGTTTCTGCAACTTCCCCTTCAGTGGGTGGCTCTACCCATCCCCCCACCTCCTTCTCCCCCTGAAATTGATGTCAGTTAATGTAACATTCCTACCAATTTTTCACTTATTTAGATGATTTAATTGTTAAATGTTCGATACAAAAAAAAGCATATCTCCGAAAGGGGGGGGGGGGGGGTCCGCAACTTTTCCTTCAATAGGGGGGGGCTCTACCCCTTACTCTGCTCTACTTAATATAATCACAATAAGTTAAAAACAACAATTCACAATAATTAGCAAAATTTAAATTGACTAAGTATTAGCAACGTCAGTCTCTGCCTGGAGCCGAAGCCAAAGCACATGATAATTCCTTCTTCACTAATGTGGCCAAAGTGAGCGGAGCGCTCCGATGTTCTAGATGCCCTTTCTCGCTTGCTCCCACCACTCGGTGACGTAAGTCAGCTGGCCACGCCTCCTTTGCCGACGTCAATCTCCAAATATATATTTTTTTAGTTCACTGTAGGTTAACATCGAACAACGGGTCTGTTGTATAAAATACTACTTGTACTATTCATTACTCTGTGCAAATAAATAAAATAATAAATAAATAAAATAAATAATAATTTATTTTGGAATCAAAAGCTACAAAAATATCCACAGAAGAAAATAATGTTCACAATAATAGTTGTTGACATTGTGGCTTATAATGTTACAATATAATAATGTCTCACAGAGCCTACACTAGGCGATAAGCCTGTGCTGTAGGTTCTGTATAACCTTCTTTGTTGTTGTGGATCGCCTACTATTGTGCCTACAATACACAACATAAGTAACTATTATTTCATTATTACATACATATTTTTTGAAATGTTGAAAAACAACATATAAAAAAAAGAAAGAAAATTATGTATTAAACTATATCGCTAAGGTAGATTAATAATGAAATGATGATGTGATAGTGCATGCATGCGTGAGTACGTGTCTGTGTGCGCGTATGCGTGTGTGTGTGTGTGTGCGCGCGCGCGTGTGCGTGTGTGTGTGTGTGTGTGTGTGTGTGTGTGTGTGTGTGTGCGCGCGCGCGTGTTTGTGTGTGTGTGTTGTCATGATAAAACTTTTAAAATGTGTTCTGTATCTTCGTAGTTCAGCTTGCTTAACCAGTTTTTCAGTTCAGTTCAGTTTTTTTTTAACGCGTTTCTCGATTCTAGTTTGTTAGATTTATAAAATTAGGAATTATTTTATTGACATTATTGTATATGTATGGGCCAAGAAAATGTTTGTATCTATGGGACAGTTATGGTTTTGAGTTACATTTGGGTATGGAGAAGACTCTGTCTTTTCTTCTTTTGTTAGGATTATAGTCTTGAGTTTTAGCGCTTTTGTGTTGTTCTAAAACTAGACCATACACAAACAGTTGTCTTACTGTGAGTAGCTGACATTCCTGGTAAAGTTTAAATGTAGGATAGAAAAATGGTTTGTTAATTGTAACCTTTAGTACGGCACGCTAGGCGCGTTCTAAGGTTAACATGTGTGATGCACACGCTCCACCCCAAACTGTGTTACAGTACGTTAATATTGATTTGCATATTGCATCATACACATCAAATAGGAGAGACCTATCCGCAACTTCTCTTAGATTTTTGAAAATATATATTAACTTGCGAACTCGGCCAGCCAGAAGCTCTATATGAGGTCTCCAAGTCATCTTGTCATCGATAGTTACACCAAGATAGCGGAGATTATGAACACGTTCTAATGAAATACATGTGCAATCGAGAGAAGAACAGTTTGAGTGAGCTTTAATTTCAATTTTAGGTAGCCTTTGTCTAGAGTTTGTGGATGCCATGTACTTCGTTTTTTCTAGGTTCAGGGTAAGAAGATTGTCTTGCAGCCAAAGGATTACTCTTTTGAGTCCAGCCTCTGCACATGCACAAGTTTCTTCCCATGAGTTTCCAGAAAACACAATGGCAGTATCATCTGCGTACGAGATTATTTTTGCATGATCTAGATTTAGTGCGCAGAGATAATTTACATAGGCTAAGAACAGGGTAGGACCAAGCACACTTCCCTGCGGCACTCCATATTCAACTGTTGCGTCTTGACTTACTGTGTTGCTTATTTTTGTTCGCTGGGTTCTGTTAGTGGGATAATTTTCTATAAGCTTTGAAATATTGCCTCGTATACCCATTAAATGCAGTTTTTTGTAACAGAATGGGAACAGAGACAGTGTCAAATGCTTTTGCCAGGTCTAAAAATATTCCCATTACCTTTTTTTTATTATGTATTTCCTTAAAAACATGATTCGATAAACTGGTCACTGCATCGGATGTACTTTTCCCTTTTCTAAAACCAAATTGACAACTCGATAGAATCTTATATTTTTCAAAGTAGGATACAAGACGTTTATTGATTAGTTTTTCTAGAATTTTTGATAGAACTGGCAATAAGGATATTGGCCTATAGTTGCTGACACTAATAATAAATAATAAATAAACCCGCAGGGGCGGCTTTGTGGCGAGCCGACGGTGAGTGGCGACACCGCGGACCCCTATCCCGTGAGGGCTAAATGAGACCCTCTGACCCCCGGCTTGCCTTGACCGGCCGGCCGGTGGTGGGAATCGCAAGAGCTAAGACCAAAGCTCCAGGGTGGAAGTGTTAAAGGCATAAAGCCGCTAGTAGCGTTTAGTGAAAGTGCAGCACACCTCTCAACACCCTTAGCTATCCACGCCAATGTTGCCCCTCGGCGCCGACATAACGGTCCGCCTTTATGGGGGGTCCATTCAGTGTATAGCTAGTCACCACTCGCCTTAATATTTTGAAATGAGGCATAATTGGCGGGTGCCGTACCTCATCCCATAGACCAGAAAACAGTCATCAAGCAGCACACATTCATAGCCATAATAAATTATAGTACCATCTTTTTATAGTTTTTCATGTCTCCATCCACAAATCATATTTTTATTTAATTTAATATTGTAAAGGGCCTCTTGACGTTGGCTTCGGCTCCGTCAATGCCTTCCAAAGGACCGGGCGATTTGCAGCCCGTGATGTGAATTGAATAAAGAGTATAATAATAAAAAAAAAAAACCGCTGAGCCGTCAAGTCGACTTTTTGACGAATTTATTTTTATATTTTCTTTTTATCAATATTTTCAGCCCTGAACATTTTATTAAGTGCAAATAAGTGATATCCTACAATAAATAAATATAATAAACACACATGCAATGAAATATATAATCAAAATGAAAATAAGTTTATCAAGAATTCCGAAGAAGAAATGTAATAGTTTTACACATGACATGACACATGTCAGTCAACATAACACAAAAATATTGTAAAAGAAAATAAGAAATATGATCACCAGATCAAAAAGAAGACAAGAAGCGGAAATTAACGCGCAACCTACACCCTCGCCCGTTCCCACGTCTCCCAGCTCATCATCGGGAGACGAGTTTGCCACTCCCCCCGAGGGATCCAGCTCGTCGAGCAACGAGGACGGGCCTCCGTCGCCACGACCGCCGCTACCACCTGTGCGACGTGGACGACCACCGCTGCCGGCACGCTTGGGGCCTGCGGGGCATCCTGCTCCGCGCCCGGCCCCCGCTACCGGTGGTGTAGCGCGTCGCATGCGATGGACTCAGTCTATAAACGAGAATTGCATGCGCGCCTACTACAGGGCTACAGAGGGAGGAACTAACCTGTCCGCGTACCGTGATAGGATGCTACCTCTGTTTCAGACCCTTGAACCAGCTGTTGCCGTTACCGCACAACGACTGTCAGATCAGGTGCGTGCCATCCAGCGGCTTAAACTGTTGGACGAATCAGCGCTTGATCGGCTGCGTCTGGAGGCGTTACCTGTTATTCGTGCTACTTCTGCTTTAGCGCGGGACCCGCCTTGTGTGTCGTCGACGCAGGTGCCGACAGGCTCGGCTTCGACGTCTGCCCCGGCGGATGCCGCGCTAGACGCAGACGATTGTACGAATACAAACGTAAGTACCCAGACTAATGAGCATTTGAGGAGGGCTTTGGAAGACGCGATTTTGGAGTTTCGCACTACTCCTGACTCTAGGCCGCGACTACCACGTTTGCCAATGAATAAACGTAACCTGGCGTTAATGGGAGCCCTAAACGTTTTGCTAGTCCTATATATGCAGGCTAGCGAAACATTAGTTGATACACACTCGATTCTTTACTGCGCGGCTATAGCGGCGTGTCGCGTTGTTCGTGTCAAGTTTCCGGATACTGGCCGAATACCGCGACGCCCCGCTATCCCTGCGTGGCAAGAACGAATCGAGTGTCGCATCAATATGTTTAGGACTCTCATTGCGAAGTTGATCTGCTTCAGAGGGGGTAATAATCGCCCCCGAGTCATGCGTTTCGTGAACCAGGCCTTTGCTGGGACCGGGATTAGCCCCCGGGACTACATGACCTGTGTCACGGAACGCATTGACTTTCTGAAGCAGAAAGTTTATGCATTGGCAAACCGTATTCGTCGCTATAGAGCGCGTGTAGATCGCTATTATCAAAATCGCCTCTTCCAAAGTGACCAAAGGAAGGTATACCGAGGTTGGGAAGGAACCAATCAACGTGTGAATGACGAGCAGTGTCCGGATGCTACTACCATGAATAACTTCTGGCGTAGTATCTGGTCGGTGCCCGTCGAACACACGGAGGGTGATTGGATGAGCGTCGTTGAGCGTGCGTGTGAGCCTATCGAATCCATGGGGGCTATTAGTATTAGCCCCGAAGACGTTAGTTGTGCGATCCGTACGGCCCAGAACTGGAAAAGTCCAGGACCGGACGGATTACACAACTTTTGGATAAAGTGGATTCGATGCTCACACGACTGCTTAGCGGCGCAATTCCAACAAGCTCTCGAGGTTGGTTCTTTGCCAACATTGATGACAACCGGTGTCACCTTCCTGCTCCACAAGTCCGGTAGTACCACGGAACCGAAAAACTACAGACCCATCACATGCTTGCCGACGCTTTACAAGCTACTTACATCTATTCTGAGATTCAAAATTAATTCGCACATTGTTGCGCACAACATTTTGGCCCCCTCTCAGAATGGATGTAAGGTTGGGTCTCGTGGTACTAAGGAGCTCCTCCTCATCGACACGGCCATTTGCCAACAAGTCCGGCGGAACAAAGGGGCTCTCTCCACCGCCTGGATTGACTACAAGAAGGCCTATGATTCAGTGCCTCATACCTGGCTGGAGAGGATCTTGGAGTTGTATAAAATTGATACAACTCTGAGATCTTTTCTAGGTTCTTGTATGAGGCAGTGGACCACAGTCCTTCGTCAACCGGGTGATGGAGACAGCCTCTCTGGTCAGCAGGACTTTATAAGGATTGAGCGAGGCATCTTCTAGGGTGACAGTCTGAGTCCATTGTGGTTCTGTCTAGCCCTAAATCCTCTAAGCATATTATTAGAGGATTCGGGGCTAGGCTATCGGCTTAGGAGAGAGGGTGAAGTCATTTCTCACTTGCTGTACATGGATGACCTCAAACTTTTTGCACCGAAACGCCATGATTTGATGGAATTACTGAAAGTCACTGAGACTTTCAGCAACGCCATCAACATGGAGTTCGGTGTAGATAAGTGTGCGGTCATGCACGTGCAGCGGGGGAAAGTTGTGAATTCCATGAATTTACAACTCTCTGATACAATGACTTTCAGATCTCTCTCCGAAGCCGACACCTACAAATACCTTGGTATGTCAGAGTCATTAGGTATCGAGAGTGGGGGGATAAAACAGTCGGTGAAGGAGCGTTTCTTTGGTCGCCTGACAAAGGTACTTAACAGTCTTTTGTCAGGAGGCAACAAGGTGCGCGCCTTTAACGGCTGGGTTATGCCTCTACTTATATACACCTTTGGCATACTAAGGTGGACTCAGACTGAACTAGACGCCCTGGATAGAAAAGTTCGAAAGCAGTTGACATCACATCGCATGCTTCACCCACGCTCGTCTGTTATGAGACTGTATATCCCACGGAAATGGGGTGGTCGAGGCTTTTTAAATGCCAAGACACTCCACAACCGTGAGGTATGCAGTCTCCGGGAATATTTCCTAAACAACGAGTGTGGGATGCATTGCGATGTGGTGTCAGTTGACAAGACTTTCACCCCTCTGTCCTTAGGCAAAGAGAACTGGCGCAAGCCTCAGGTGCTGAGCACCGAGGACCGCAAGGACGTATGGAAGAGCAAGGAGCTGCATGGCCGGTTCTATCGAGTCTTAACGGGACCCGATGTGGACCTGCTCGCGTCGGTGAACTGGCTACGATTCGGGGACCTCTTTGGGGAAACCGAAGGTTTTGCTTGTGCAATTGCGGACGAAGTTATCAAGACGAACAACTACCGGAAATATATTATGAAGGACGGTACGGTCGACATATGTCGGGCATGCCGCCGTCCCGGAGAGTCACTCAGACATATCATTTCCGGTTGTTCTCATCTTGCTAACTCCGAGTACTTGCACAGACATAACCTCGTAGCCAGGATCATCCACCAGCAACTTGCTCTTCAATACGGCCTTGTCGAGTCTGAGGTGCCGTACTATTAGTACGCCCCCGCGCCAGTTCTTGAAAATGGTCATGCTTTGCTCTATTGGGACCGATCGGTTATCACGGACAGGACTATTGTCGCCAATAAAGCTGATATCGTGATAGTCGATCGGTCCCAGCGGCGGGCAGTGTTAGTTGATATCACCATCCCACATGACGAGAACCTCGTGAAGGCTGAAAAGGACAAGATCAGCAAGTACCTTGACTTGTCTTTCGAGGTTACCGCCATGTGGGATGTTGATTCGACTAGCATTGTCCCAATAGTCGTTTCTGCGAACGGCCTAATAGCGAAGAGTCTCGACCAACATCTCAAGAGACTCTCGCTAGACGGCTGGATCAAGGGCCAGATACAGAAGGCGGTACTTCTTGACACGGCACGCATCGTCAGGAGGTTCCTCTCTCTGCAGCCCTAACCACCGGTAGCTTGGGCCCTGCCCCGCTGCTGGCGGCACTCTAGGTTTAGGTTTTTTTATAATATTGTTTATTTGTAATGATTTTTTTCTATTTTTGTTTGGATATCTTTATTGTAAAAAAACCTAAAACTAAGAAAGAAAATAAATAATGTGAATAATAATAAAAAAAAAAAAAAAAAAAAAAAAAAAAATTGACACCGCTCAGACGAGACGTCTTTTAGAATTTTTTTTTCTTTTATATTACTTTTATTTGTGAATTTTGCTATTTCAACCTTGATTATACCATAAAAACAGTAAATACAATAAACAAATAATCTTACATCAAGAAAATAGTGTTCAAAATTCAGTATACATTTAATTTAATCTACATCGTTTTTCTCATTTGACGTATCATGTCATATATCAACAAACCCAAAATAATGTGCAAGCAAAATAACTACGATAAAAGTGATAAAAAATGATAACGAGATCTCGAAGATGTCTAGCGGAGACAAGAAGCGCGCACCCACCACCTCCGCCCGCCGCATCACCTCCGAGCACATCGTCGGGAGACGAGTTTGTCACTCCCCCGGAGGGCAGCTCGTCGAGTGATGACGACGGGCCTACGCCGCCGCCGCCGCCACCACCATCTACGCGACGACGAGGACGGCCACCGCTACCGGCACGCTTGGGGCCTGTGGGGCATTCTGCTCCGCGCCCGGCCCTCGCTACCGGTGGTGTAGCGCGTCGCATGCGATGGACCCAGTCTTTAAATGAGAACTGCATGCGCGCCTACTACGGGGCTACAGAGGGAGGAACTAACCAGACCGCGTACCGCGATAGGATACTACCTCTGTTTCAGGCCCTTGAACCAGCCGTCACCGTTACCGCACAACGACTATCGGATCAGGTGCGGGCCATCCAGCGGCTCAAGCTGTTGGACGACTCTGCGCTTGATCGGCTGCGTCTGGAGGCGTTACCTATTATTCCTACTACTTCTGCTTTAGCGCGGGACCCGCCCAGTGTGTCGTCGACGCAGGGGCCGACAGGCTCGGCTTCGACGTCTGCCCCGGCGGATGCCGCGCTAGACGCAGACGATTGTACGAATACTAACGTAAGTACCCAGACTAATGAGCATTTGAGGAGGGCTTTGGAAGACGCGATTTTGGAGTATCGCACTACTCCTGACTCTAGGCCGCGACTACCACGTTTGCCAATGAATAAACGTAACCTGGCGTTAATGGGAGCCCTAAACGTTTTGCTAGTCCCATATATGCAGACTAGTGAAACATTAGTTGATACACGCTCGATTCTTTACTGCGCGGCTATAGCGGCGTGTCGCGTTGTTCGCGTCAAGTTTCCGGATACTGACCGAATACCGCGACGCCCCGCTATCCCTGCGTGGCAAGAACGAATCGAGTGTCGCATCAATATGTTTAGGACTCTTATTGCGAAGTTGATCTGCTTCAGAGGGGGTAATCATCGCCCCCGAGTCATGAGTTTCGTGAATCAGGCCTTTGCTGGGACCGGGATTAGACCCCGGGACTACATGACTTGTGTCACGGAACGCATTGACTTTCTGAAGCAGAAAGTTTATGCATTGGCAAACCGTATTCGTCGCTATAGAGCGCGTGTAGATCGCTATTATCAAAATCGCCTCTTCCAAAGTGACCAAAGGAAGGTATACCGAGGTTGGGAAGGAACCAATCAACATGTGAATGAGGAGCAGTGTCCGGATACTACTACCATGAATAACTTCTGGCGTAGTATCTGGTCGATGCCCGTCGAACACACGGAGGGCGATTGGATGAGCGTCGTTGAGCGCGCGTGTGAGCCTATCGAATCCATGGGGGCTATTAGTATTAGCCCCGAAGACGTTAGTTGTGCGATCCGTACGGTCCAGAACTGGAAAAGTCCAGGACCGGACGGATTACACAACTTTTGGATAAAGTGGATTCGATGCTCACACGACTGCTTAGCGGCGCAATTCCAACAAGCCCTCGAGGTTGGTTCCTTGCCAACATTCATGACAACCGGTGTCACCTTCCTGCTCCACAAGTCCGGTAGTACCACGGAACCGAAGAACTATAGACCCATTACATGCTTGCCAACGCTGTACAAGCTTCTTACATCTATTCTGAGGTTTAAAATTAATTCGCACATTGTTGCGCACAATATTTTGGCCCCCTCTCAGAATGGATGTAAGGTTGGGTCCCGTGGTACTAAGGAGCTCCTCCTCATCGACACGGCCATTTGCCAACAAGTCCGGCGGAACAAAGGTGCTCTCTCCACCGCCTGGATTGACTACAAGAAGGCCTATGATTCAGTGCCTCATACCTGGCTGGAGAGGATCTTGGAGTTGTATAAAATTGATACAACTCTGAGGTCTTTTCTAGGTTCTTGTATGAGGCAGTGGACCACAGTCCTTCGTCAACCGGGTGGTTGGGACAGTCTCTCTGGTCCGCAGGACTTTATAAGGATTGAGCGAGGCATCTTCCAAGGTGACAGTCTGAGTCCGTTGTGGTTCTGTCTAGCCCTAAATCCTCTAAGCACATTATTAGAGGATTCAGGGCTAGGCTATCGGCTTAGGAGAGAGGGTGAAGTCATTTCACACTTGCTGTACATGGATGACCTCAAACTTTTTGCACCGAAGCGCCATGATTTGATGGAGTTATTGAAAGTCACTGAGACTTTCAGCAACGCCATCAACATGGAGTTCGGTGTAGATAAGTGCGCGGTCATGCACGTGCAGCGGGGGAAAGTTGTTAATTCAATGAATTTACAACTTTCTGATACAATGACTTTCAGATCTCTCTCCGAAGCCGACACCTATAAATACCTTGGTATGTCAGAGTCATTGGGTATCGAGAGTGGGGGGATAAAACAGTCGGTGAAGGAACGTTTCTTCGGTCGCCTGACGAAAGTACTTAACAGTCTTTTGTCAGGAGGCAACAAGGTACGTGCCTTCAACGGCTGGGTTATGCCCCTACTTATATACACCTTTGGCATACTAAGGTGGACTCAGACTGAACTAGACGCCCTGGATAGAAAAGTTCGAAAGCAATTGACATCACATCGCATGCTTCACCCACGCTCGTCTGTTATGAGACTGTATATCCCACGGAAATGGGGTGGTCGAGGCTTTTTAAATGCCAAGACACTCCACAACCGTGAGGTATGCAGTCTCCGGGAATATTTCCTAAACAACGAGTGTGGGATGCATTGCGATGTGGTGTCAGTTGACAAGACTTTCACCCCTCTGTCCTTAGGCAAAGAGAACTGGCGCAAGCCTCAGGTGCTGAGCACCGAGGACCGCAAGGACGTATGGAAGAGCAAGGAACTGCATGGCCGGTTCTATCGAGTCTTAACGGGACCCGATGTGGACCTGCTCGCGTCGGTGAACTGGCTACGATTCGGGGACCTCTTTGGGGAAACCGAAGGTTTTGTTTGTGCAATTGCGGACGAAGTTATCAAGACGAACAACTACCGGAAATATATTATGAAGGACGGTACGGTCGACATATGTCGGGCATGCCGCCGTCCCGGAGAGTCACTCAGACATATCATTTCCGGTTGTTCTCATCTTGCTAACTCCGAGTACTTGCACAGACATAACCTCGTAGCCAGGATCATCCACCAGCAACTTGCTCTTCAATACGGCCTTGTCGAGTCTGAGGTGCCGTACTATAAGTACGCACCTGCGCCAGTTCTTGAAAATGGTCATGCTTCGCTCTATTGGGACCGATCGGTTATCACGGACAGGACTATTGTCGCCAATAAACCTGATATCGTGATAGTCGACCGGTCCCAGCGGCGGGCAGTGTTAGTTGACATCACCATCCCGCATGACGAGAACCTCGTGAAGGCTGAAAAGGACAAGATCAGCAAGTACCTTGACTTGTCTTTCGAGGTTACCGCCATGTGGGATGTTGATTCGACTAGCATTGTCCCAATAGTCGTTTCTGCGAACGGCCTAATAGCGAAGAGTCTCGACCAACATCTCAAGAGACTCTCGCTAGACGGCTGGATCAAGGGCCAGATACAGAAGGCGGTACTTCTTGACACGGCACGCATCGTCAGGAGGTTCCTCTCTCTGCAGCCCTAACCACCGGTAGCTTGGGCCCTGCCCCGCTGCTGGCGGCACTCTAGGTTTAGGTTTTTTTATAATATTGTTTATTTGTAATGATTTTTTTATATTTTTGTTTGGATATCTTTATTGTAAAAAAACCTAAAACTAAGAAAGAAAATAAATATCGTGAATAATAATAATAAAATCATTTATTTCTCTCACACAATGGGTTCTTAATGTCTATAAAATGTCTAAGGCTAGTTATACACATGTACCCTATCGTTGTGAGAGACTGGTGCCTGAAATAGGTTTGAAAAAACCTGTAGTACAGGTCACCAGTGCCCTCCCGCGGATCGTAAAAAATAACGTTGCGAGCCTCATGAAAGTTATACAGTAATACATTTAAATGTCATGGTGAGAAGTTCAATGACGTCTTAAATTACTAAACTTAATTAGGAAATACATATTGGGGATGTAACGTTGCAGCTTTTGTGTCTATGTGTGCGTACATGAGCTCGTACTTACGTGTGTGTGTGTGTGTTCTGGGTACGAGTATATGTGTGCGTATGTGTGTATGTGGGTGAGGATTTGCAGTGAATGAGAAGTAGGTACTTATAATATTATTGGTGTGTTCCTTTTACAGTTTCTTAATTGTTTTGGTTATAAATCAGAGGATACAACAGACAGGAAGAGAACAAAGGTGGGAATAATAATGTTATGTTAAGCAAGGAAGAATAAGTTAAGTAAGGCTTTTTTTTTTTGTTATTGAGGGAATTTTTAAATAATCATGTGTATTAAATTTTCAGTGTCGTTATAATTGAGTGACTGCAGGAATATTGACACTTGTTGTTTGCAGATATGGGTGTTAAGCGGGAGTAGTGAGAGTTTATTGTTCAGTTTGTTATAAAGATACTGTCCTTGGTAACAGAAAAAGTGCCGTGATAGAGACGAGTGAAGGGACTGGGCTTGCCACACGATTCCTTTTCTACGTTTGTCCTTTACGAGGTCTGGTTCGTACTTTAATTGCTTGTGGTATTTAATGACAGTGCGCAGAATAAAAGACTGTCTCACTGACAGTACTTGCCATTTCTCGTACAGGTCAGTCGTTGGAAACCTATAAGGCAGACCAGCTCCAACCTTCAAAATGACACGTTGTGCCCTCTCAGCGTCAATTATATGGGTTTTTGCAGCACCGCCCCACGATGTGATACAATATTCTATCAGAGATTGGCACAACGCATAGTACACCATTTTGATGACGTGGTGGTCAGCGACGTGTCTCAGGCTTTTAAAAATGAAGATTAACTTACGGAGCCTAGTCACTAGTAAATCTATATGAGGTCTGAATGTGAGCGTTTCGTCGATAGTGACACCAAGATATTTGATGGTGCTGGTACGTTGAAGACAAGGGCAGTCGCAGGTGGGTACAGTGCCGTCACAAACATGAGCTATGATTTTGTCGGATGAAGACGGTAGTGAGCTTTTTTTGAATGCAAAGGTCATGTACTTGGTCTTAGGTACGTTTAATGTTAGGACATTACTTTGAAGCCAGTCTGTAACTTTACTAAATCCCGCCTGGGCAACAGCGAAAGCGTCTTGCCATGTGTTACCACTGAAAAAAATCGCTGTGTCATCCGCGAAGGTAAGTATGTTACCACCATGGACCTTCAGCTGACACAGGTCATTAATATACACTAGGAAAATGGTTGGACCGACGATACTACCCTGCGGGATACCGTATTCTACTGCAAGATCTTCGCTAAGCCAATTATCGATTTTTACCCGCTGATTTCTTCCTGTTAGATAATCTTTAAACAGCTTCAGCGGTAAACCTCTTCACTGTCTGACACTGACACTGTCTCTGCTACCCGCTTTATGAATCGGAGTGAATATGGATATTTTAAAAATCCTAGGAAACTGACCGGACGACAAACTCAAGTTGCATATGTGGGTTATCAAAGGTACTATTGTTGAAGCTGCTAGCTTTACAATTTGGGCTGATATGCCGTCGTGACCCATTGCACTGTCCCCTCGTAAACCCCGTACCAGATCTATTATTTCCATATCGTCAGTTGCCAAAATGCCTATTGAGTTCATTTGTCTATCTCACTAGAGATCTTAAATAAAGATTGTTCAATATTTATATTGTGTAGAGAGATAATTTTGTTGGCTAGAGTTTTACCTATGCTTGCAAAATATGTATTCACATTATTTATAGATACATCCGGGTCACTACTTGTTTTTAGTAATTGCTCGATATTTGATTTTTTTGTTACTGTGTTAGTTATATGCTTAATTGTTTGCCAAGTTTTTTAATATTATTTTTATTTTTATATAGTTCGGATCTGTGATATTGATTTTCCAATGTTTTAAGTAAGTTATTGCAAAAGTTTCTATATATATACTATCTATACTTCTATACTAATATTATAAAGAGAGAACATTTGTATTTTTGTATGTTTGTAATGATTTGGCTCAAAAACTACTAGACCGATTTATAAAAATTTTTCACTAAAATATAGAATGGGCTTTCGAAATGAAAATAAGTTATATATTATTCCGTTTAAATCAAAGGTACATTCGTGGAGACCTAATTTGCAACCTAAGTCGACAAAAAAACGGTCGAAAAAACACGTTTCTTACGAACGCTGCTCAATTGAAAACAGATGGAGGAATATTTTCTATGGAAGAGTCTTACAACTTAATAAGACCTGCAAAAAAGTCCGCGATAGCATATGTCTATCTCTTAAGGTTGACTCACAGTAACCATTTTAATCTTTAATTTTTTGTAAAAAATATTACATAACTTCCAAGGCTATTTTCAAGTATATAGCATTAATCCTTATCCAAATAATTACGTTAATTAGGTTGGCCACATATAACAGATTAAAATTGTCCTTTACAGTATATAATTCAAAAGAAAACTTTAGAAGATATCACGGATTTCACATACACGCATCGCAAAATTAATAAAATATTTGTAGTGAAACCACAGAATAGGTCATAGTTACTGCGAAAATATTATTATACGCTTAGCTTTTCTGTAAATCCCCACCGATCACAATCAATTTGAAGTCAATATAGTATAATAATATGATCTATTGTATAAAATAATAATGATGTATATACGAGTATATAATATAATATTTTAAACCACCCCGACTGATCTATGTATACTCTTTTCATTAAAAGCATTCCAATGACTCTAAACACGACATTTAAAATCTGAGCTGTAAGTTGGTGAGGATTTGAGTATTCTGTAGAGTCCAGGAGATCAGGTCAATGCTTCCATGTTCTTACAATATCGTTGAAGAAGATTTTCGAATTGATCAGACCTATGAAAGTTGATTAAAGCTCATAGTTTTATAACGATTGAACGAATTTTCATGAATCAAAGCTTAGAACACTCTCGATGAAAACATCTATCAAAAAAAAAACTATCATTAATAAAATCAAAATCGGTTCATCCGGTTGGGTGCTAAGATGCTACAGACAGACACACAGATACAAACGTAAAACCCCTAATAATACCCCTACTTTTTGCGTCGGGAAACGCCGTAAGGTTAAGGCGGCAGATGTTCTCCTTGGTGGTAAGCTACTTTTCAACCGACTACCAAAAAGAAGGAAGTTCTCAATTCGCCGTATGTTTCTTTTTTCTTTCTTTTTTTGTGTGTGTATGTTACGCGATTACTCCGTCAGTTGTGAACCGATTCAAATTATTATTTTTGTAATCGGTAGGGTACGTTTCCGAGGTAGTCCCATTGTAATTTCATTGAGATGTAATAAGTACCTTCAGAGATATGACGATAAACGTCTCAAACTTGCTACTGAAATTGACTCGCGGGGCATTGAAGCCAGTTGTTTTAGGTTTTAAACTATCTTAATTATTGGTATATTTCCACGAAAGATTCCCACAAAATTCATGATTCATGAATGCACATAAAACTTTCATAGGTAGGTATATAGCTAGGATTAGAACCAACGACCCTCGGGTCAGAATCAGGGTAACTATCCTTTACGCCAAAGGGCCGTCCAATATCACTACGTAAGTATTATGAAACAATGTCCATCACTGTGCCTGTCTGTCTGTTCGCAATAATCTCAATAGCTTCTGAACGGATTATCATTCGGTTTTCACCAATAGCCAGTGTGTTTATGAGGAAAGTTTAGGTCTTAGGTGCTTAATTCGTTGTTTTGTGTAAATTGGTTGAAATATGACAATGATTGTTAAATATGTTAATATTTTATATGCGATGCAACAAACTGATGCAAATATGTTCTACCCGTGCGAAGCCGGGGCGGGCTGCTAGTCTTTTATATGTTATCTTTATTGTATTATTATTTGGAGATTCTCTTAGCTTTATATGCATTTTATGGCGTGTACGAATACACCGAAGTAATCCAGGTGTGATCCAATAATACTTAGTAACTCGACCTTCTAGAAACCATCTTATTGTAGTTTTGTGCCTCGATACCTTCTCTGGATAGTTTAGCTTGCCATACATGTACTACAACTTGATCTATATATGAGTAATTATAGATAAATATGGGTAAGCCTTCCTGAGTTGATCGCTCTATTGTGATCGTTTGCGGTTTATTTAGGAAGTTGGCTACTTTATTAAGTAACTTAGTTTGACATTTACGAGGATTTGTTTACCTTCGACCTTTGAGAGCCCAAAGTTATAATATTGACAAGAGGGTTAGTTCAGTATTATTGTAGTACAGTTTATTCAGGACTTCGCAGTCAGCAAGAGTTTGATTACAAATATAATTCCATTGTCCGATAGCGACACTGGCTTTATTTATCCCTTGTACATAACACAATGTAGTGTAAACAGTCAAAACAAACTATCCTGAATCAGTTAGATACCCCCAGCAAACTTTGTAATTATGTTACAGGTAGATATTGCCTTATTTCTTCTCCGACTCACAATTTAAATTAAACTCTATCTTCAAAGTAGATACAGTATTTTTCGCGTTTATGCTCCACTTGCATCCTCAATACAAAATGCAGAGCGACTGGTTCCAATTTCGCCTCTGCGCCGACTCTAATCCTTATGAAATTATTTTTCAACTAACCTCGAAAAATATGTAAATGGCTTTTTAAAAGAGCTCTGGAAATGTAGTTTAAAACGCGGTGCAGTTGGCCGCAGCCATCATGTCGTTCTCACACTCATTAGAGGGTGCGGGCTTGCTCCTTCTCACATCCCGCCAGAAACTAATTATATTATCTAATGAATACTGATAAGGCTCTCAGAAGTTAAGGACAAGATAAACACCTCGTATAGATGTTGCATAAATGTGCGCCGAAGCGAGACAGGAGTCAAATGAGGTGCAGCGTGTTGCAGGCGGAGCACGCCGCGCCGCCGCCTGTGCCACTACTGCCACTGTAGGTAATGGCGATGCAACGGCATCAGTCACGGGAAGCGCATCACTCTTGCAGCTTGATTAACTGCTGAGTTTTGTTCATGTGCTGGCGCTGGAGCGCGGAGACTGCGACACAGACTGATGTAGGAACAGGGCGCTCGATGGTTTACCTTTATTTCAGTTTACATGCACGGCTTTATAAAACTATCGGAACGTTATTTTATAGGTCGGGCACAGTTTTCCCAACAGCAATCTGCGATAGAGCTGTCGGTAGTTTTTTGTGGCACGACGAGCACTTACCGTCCCCGAGCCATCGCAATCCGATACAAAGCTGGCTCGACGGAGTGCCGCATGCCGTCCGCCAGTGTGTACAAAACGATGCCACTAACTCGCCGCGAGCGGGGAGTGCCTACCTGCGACCTGCCCGCCGCGGCCGTGCTGTGCTCGCACTGTGCACCTCCCTTCCCTATTAACGGCCGATGTGAGACTCCACTGGAAGTCCGGACAGACTTCTATCTTATTCACATATTCGTAACTTACGTTTCATAATCAGCTAAAAGTGATTATTTTATATACCTTATGGATATTATTCTATACTTAGACAACACACTACGCACACTCGGGAGGTTATCTAAGATGGTGTGGTATTTCTGTCTACGTCCTCGTTTATTGGTCTATCTAACTTTGAACGTAATGATTTGGTTGTCAAGTAGTTAAAATAAATTACTAAAAGAAAAAAGCACAGTTTTACAATCCATGAAAAGCTAGTTATAATAAAGGGCATGTAAATTATGATTGGTTTTAATTTTCTTGGCACCGATGGCAAAATAGCAGAGTTTAAGTACTGCGTTATATTAAAGGTATAGACACAAAAAACGCATAAAAGTAGAAAAAGTATTGCACAAAAAGGACGAAGAATGCTTTTAGCGGACGAGTGATCGGCGGGCACTGGGTGACAGGTCCGGGCGCGGGCGCGGCCGGCGCGCTGTGTAGCGCGCCCAGCCCACACTCTACATACTTAGTGACCGACTTTGAGCACCACAAAATTCATTCGTTCCTGTTCCGTGCTAAACACAACCAGCTCAGACTACCTATCGATAATCGACCTATAAACTTTAAATTTAGATGGACTAGAATGCAAACGAAATGTTGCACCCGACCAATATTCCAGGTGATGTTACGTGACACTGCGCTCAAAGATGGTACCAATCGTCCTTATATAGAAGTGGCAGACACCGACGTTCCTCCAAGCCACATAACGTAGCGCTGTTTCAACTCATGTGCTGCACGAGCTGGCACCGCACCACTGATCACGCCAAACTTCGGTGACGCAAAATTGATCGGCAATATTCCTACGCGAAAATGTGAACAAATATAATACTATAACAAGCTTTATCCTGACATACTGACTGACTGACTGATAGACAACGCACAGCCTAAACAGCTGGTCGTCGAGACTTGAATTTGGAGTGTATCTTAGTACGTAAGGGTTAATTAATGAATATATTAATTTAATAATGGGCAGTAGCCCAATGGATAAGGTGTCGGACTAGCGATCGAGAGGTCGTGAGTTCGATCCCAACCCCACCCATTGCACTATTGACGTGAACCCACTCCAGACACAAGCATATTTAGCTTAGTTGGAGGGGTTTACAAGAATACTAGTAATGTGCAACCCACATTGCGAGTAATCTTTTATTTAAAAAAAAATTGAGAAAGGATTTTCCAAAATTCACCCCTTTAAGATATGAAATGAGGGTTCAAAGTGTGTATGGAGAAACAAGATTAGATAGTCTTTTCTATTCGAAACTTCTCACAAGTGCTTCAGTAAATAAAAAAGTAAATACGTGTTTCAGGCTTTATCGAAATTCAACCCCTAAGAGGGTGAAATAGGGTATCAAAGTGTGAAAATCAATATTGTTTTGCATTGCGCTGAGGCATATAGATAGTTATTATGACGTAAGTATCTGTTAAGAAAGGATTTTCCAAAATTCACCCCTTAAGGGGATGGAACGAGGGTTCAAAGTTTCTATGGAGAAACAAGATTAGATAGTCTTATCTATTCAAAATTTCATACAAGTACTTCTGTAAATAAATAAGTAAATAAGAGTTTCAGTCTTTTTCAAAATGCCACCATAAGAGGGTGAAGTGGGGTAACAAAGTCTGAAAATAAATATTGTTTCGGATTGCGCTGAAATTTAGAATGCAGATAGTTATTATGACGTAGGTATCCGTTAAGAAAGGATTTTCTTTAAATTTCCCCCCAGATACGGAACGGGGATTCAAAGTTTGTATGGTGAAACAAGATGAGATAGTCTGTTTTATTCGAAACTTTACATAGGTACTTCTTTAAATAAATAAGTGAGTACGTGGTGCAGGATTTTTCGAAATGGGGTAGGTAACAAAGTATAGTTATAAATATTAAAATACGGGACTTATCGCGCCTAAAACATAAACTTTTATTTAACTCGACGTTTCGACCAAGTTGCATTGATCGTGTCACGAGACGACTGATGTATGATTAAATAAAAATGTATGTTTTAGGCGCGATAAGTCCCGTATTTTAATATTTATAACTATGTGTTCAAATCGCGAAAGTTTAAAGTTTACAATAGGTAACAAAGTATGTTTTGGGTTTTTCGGGTTTTATAAATATAAATCCCGATTTGCCTTAGTCACGCGATATTCATATTCATATTCATTTATTCCTTCATTTGGGTACATTGTACACTTATAAACGTTAAAAAAATACAACAAAACAAAAATTCAATATGAATACAGATATATTTACACACTAGCTGTGCCCGCGACTTCGTCCGCGTGGAATAGTGTCTTTGGGTAGCATTTTTATATATTGAGGCTAATTATTTTACAACTAAGACACATGCGTATCCCACCTACACCGCACCGTACCACGCCGCCCAAATCCCCCTCCCCTCTCCCTCGCCCTTCCCCTCCCCTCTCTCTCTACCCTCTCCCCCTCCCCTTTCCCTTCACTTCCCCTCCCTTCTCCTCCCCTCTCTCTTTCCCCCACTTCCTCTCCCCTCCCCGTCTCGCTTCCTCCCACTTCCCCTCCCCTCCCCGTCTCTCTTCCCCCACTCCCCTTCCCTCACTTCCCTCTCCCCTCCTCTTCCCCCTCCCCCTCTTGTTATTTTTACACCCTTGAGGGTAAAACTTTTACAAACTTTGAATGTCATATTTATTTATATCGTATCAACAGCCTAAAAAATAAGTTTCAAGCTTTTAGCTCTAAAAATGACGATACTTCTATGAGTATACAACTTTTCATCCGCCCTTTCAACCCCTTACAACCCTCTTGCATTGCTGTAAAGGGACACTTTGAACTTTTATTACAAATTTGACCAGAATATTAAGAAAATTGACGATTTTTTTTCAACATAAAACCTTTTTATTCAAAGACATTGGGCTTTTATTATAACTTCTTCTCTTCAATTGAGTTAATTCTGTAAAAAAGAGATTACCAGAGTTTATTTCAGAAGAAATAATTTGAAAATTGAAATCCTTTCTATTTCGTTAATTATGTTTTTAGACCTGAACCTCTTGTCGTAGCCGTATAAAATTTGGCAAGCAGTAGGTTCATAAAATAGACAAGATTTTAAAATCGGTTGTAACTTTTTTATCCTGTATTTTTTTGGAAAAAAGCCTGCCCAAAGTAAAAGTTCAAATATCGCCTAAATAAAAAATTGTAGTTTTTCCTGAAAGACCTATTCATTGTTCATAGTCCCACAAAAAAACTAGGACTCTAGCCTTTATAGTTTGGGAGAAAATTTAAATAACTTGCTACATTTCGGGGACTAACTCAAAAACAAGTAAAACGCAATTTTCTCGGAAACTATAGATTTTCGCGGAACATACATGGGGGTTCTTTGGGTAGCCCTTGGAGTCCTCCGTCGACGGTTTTCGTTTGGACCATATGAAACCAGACACCCTGTAGATCCATGCAGAATATTGACATACGAGGTGCTGCAGGTTATGCATAATGTGCAAATCTAAAACAACTTTACGAAATGAGTTCCGCTTAGTGAGAACAAGTGATTTTTATTTGTGAAGGAGAAATAGTATGCAGTAAATCGGTGAGGACTGAGGTCGCGCCGCAGACCTCGGTTAAACGGTTTCTTTCAAGTCGCGCCGCGGGCCGCTGAGCAAACTGGGCCGCTATCAACATTAAATCAGCACACAGCGCGGCGGGAGGTGCCGCCTTTCAGCCGGCCGCGTGCCGCCCTCACTCCCCTCACCCTCGACGCTCCACACTGCACAGTGCTCACTGCGGCGGGCCAGCTCATAATTAACATATTAGTTCTAGGTAACTAACTGTAGTCTATACACAAGGGTTACAATTAAGCCTTTGAAGTTCCAATATGTTTGCATAGTATATACTTGATCATGTCACAATTACATCATTATCACCTCCTAAAAGTGTTGCAATGAGTGGTTCGATATGTTTGTAGCGTTAAACTATCTCCATTTCACATTGCAGCGAATTAATAAAAATAACATTTTAAAATTCCTGTTACCGAGTAGAAATAAAACCTGAACTGAAGAACGCCTTTCTCCTGGTCACAGAATAATGAATAGTACAAGTCCTGGTGCAGAGTAAACCGCTGTGTCTTGTTCATAATGAAATATATTATGTAGCTCAGAAACTTTTAACGAATGCGGCCAAAAGTTGTTAAAGTACCACCTATTACGCCACCGAATTATATAATACCACACCGAAAAATAAATAACAATGAATGCTCGTACGTATCGTTAAAATAACAATAGGAGCGTGGTTCGAGCGCCGCTGTGCTGTATAACAATAGGACGTGCTTTGAACGAGAGAAATTAATCGCCTTTACTCGCTTCTCAGATTTCAACGAAATATTCTCTGCGGAATCAAAATTATACATTAATATATATTTATAACTAACCTAGAAATTTGTGACAGGATATTTGCTTATGCTGTGTGATAAAACTACTCTAGTTTTACTTATGCACGAGCAATGTTTCAGCATATTTCGCAAAATGTGACTCGGATCTCTCTTTCTCTCCTCTAGTCGTCCACACTCCGCAGACACCAGATACCCGTCTGAGGAGAGCGGGAAATGAGATTACACTTGTTGCGGATCACGGCGGGTGTGTCGCGAGTGGGTCATGAGGGAAAGCAGGCCGCTTACAATACTTACTCATACGTTCATTACGTCACACACATGTATTACACTATAAATTACAATAAAAGTATTTTAAATGAACAAGAAAGTCGTAAAATCTACGTTTGCGACTGCAATACGAGAAAATTTCCAGGTATATGTCTTTGAGTATTAAGTTTGGCTGAAAGGTATATGTACATCACTACTGAACGTACGTAATAAAAAAAGTCCCACGCCACGCCTGTCAGTCTCTATGTATGTTCGCGATAAGCTCAACTCTTCAGAACGGATTTTCAAGCGGTTTTCATCAAGATTCCTGAGGAAGGCATAGGAGTAAAACAAGTATCTATACTATAATATAGTATATAATGTAGTATAGTATAGTATATATACTCACTTCTCTGATCTTGTTTTATTTACCAACTTAATTAGACTGCACTCGGACTCTACTTCTTGTTTCCTTCGAGTAAAAAGTTTATGTCGGTACCTAGTCATATTATAAAATTATTGGTTTTTTACCTGGCGACCTGATGACCGATAACTGCGAGCGACGTACTGAGGGCGTCACTCAAATTCACACAAAGACAATCGCTTCTTGGTGCGTACTAAGGAGCGATTGTCTTTGTGTGAATTTTCCACATGTTTTGAAAGTGCATACCAACAAAACAAAATGTACCTACATCGGTTTCATTGCACTCAGTCAAAAGCGAGTTGATGCATATCTGCAGCGTGCATGGTAATCACAAACATGCTATTATTACTTACTACTTTCATAGTTTTTTATAGACTGACGTCAACGATTGGATGACAGCTGAATGGTTCACAACTTTTGTTTTTTTTTATTTATTATATTTTTTTTATGTTATATTATATTTATTATATTATAATATATATTATTAAATTCAATGCCTTAAATTCTGCTTCTGCTATGTTTACTTGATAATACTGGATTCTTATTTCTCAACATAATTATCTCAATATGGCAACTCAGGCACCTAGTGCAGTACGCTCTAACAACTTTTAAAGTTTTGTTTTCAAATCCCCAAAGTTTAGTGTTAATTTCCTTACTTTAATAAATTACGCATAGTGAAGAGTGTGTGGTATCGTTTTCAGCAGTTTTACATAGCTAGAACCTACAGAAAACATTAACAAGTATCTTGAATTTTCTACCTTCATCTTAGCGATATCACATTATTATTGAATTAATTCTCGAAACACCTACAAGATTTTTCTTACGTCAAAATCTACTGTCATTGTAAATTATTGACTGTGTCATATTCAACTTCACTGAAATCCTTGTAGCGGCTCTATGGTTACTCTGCCCAATAATTCAAATAACGCCATAAATTTAAATATATTTTATCAAAATGTAAGAGGGCTCCGAACCAAAACCCATCAAATACTTATGAATGTTTTGAAACAAGATTTTGATGTTATTATGTTGACGGAGACGTGGCTGAATGATTCTGTGTTTGACAATGAAATCTTAGACGGAAGATACTCAATATTTAGGCGAGACCGAAATTCTTCAAACTCAAACAAACTAGACGGTGGAGGAGTATTAATAGCTGTATCGAAAAAAATCGACGCAATTCGTAAGTTTAAATGGGAATCGGCAGCAGAAGAGGTCTGGGTTGTCCTAAAACTAAGACATGGTAATTCATCGACTCGTGTTTGTATATGTACTATGTATATTCCTCCACCTGTTACATTCAGTAAAATCGAAAACGTAACCTCAAATATCACTGACGTCATTCAACACAAAATACCTCAAAAATCGATGCTGCTACTGGCAGGTGATTTCAATCTGCCCCACTTGCAATGGCAGCTCGATGCAGATACTAACTGTTTGGTCTCCCTACCTACGTCTAATCAAATAGATAACGTTCTTATTGATACACTGTCGTTCAACTGCCTTAATCAAATAAATGGTTATTATATTTAGATTTTATATTAGATTATGACAAATACACCCCAATATTTTACCGTATCAAAGTGCACAATCCCTTTAGTGAACACTGATCAGCACCATCCTGCTCTAAATATATATTTAAAAATAAAAACACCGAAACCACCTAAGATAAAAAAAAACAACTGCATTAAATTTTCATAAAGCGGACTACACTAAGATAAAAGAAGATTTCAACAACATACCTTGGGATGAGCACTTCGATAGTAACCAATCTGTGGATGAATCTGTTAAAATATTTTATGACATAATTTTACCAATTATAACTAAGCACACACCACAGACGCGAATTGGCAACTCTGTCTACCCATTCTGGTTTAGTCGTCCCCTGCTTAAAACTCTCAGAGAAAAAGCTAAATACCATGCCAGACACAAAAAATACTCTAACCCGCTAGACCTCGTAGCGTATAAAAGGTTGAGGACTTGTTGCGACGCCATGATTCAGACTTGTATAAGAAATCTTAAAACGAACGCGAAAACCCAAATAAAAAAAGATCCAAAGCAATTTTGGAAGTTTATAAAATCACTTAAATCAAACAGCAGCGACATACCTGATGAGATGTATTTTGATGATCAACACGCTCAACATCAGTGACCTTTTTTCAGAATATTTCCACTCAATGTTTCAAAGTCCACAACCACCATCTACAATGCTTGATGGTCTTCACACTTATGATGGTCATGGTACTCTGAGTACACTAAAATTCGAAGAAACAGACGTTTTGAAATCACTTAATCTTCTTGACACCAATAAGGGACCAGGACCAGATTCAATTCCTCCACTATTCCTAAAAAATTGCTCCACATAACTTGCAAAACCACTCCTACATATTTTTAATAAGTCAGTATCTGACGGGATATTCCCTTCTAAATGGAAAACCGCCCATATTACTCCCATTCATAAGAAAGGAGACCAGAGTGACGTCAAAAACTACAGACCAATTTCGCTCCTTTCATCAATAGGGAAGGTGTTCGAATCAATGGTTCAAAAAGAGATCTATTTCCACCTTAAGTCTCATTTTGATATTCACCAACACGGTTTCTTGCCTCACAGATCAACTACGTCAAATCTTATGGAATTTATTTCTGAAGTTTCTGATGCTATAGGTAACAAACATGAAGTCCACGCGATTTATACTGATTTTTCCAAGGCATTCGATGTTGTCGATCATAGCTTGCTCATTAAGAAGCTGGATCACGCTGGAATATGTGGTCCCTTACTTAGGTGGTGTGAGTCGTACCTACGAAACAGATCTCAGATTGTTAAAATCCGAGGGTATATATCAGGCCCTCGGTTGGTAACGTCTGGTGTCCCGCAGGGCTCCCATCTCGGTCCTTTATTATTTTTGATCTTTATTAACAATCTTTGCACCTCAATAACATCAAGCTACCAACTATTTGCCGATGATCTCAAACTCTACAGGATCTTTCGAGGCCAAGATGACACAAAATTGTTACAGGACGATGTAGACTACATTAGCAAGTGGTGTTCCAAAAATAATATGATTCTCAACACTGCTAAATGTTATCATATTAAACTTTCTCGAAAGCGTAACCCAACGACTGTTGTTTATCACATCAACCATACCATAATAGATGAGGTGACCGGCATGCGAGACTTGGGAGTTATAGTGGATACAAAATTAGATTTTCGTGAACATATTGATTCCATAATTAAAAAAGCCCCGCGGTTAGCAGGATTCGTAATTAGACAAACCAAATTTTTCAAAGACGCAGACATATCAATTCTGTTATACAACTGCTATGTTCGCTCAATATTAGAATACTGTAGTCCCATTTGGAGCCCTACTACTAAGATTAGAAGGGCTCCAAAAAAAATTCCTGTACCACCTTTCATATGCCAACAATCTCTGCCAAAACCTGACATCTCATCACTCACGACTTCAGTATTTCATAATGTCTTCTTTAGAATCCAGACGCACCCAGGCCGATATTGTATTTCTCTTTAAAATAATTAACGGAAAAATCGACAGTCCGAGCCTATTAAGCAAGATTATGTTGTCGGTTCCACGTTCATGCTGCCGTCTCCAAACCAGAAAAACATTTAACCTTCCATTTAGTCGCACTAACTATTTGCAGCACTCTCCGTTTCATCAGATGTGCGCATCTTATAATAAGATCTGTCATGAAGTTGACATATTCGGCGACCCTCTCTTAAAACTCAAAAATTACTTAATTCAAAATTCCAGTTAGTAATTCTTCTTAAATAACTTAATTATGTAAGCTAGTCATTGAATCCAATGTTGTATAGTTTTTAGTTTTATGTACTGCTGCTACCTAAAATTATTACTGCATGTTGTGTTTGCCTCAAGAAGGTCAGACACTGCTCACGTCACACCACTTACGTAACAAAATAATGATAACGTGTGTTCAGTGAAACAACCGAACACCTAAGTCAGCAATTCTGGCCGCTTGACGTATTGACCTAGTTAATGCGCCTCGCAACTTCAGTGCATCGTTGATATCCGCGCGATTCGGGTGCATTCAGCAACATATAACATTTTCTAACATTTCCCAACATTTAACATAAACATAGTCTGTAATTAGCGTATTAAATCAGAACTATCTCAACATTAACAACTTCTTTCACTGCAACCTCGCACCCACCGCGACATCGTGTGTTATAGACCAGTTTGGAAAACCTAATAAAAAAAAAATAAAAAAAAATAAAAAACTTAGGCTGAGTTGCATCATCTTACTTTAACTATAGAAAATGTCAAAAATCTGTCAAAATCCATACAAAAACACCGGTTAATAGTTAAAGTTACGGTTAAAGTCAGATGGTGCAACTCAGCCTTAGTAAACTAAAATATTAACTATGACTAATAATTCAAATAAAAACTACAAATAATAAATGGAATTTAGGTCGCTGTCTGCTGGTAGAATACCCAAAAAGCTGGCGATCGCGAAACTAATGCGTTGCCCGAGGTAAGCGCCAGCTCTTTGGTCGTGGGAGACATCCATTAGACGTCTAGACAGCTCCCTAACAAAACCGCGTGCTTGTTGAAATGTGCTTGATAATTGATTAAGATTTATTTTATGATTTTGACGTGTATATGTGCGTATATTAATACTGCCTACATGCTGAAAAAATGCTTTAATTTGATTTGATATTACTTGCCCCGGACCATCACCTACTTGAGATATCCCAAGCTAGGCATGCACCGCTCGACCGACCATGATGATGGCTTGGCTCGTACCGTGCAGTTCGCGGTCGCGGATAGAACCCGCCGACTCTACTATTTAAATACATAAAATAAGGTAGCGAAGTGGCGTACGAATACGAGCCGTAATTTCATACATATGGATGAAGATTCTTCGGTACGATAATCAGGTCGGTCGCACCGCTACCGTGCGACGCCGGGACGTAATCGCGTAATGAGATGTTTGAATTTTGTCGCAATATTCAGATGAATGTGCGAATTTGTCGCTTCGATAATGAGCGTACTTTCAAATCTGATATATTGGGGACGGTGATCAACAAACTTGACCATCAAGGTTGGTTTAGTCGTAAAATTGGCAACGGGCGACCGGAGATTGGTTTTTATCGTCACACATGCACGTTTCTGCAATTTTATTATTGGTACTCGGAGGCTGAATATATGTTGCCTTACGTAGTCGTGGTTTGACTGCGATTACTACCTAAGAATTATTGGGTGTGACAGGTTCATTTCATTTATTTGTTCGGTAGATACAAACGGTGTCCTCTGTTTTATCCACTGATAGAAGACACAATAGGCGTTCCTAGGCGGGCGGACCGCGGATATAATATCATCCTGTCTCGGACAAGCTCGAAGGTTGTTTAAAACTAGTTTAAATTTGAGTTGCATCATTTTGTAGCTAGGACGATTCTGAATCTTGCAAGTTTTGTAGATAGAAACAATCACGTTCTTCCGCGTTTTTGATCGAAAGCCAGATAAATAAACAATATGACGAGCTAACACAAGTGAAAAATAAACAATATGACGAGCTAACACAAGTGATAAATAAACAATATGACGAGCTAACACAAGTGATAAATAAACAATATGATGAGCTAACACAAGTGAAAAACTTGCAAAATATCGACGTTATTTGTGGTTCACCTACTACTACAACTTAACTTCTAAGTAAAACGTTTACTGTTTTTTTGTTTACCGTTTGCTTGTATTATCCTAAGAACAAAAGTTGAAACGTGTCTTCGTCGACGATTTTAGAAATAGACAGACATGGTCGGGACGTATAACTATTTTTATCCCTAATATTCTTATTATTTTTTCATATAAGCTAGCGTTTGGCCACTATCTCACCTGTTGGTAAATGAGGTCGAAGATAGGTATATTATAGGTATATTCTAGGCCTGGTGTGCTACCACACCAGGCCTAGAATAGGAACTGGCTCTCAAGAATCTCTAAAATAAGTAAAATAAGTGACAAGCCCCATAGTTTCTTGGTGTTTCTTCTCTGATGGGAGTACTTCCGAAACACCAGTAGATTCAACAGTCAATCAGTTTTCATCTTTTGTTTGCAGATCTAGGGTTGCCTCTTAAGACGGTATTATGCAGCTGATAGACGGACGATCAGTTCCACTCGGAATATGATTTGTACTGCAATTAGTCTGCGTTTTATTTATTTATTATGTTTCATTATTTCACAGTTTTTTGGATAAAAATTGTCTGAAGTACTGAAACATGCACTGGGTTGAGGGTGCACGTAATAGTACAGTTGGCAACCCTACATTAATCAGGGGAATTAAACATGTGTTTTAAGTGTGACGTTCGACGTCTAGATGAAAGCTGAATGGCTCAATACCTTTGTGTTTTTTTTGTAAATTCAAAGCAATAAGTTATGTTTCTGTTATATCTATAATATTTTTTATTGAATAAGATCTGTTTAATGTAATTTGACGTGTGTAAGTGCAAATTTTTAATTTGCCCATATACTGAATAAATGCTTTGACTTTTGACTTTTGAATTAGCTGCCGGAACACATGTTTGGCGACAGATTTTTTAACTTGAAGGTGGTAGCTGGACACTATAGATAGCGCGTACCACTATGCGGAAATCGATATGTTTACCATGTTGTTGAGGTGGACCCTCCGCCGCGCTGCCGGAAAAATGCATAAATGTTGAGAAAATTCACAGGTAGATACTGAAATTTCCCCCGAGCGAGGCGCCCGAGGGAAGCGGCGATATGCGACGATATTACTACACTCTTCTACACTAGCTACCTACGCAGGTGTATCCTACAGCTGAACACATCACACAGTGTGTATTTAATTTGTAGCGGAGTTCTATCGTAGTCCGCCGAGGAGGTGGATCTTTGATATCTACAATACATACCTGTACTCTCTCGTCTTCACCGTAAGACTACCCACCTAAATATGTGATGGCACGACACGAGTACGAGTATAACGCGGTGTATGCGAGCGAGCCGGCTCGGCCGCGAGAGCGACGTCGCTTGTGTTCAAGTGTTTCTTATTCATAGAAATCCTGTATTCCACGTTGTTATATGTTTGCTTTCCCACATCTTTGTTTTCACCTAGGAACGAACGATTCACGACTCTATTACTTTTAAACAAGAGTTCGCTTTACGCTCAAGTTGCGTATTCGGTAACCTTACAGCTCTTAAACTTCAAAAGTAATTCAAGTTGCGCAGTTGCGAATGTGTTTTGATGTGAATTGTGTATTATTGGTAAATATCAGGGAGGATTTGCGTTTCTTATTATTTTGTTTGTGTAACCGCGTATAGAGCATCGGTGTGATGTTTCGTATATAGTTGGCAAACAACATTTCCTGCTAAAGTTTAGTTGACTTGACTTGACTGTCAGTAAGCTTCCGAGAGAATAATTGCTTGAGCTTCCCGTATTGAGTTTATTCCGTAGCGCACTTTGTAGCATACACAGTACGGTTACCGTAGCAATCCACGAAGCAACCGCATGATATTTACTGTAGCACCGTGCAATATGTATAAGTAATAGCATAATTGTCATAACCTAGACCTCCAATTGCGCAACTCTACTACATCTACGCATCTACAAGATATACGCATTGAAGCATTAATACAAAACCAACTCAAACGAGCTAGAGCTGACATGATGCTAGCACAGCACACTGGGGCGCGTCGCTGCCCGCTTAGCATGCCTACAACGTAACATTAATACATCACCAACACAGAAGAACCATAGCCGACATGATGCTAGCACAGCACACTGGAGCGCGTCGCTGCCCGCGTAGCATGCCTACAACGTAACATTAATACAACACCAACACAGAAGAACCATAGCCGACATGATGCTAGCACAGCACACTGGAGCGCGTCGCTGCCCGCGTAGCATGCCTACAACGTAACATTAATACAACACCAACACAGAAGAACCATAGCCGACATGATGCTAGCACAGCACACTGGAGCGCGTCGCTGCCCGCGTAGCATGCCTACAACGTAACATTAATACAACACCAACACAGAAGAACCATAGCCGACATGATGCTAGCACAGCACACTGGAGCGCGTCGCTGCCCGCGTAGCATGCCTACAACGTAACATTAATACAACACCAACACAGAAGAACCATAGCCGACTTGATGCTAGCACAGCACACTGGGGCGCGTCGCTGCCCGCGTAGCATGCCTACAACGTAACATTAATACAACACCAACACAGAAGAACCATAGTCGACATGATGCTAGCACAGCACACTGGGGCGCGTCGCTGCCCGCGTAGCATGCCTACAACGTAACATTAATACAACACCAACACAGAAGAACCAAAGCCGACATGATGCTAGCACAGCACTCTGGGGCGCGTCGCTGCCCGCGTAGCATCGCCTACAACGCTATTACCCCCCTTAAATACCCATAATCACTTTTGTTGCCATGACCTGCTCTTTTTATGTTCCAGATTACGTTATAAACATAGCCTCTTAAATTGAATATATTTTTAAATTAAATAAATTACGCTGCGAGTTGAACAGGTGTGCTTGAGGGTTGCATCTTGTTTTCATTGTCTTAAAATTACACTCACATAGAAACTTACGTTTTTAAGTCAAAGTTTTCCATTAACTTATGCCATTTAGGCCTGAGTGTCAAACCGAACCCGAACTTTGAAACTCAATAGCTATTTTTATAATCTCTATAATTGTTTTTTTCTCACTTATAAAATCATCAGAAAAATAATGTTGTTATGAAGGGGAAATGCATGTCGGAGAGTGCGCCGCGCGTCGAAGCCGGGCTGGCTGGCTGGCGGCTGGCCAGGCGCACGTTCCGCCAGGATCCTCGCATTAACGTGGATATTTCTTTATTCTTGCTTGGCAGGGGGGGGGGCGCTGGCCTGCGCTGGCCCGCCGCCAGCAGGGTCCACTCATTTATTCGGCAGCTTAGCGCGTCGGCTGCTAAGCTAGCGGCAGATTATATTTAACGCTGGATTACAAACATTCACGTGATATGTATCTGAGTATTAGGAACAGCATACAGAGACACCGACACACCCTTCTTTTAGACCGATTTTCACTAAGGAAGAAGTTATGTTTTCATCTGTATGATTTTATTTGATATCCTGATAGGCTAGCGTTTGACCATTAATTTAAAGCGCTGTGTGCTGCCGGAACACCGTAAGGGTATGGTGGCAGATTTTTATTCTTGATAAAGGTAAGCTACTTTATGATAGCAAGTCAGGTGCAACACCGATATAATGCTTCTAGCACCTGTGGACGAAAACCCATGAATACACGTAGAACAATCTATTGGTGTACGGCTTGGTCTTGAACCGACGACATCCAGTAGGGCTGTTCTGTAAGCTCGTTTATACATCTCGAAAGCGGAATCCGCGGTGAGATTTGAATTTCGTGCGGAATCCTCGGTAAGATTTGAATTTCGTGCGGAATCCTTGGTGAGATTTGAATTTCGTCATAAGAAAATCTCCCCGCGGATTCCGCTTTCGAGATGTACGTATAAACGAGCTTACGGAATAGCCCTACAGGTTCGAAGTCAGGGTATTTAGGTATCCCTTAAGCCGGGGTCTCGCGATCGTGACGCACAACGCTGCGGCATGCGGTGACGGACACATAATCGTATGAAAAACGTCTAGAATGGTCTTATGTTCCGTCGCATTATGCGTCAGCGGCAAGAGCAAATACGTGACGCTGCGTTGCGCCGCATACCGCAGCGTTGTGCGTCACGATCGCGATCTACCTCAATTCAGGTTGTGGAAAGTTAGTGGTTCTTTTCTGGGGAACTGTATACGATTTTATAATAAACTTCCTAAAGATATTGATCAACTGTCTATAAGCAGATTTAAAACCTTTGTAAAATCCAATTTAATGAAGAAATCGTACTATACAATAAATGACTATATGAATGACAAAAATGCTTGGCCTGAATGCCCCAAGCTCCAAGATATAATATAAATTGCATGATAATAGAATTACTTATTGTACATTAAACATTTATTTAATATGAATTAAAAAAAATGAATTAAAATAAGTGACAAGCCCCATAGAGTTTCTTGGTGTTTCTTCTCTGATGGGAGTACTTCCGAAACACCAGTAGATTCAACAGTCAATCAGTTTTCATCTTTTGTTTGCAGATCTAGGGTTGCCTGTTACGACGGTATTATGCGGCTGATAGTGGGACAATCAGTTCCACTCGGAACATGATTTGTACTGCAATTAGTCTGCGTTTTATTTATCTATTATGTTTCATTATTTCACAATTTTTTGGATAAAAATTGTCTGAAGTACTGAAACATGCACTGGGTTGCGGGTGCACGTAATGGTACGGTTGGCAACCCTACATTAATAAGGGGAATTAAACATGTGTTTTAAGTGTGACGTTCGACGTCTAGATGAAAGCTGAATGGCTCAATACCTTTGTTTTTTTTTTGTAAATTCAAAGCGTTATGTTTCTGTTATATCTATATTTTTTGTTGAATATGATCTATTTAATGTTATTTGACGTGTGTAAGTGCTAATTTTTAATTTGCCCATATACTGAATAAATGCTTTGACTTTGACTTTGACTGAGACCCCGGCTTTACGCCGGCGGACCGTCATGTTTTTTATCTGTGTGTATATGTCACATATTCTGTGTGTAAATTGTGAAATATCTTTATTCATACATATAGAATACCTCCGCAGTGAAATATAACTCATCTAAATCTCACAAGAATCTCCAGACTCACCAGAAATATAATAATAGATAAACACAAAAAACATGTGACTGAGAATGAAATGATTTTGATGAAGTATGAGTGGTGTGTTTAGTGAAGGCATATAATGTCGGTATTTCTGTTTTTGAAAACGATTAGAATTACCTCTAAAATCATAAAGATCATCATAAAGAGATCGAAGTAACCGAAGACCGAAGTCTTATCTTCATGAAAAGAAGTGATGGTATTCAACGTTGCCATCCGGGCATATGCAATGAAGTACCTAGTTTTTCTTCTTCTTCTTCTCTTCTTCTTATGGCTTTTAAACGCTGCTTAAGTACCTAGTTAGTTTCACAGTTTCAACGACGTAGTGACAACATGTGGTGACGGCTCCTGTAATCGCAGACTCGGTGGCGCTCGCTCGTCGCTCGTCGCTCGTCGCTCGTCGCTCGTCGATTGAAGCTCGTATTCGCCGGTAACAACGCGTTGTCGACTCCACGCCGAGTGCCTGCGCGCTGTTTATTTTACATTTTTCCGCTAAACTGCGACAGATACGTTAATTGTATTCAAATGCCTTCCGCGACTAACGAAATAAGGAAACGGCCACTTTCCGGCCGGTAACGTCGTCGTCAGAATACAAATGGTAGGTTTATGACGTCGACTTTGAGAGACATTACCGCTTTTATAAAGTCGCACGCCACACATATCGCTGAACAAGTGTATCGTCTTTTAGTGCATATTTTTATCATCATATCATTGGTATCGTCTATACAGCCAGAAATAAGGCACTTTTTTAAATGTGATTGTTAAACAATTGGAAGTAGATGGGGTGACTAAACAGACGCTTAATAATATCCATGTATTGAAAGTACAAAGAATTGATTTAGTACTAGCTTCTGCCCGCGGCTTCTCCCGCGTGGCCTACAGGGAACAAATAACATATTTTTGTTCTGAAACAAATATCAAAAGCTCCATGGAATGAACAAACTGACAATATCCCAAACAAAGCAATAAGAACGAAGTTCTCCGTAAAACTAAACTAATATATGGGATGAGAATAGTATGGTTTTAACAGAACTCAAAGCGTGTGTAAAAGATCTAATTAGGAGTCAACAAATGGATAACCAATAATTAATATTGCTTACAACGAAATACTGAACATGTCTGCAGTATTTCTGTGTAAACAATGTATTTTGATTTTCTTTCTGGTGCTGGGATCAGGTTAATATTAGAAAAGAAACACCAAGCAGTTGCTTGGTGTTTCTTTTCCCATTATTTATGAAAGCCCAGAGTTCTGGGCTTTCATTATTTCTTTTTATTATTGTACACAGCTATTGTGAAATTTTAACAGGAAATCATCAAAAGTTATACAATTGATTGACTGAGCGAGCGTAGCGAGCAAAGCGTCTCAGTTTCGACTAGGCCAAACATGCTTTTGTCCGGATGTTTTCTCGCCTACAGGTAGCATTTTTCAACCGATTTTGACGAAAATTGGCACACACACACATCCTTGATTTATTTAAGAATTTTTGTCGATCGTTTTTATTTGATTGGGGAAAAAATAGGGGTGGGGGAAAAGGATAGAAGTGTGCTGTAGCGTCATTTATCGGCGGATTGAGAGGCAAACTGAGGACTACATTCTACATAAGATGTGGCGAAAAAAAAATTGTTTTGATTGTTTATGTCTTAGTTTAAGTTGAACTTTAACGGTGTAAGACTTAGAATGCCATGTCGTAGGTTGTCGATCGCGAGAGCGCTATAAATCACTCGGATGTCGGGTGTAAACTATAATTCAGTACCAGCCGGAGACGCACTCGCTTGGGTGGGGAGCAACTCTACAGAAGTTTGCAACAAAAAAAGTGACGTGTTGTGCCGCGGTGCCGCGTACTATCCGAATATTTTAACTCACATTAATCGTGTGGAGCCATAATTACGAAAAAAAATTGAAATAAAAGCTTAAAAACAGATTTTTTTATTTATCACTGTAGGAAATAAGTTTACATTACAATCTCCAAACTATAAGATTTTTTTTCATAGTAGTTTTATTAAGCAAGCGTTTGATCACTACTGATGTAGGCTACACTTCTAAATTAATATTATTAATTCACTTAGAATTAATAATATTAATCTGGAAGTGTAGAGGCATTGAAAGTTGTAATAGATGTCAAATATAACTGCATTAGAAGAAACAGAGTAGTAGTGTACGGAGAGATAGCTTAGTATCACACCACCACCCGCTAGACTCTACACTCAATAATTGAGTGGTGAGTAACCTAGCCTGCAGTGAGCTGTTGTGATCATTATGTAGTAGTAGTGTACGGATAGATAGCATACTATCACTGCCGCCACCCGCTAGACTCTACACTCAATAATTGAGTGGTGAGTAACCTAGCCTGCAGTGAGCTGTTGTGATCATTATGTAGTAGTAGTGTACGGATAGATAGCATACTATCACTGCCGCCACCCGCTAGACTCTACACTCAATAATTGAGTGGTGAGTAACCTAGCCTGCAGTGAGCTGTTGTGATCATTATGTAGTAGTAGTGTACGGATAGATAGCATACTATCACTGCCGCCACCCGCTAGACTCTACACTCAATAATTGAGTGGTGAGTAACCTAGCCTGCAGTGAGCTGTTGTGATCATTATGTAGTAGTAGTGTACGGAGAGATGGCTTACTATCACTACCGCCACCCGCTAGACTCTACACTCAATAATTGAGTGGTGAGTAACCTAGCCTGCAGTGAGCTGTTGTGATCATTATGTAGTAGTAGTGTACGGATAGATAGCATACTATCACTGCCGCCACCCGCTAGACTCTACACTCAATAATTGAGTGGTGAGTAACCTAGCCTGCAGTGAGCTGTTGTGATCATTATGAAGCCCAAAGTAGGGGAGGGGAGGGGGCACGGCACCGGCATCGCTGGCTGGCTCCCTAATGACCGATTGTAATTTGGGTGTCACGTAGATAAAGGTCTAATTGTCGACGTAATTAGCCTTGTTTTGTCTTTTAATTATTTTTTCTCGGCGTCGGACGACAGTCGCGATAATTAGAGAACGCGGTGTCCACACCCCGCACCCCGCGCCCTGCACCCCGCTCTGCGCGCCGCCCCCGCGGCAGATAAGCCGACCTCTCTCAGTTTTCGTCTGCAGGAGGAAGTTTTAATATATTTAGAGTTTGAAAAAGATAGTATTATCGTTTTTGTCGGGTACCCTAAGAAGATGGAATTTTAAATGACGTACCGATGAACTTATCCTGTTACTATATACCTATAGTACCTATGTAGATAGCTACGCGAAACTGTATTGATATTTATGAAGACTGCAACAGTGCTCTTCTAGAATGAGTGAGTGTCCGCAGCGCACTAGACCTATTTTTAACCGGAAGAAAAAAACGGAGTAGGTTATCAAGTTGACGCGTATATATATGTATCTATATTTTTTATGTATGACCACGTATAACTTTTTACAGTCTGATTTCGATAATTCTTTTTTTATTGGAAAGGGTATACCCCAAAAGGGGTCCCATTAAAATTTAAACGAAATCGGTCGAGCCGTTTTGAATAAATCAACAAAAATAATGGATAAAAGTATCATTATTTTGATGATTTTATCATACATCAATGTTTGTCAACAAACACTGGAAAAAACAAAGAGCCGAAAATCGAGCTCAGTTGCGTGTGTTGAGAGAGGCATATGTCCAGCAGTGGACTGATACCGGCTATTTATGATGATGATGATGATGATATTTTACAGGTAGTACCATTTAAATTTCATCGAGATATGTTCAGTATCTCCAGAGATATGAAGATAAACACCTCAAACTTAGGATTGAAATGGACTAGCGTGACGTTGGAAGTCGGTTTTTTTAGTTTTTTATGTGATCTTAAATTATTTTTATTATTATTAAAGAACATAAATATTCTATAGAACGTTTGTCTAGGCCAGGGGTAAGCAATGACGCCTGCTTTTAACATAGTACATTTTAGCCACAAAAAAATATAACAAGTACGGTCAAATTGAGAAACCTCCTTTTTTTTTGAAGTCGGTTACAAATAAAACTTTTTAACAAAAAACTGAAAAAACTGAAAAGCAAGAAATAATTAAACTTTTTTATTTAACCTTAATAACGAAGTTTTTAAACTACTGATAGTATACCTAAGTATATATTTTTGTAATTGTTTTGAGTTTTTAACTAAACATAATAACTAAGTTCTTAAACTAATGTAAGTATGTATGTATACCTAAGCAATTTTGAGTCGGCGCCAAATAATCAATAAGCAAAGATCACTAAATAAGCTCTTAAATTTAAAGAAATATCAAATAAAATTAACAATGCAACGTGAAATCTCCAGCGATGAACATAAACATTCTAAAAAATGCGCTTCCACACGACCCACAGACTAAATAGAGATGTACGACCACTCGCAACGACGTGTGCCCGTCACGGGCCGTCACAGATTACTATATGTGGTGCCCGTTCGGGTTACAGTCTCGCTAACATTAACTTCGTCAACACTCGGCATTCGGCACACTGGCGTGTTTCGCCATGCCTCCGCGCGCATCACGCTTTACGTAATTAATTAATTTGCTTGTTTGGCGCCGACTCAAAATTGTTTAGGTATACTTACATTAGTTTAAGAACTTAGTTATTATGTTTAGTTATAAACTCAAAACAATTACAAAAATATATACTTAGGTATACTATCAGTAGTTTAAGAACTTCGTTATTAAGGTTAAATAAAAAGGTTTAATTATTTTTAGCTTTTCAGTTTTTTCGGCGGTTTCAATTTTTGTTACAAAGTTTCATCATATGAAAAAATGGATGGAAGCACGATCGAGTCATGCCACATTTTTTTAAACCGGGAACGCTTTTTGTTTTGACTAGAATTCGATGAACGTCTAATACGGGGTGGTCAAGGCGAAATAACGGTGACATGAATATAGTGTACTCTTACGACTCCTGCGCTTTACACATTTACGCCACGTCGGATCTCATGGGCCCATATTGCCCGACGGAAAGTGGTGACGAATGTTTGATGCAACTGACGATGATGGCTGTTGCGGTGCTGAAAAATCGCGCGAGAAAATCTGTGATTTGATGCAAATTGTCACAGAGTTTAAATCGCTAGAATAAAAATCGCGCTGTGAAATATCGCTGTGCGGACAAGGTTTAAGTCGTACATGCCCGAAGCCAATAGACACGAGGATATGGCCGGCAAAGCAAGGCGGTGCGGTCACACCACACTCATCATTGTTCAATGAGACGTGTCTGCGCAGGCCCGTGCGGTGTCCAGAGCGAACAACTTGACTATAGAAACCGTAAAAGTGAAATAAATTTCGATAGCTGCCCTACGAGAGATGGATACGTTTATGTATATGTATCGATAAACAAGCCAGGATCAGGTCCGCGCGTAAAAGTAGAACACCGCTGAAGTTTAAGACCGTCGTAAACCGCGTCCATCAATATGCGGTAAAACTACTTTCGCGGGCGAAACGAAATCGGTAACATTATGTGAATGGAGTTCATAAAGCTAGATTGTAGCCGCGACAGACCAAAGCGCGTCGCCCGGGAGGCTGGCACCCGACTCCGATATGTGATTGGATCCGCCGAGTCTGCAGAATATGATGTTACAACGTTATCGTCCACACTCGCGCTCGTCGGAAGTACCGGCGAGACAATTAGTTGTATGCGTAGACAGAGAAAAGAATAGACCGCGGGTAGCTCTGTCTCTTTCCCACATGAAAAAGGATATACTATGGAGTTATTCCATGTAACTGAAAAGGACAAAGCTATAATATTTCCCTCTCTCAGTGCGTGCCGGTTTTTACAGGGTCAGTAACGTAATTAGCCGTTTTTAGCTTAACAAACTTTGACCTTTATTGCTCTGTCACTGGGTTCTAAATACATATATGGTTGTAACAGATTATATAATAGTTAATACGTGTTTTGCTGCAAACTTCTATCTAATGTGGCCACGCTACCCAAATCTCTATATTTCCTTACTTTATGGATGTATGTGTGTGACACACTGTGTGTATGTACTCGCTTGTGCCGCGCCGGGTCGGCCGCGCCTGATCAATGGAGTGCATCGCGTGCGCTATCTCACGTACTTGGCTCCATTGTCGCACGAGTCACGACACGTGACCGGCAGCCTGCCACTTTCACGGCACCATCACCACCACATCTCATAATAATCTCAACATTGAACGCTCGAGAGGTGAACACTCATTTTATTCTTTCGATTGAAAGTATCTTTAGCACATATTTATCTGTAAATTGTTAAACACAATCCAAAATTTCATCGTACCGACGGGACTTGAACCCGCAACCTCCGGAATAACATGTTCTGGTGCTTTGCCAATTAAGCCACAGTGCGATGTATCGTTACGACGAAATTAGTGGATTGCATTTGCTAACCCAATTATGCATTGGTGGCGTCCGATCCGTATCCCGTCGGTACGATGAAATTTTGGATTGTGTTTAACAATTTACAAAAATATAAAGTGTGTAACACTTCAAAGAAACATAATACATAATTATTTGTTTTCTTATTTTACAAACTTTTATGAACATTCTTCCGGCGTAGAAAAAAAAGGGAAGACTTGCCGGCGTCCGTTTTTCCACCTAATTACGACGTCGAAACTTTGAAGTCTACAGCGAATAGGGTTTTACTGAGCAGGCGGGCTCCATCCTCGACCACGTCGTCACTTACCATCAGGTGAGATAGTGGCCAAACGTTTGCCCAGTTTGTGATAATTAAATAGGTGCTCAAGGCCTGTGTCGAAAATGTATGTAAGTGTATAAAAGTTCTGATTCTGATAGTGAGGCAGGCAACCATGCCGGTGCCGCACCGTGTGTGGCGGTGTGGCGTGCGGGCAGCTCGCGGCGGCGGGCCGGCGCGCGCCACGAGCGCCACGACCTCACGCTCCTCTATATTTTAGATGGTCGTAGCATCGTTCCTGTGTGCCGGCGCTCGCTGCTAGGGATGCTTGTAGTCATACACTCATTTCAATAATATCATTGTGAATGCAATTGTATGTGATCACTGTCCTCGTGTACTTACATGATTCCGTGGCATTAAGAATTCTTTATTAATCCCAGTATACTTTAGCGTTGTCTATTTTGCCGTCTAAATGTTACACGGTCGTAGTCTCATCGTAAAAATCATAAGCCGTCAGAAGGACTGCAAGAATATTTTCACCTTAAACAACATAAAATATAGCCTCATTCTTTCAAGGATGAAAGTGCCAACCCTGCCGGCGCGGCGCAGTCTATCGCATCTATTCATACTGTATTAGATAGCATTCCGCGTGTTTTAGTTTGTTGAATAGGTTGAACAGATTACCGCTGTATTGTAACTTTACACGTTATAAAGTTTTAGTGGAGCCTTACCACACCGGTTTCCGCCAAATTACGCGTTTCTTGTATTTACAAAATAAATTACTTTATGTTACAATTTTTTGTTGCAAAAAGGCCTGTGCGCTAAAAGTAATTGTCTGCAAGCCATAGTTGTAAAATACTATGATAAATTATAATAATAAATAGTACATACTGTATCTTCATTATCTTTTTAGTATTAAGTTACCTATAATTGAATGATCATTAATGCAATTTTTAATTGTTTAACGACGTACCTAATAAAATGAACATGTTATATAAATGGTCAATAAATATTCTGATTTCTGACAGGCATATTTATAAAATACGAATGGATACTATGGATGTAGCAGGCAATGAGAAGACATCGGTTCGGTGTGCACAACCTTTTAAGAGCAGCTATAGTACCTACATCATGATAAAGAAATGTTGTTCTACGACTTTTGTCTAAACACAACGCAAAAAAATGCACGGAAATGTTATTAGTCCTTACTGCCAATTTCTATCAATTATTACTATAGTAACTATTTTCACCTCTGTATCCGGCTGCGATGACGTTTTGTTCGTCAGTTCGTAGCCACGCTCGTAGCGTAGAGCTGCGTAGAGCTGCGTAGGCATCCGTAGTCATGTTCGTATGTCGACTGCGCCCGCGTTCGCGTCGTGAAAATGTTTATGACTGTTATGACGCTGGCAGTTTTATGACTTACTACGTCACTATCGAATACACTAAGGTTAAATTACAAGGTTACATAACCATAATTATTCAATCATAAAACAAATAAAAAATTTCGCAGTCGCTTTCCTCACAAAAAATTGTATGAGTTTTTATGACTCTGACAGTTTTAGGGCCTTATAAGTAATTAAAAATAAACCTAACGTCAATAATCTACCATTTTATTAAGGTCAATCATTTTTATGATTGTTTATGATTGTTTATGATTGTATATGATTGTTTATGATTGTTTATGATTGTTTATGATGAGGTATGCGAAGTAAATAAAAAGTAAATTAAATATATCAGGACACTTACCCTGACCTTGACTGCCGAAAAAAAGTAACCTTTGTCTTTTTATGCCCCATTAACTGTCTTCTTCCACGGACTTCCCAAAAAGAAGGAGGTTCTCAATTCGTCTGTATGTTTTTTTTGTGTGTGTATGTTACGCGATAACGCCGTCAATTATCAACCGATTTGAATTATTCTTTTTTTAATCGGTAGGGTATCGTTTCTAAGGTAGTCCCATTGTAATTTTATCGAGATCTGATAAGTATCTCCAGAGATGACGATTAACGTCTCCAACTAGCTACTGAAACTGACTCGCGCGGCATGGAAGTCGGTTGTTTTAGTTTTTAAACTATCTTAATTATTAACATTACAGCCGAATTGGTCTAGCGGCTAGTCTCTAGCCGATTGGCCAGAAGTAGTCACGTATTTACAAAATTCAATAAATCAATCTGTACACCCAGTACAGACTCGACTGCTAAATAATTAAGATAGTTTAAAAAATTAAAACAAACTACTTCCATGCCCCCCGAGTCAGTTTTAGTAGCAAGTTTGAGGCGTTTATCATCATATCTCTGGAGATACTTATCATATCTCGATGACATTACAATGGGACCACTTCGGAAATGTACCTTACTAAATAAAAAAAAACAATAATTAAAATCGGTTCACAATTGACGGAGTAATCGCGCAACATACATACAAAAAATAAAAATAAAAAACATACAGACGAATTGATATCCTCCTCCTGTTTGGAAGTCGGTTGAAAACAAAGTATCAAGTTCCAGTACGTAACAAAGTATCAAGTTCCAGTACGTAACAAAGTATCAAGTTCCAGTACGTAACAAAGTATCAAGTTCCAGTACGTAACAAAATATTAAGTTCCAGTACGTAACAAAATATCAAGTTCCAGTACGTAACAAAGTATCATGTTCCAGTACGTAACAAAGTATCAAGTTCCAGTACGTAACAAAGTATCAAGTTCCAGTACGTAACAAAGTATCAAGTTCCAGTACGTAACAAAGTATCAAGTTCCAGTACGTAACAAATCGGTCCAGCCGTTTGACCGTGAAGAAGTCCCAATAAAACAAACAAATAATCAAACAGACTTTTGCAATTATAATGTTTGTGTGGATTTTCCATGTAGGGGACAATTTTTGAAAATAAAATTAGCTTATGTGTTATTTCAGAACCTACACTATGTATGTTTCCAATGTAATAAAAATCGATTCAGTAGTTGTGGAGATACGTGGAAACAAACATTACTTAATGAATTTTCTATAATTTATCCTAATAAAATTCTCACCCCTTAAGGGTAGATTTGATATATAAAATAAAAAGTACGTGTTTTATTATTTGTTTTAAGGTTTCTTTGTACCGAGTTTTGAGTGAATCTGACCAAGGAATACGTAAAAACAAACATTACTGATTTTTCTTTGATTGTTCCAAACAAAAAAAAACTAACCTCTAAGGGTAGGTTTGAATAAATAAAAATACTTCCTTCATTATTTGTTTTAATGACGTTTCGTAGCGCCCTCAGTCCGCACATGCTTTGCACAGAGATCCCACTCGTTTATTGCACTATATACATACGCCAAAATGAACAAAATTCTTGACCTATTTAGGTGTAATATATTACAAAAAAGATAATAACGAACTGGCTGCTATCACTAGACTACATGCAAACTGAGGAACTCCTAAGGATTTCTAAATAAAATTGTTACGTCAATACCCTAATATCCTATATTTGTAAAATACTAAACACTGACCTACACACACACACACACACACGCACACGCACACGCACGCACGAACAAATGTTAACTTCAATTGTACTGTAAAGTCACTTACATACGTGTCGATTGTTAAGCAAGCTTATTTATTATATTTATAACACTATTATTTAAGTGTAGATCTGTCTACATGGGAGATCTAGTTCTTATAACACAGGACATCCTAGCATGAGAACTAGTGTAACTTATAATTAATACAATCTTTAAAATAGATTGAAGCTATAACATAATTTAATGAATTGTAATTTGGTAATTTTTGTATTTGTTTTATTAGGGAAAACAAATAAACTGTAAAATAATTATATTTTTTAATAGGAAATAGTTATAAAATAAATTATTAATGAGTTTTTATCGCATTGTATGAAATAATATAAACAACATTACTGTAATAATTAATATGTTTAATGTTTTGTTAATGTGATCTTACTATATTATGTCAAATATTGTATACTGTAATTTGTAAATTATTGAGAATAAACATTTATTATTATATTATATATTATACACGTCAAAATCATAAATCATAAAATAAATCATAATCAATGAACAAGTAAACATAGCAAAAGCAGAATTTAACGCTTTGAATTTAAAAAAGAAAACAAAAGTAATGAACCATTCAGCTGTCATACAATCGTTTACGTCAGACTATTAATAAATGATTACATACATAGTTATTAGCTGTAGACATCTGATGATCAGAGGCTCGTTGCTTGGCCCCGCGGGCGGGTGAAGGGGACGCAGTCGCGCGTACTTACATATGTGATGATGGTGTCGATTTTCATCAGCGCGTTCCAGCCGACCGAGCGTGGAAGACAGGGTTCTTTATGAATACGGTTCATTGAATACCTAGCTAGCCTAGCTTGAGCGCAAGTTACCAGTAACCTTTTATAATATATGTATATTGAACGGGTACATCCTGGCTCGGAGAAAGTCAACACACGATACTTGTGACGCGCCGTAGGCGCCGGCATTCGGCACCGAGCTGCCGGCACTCGCGCACCGGATATTGAAGCTCCGCCGCGCGCTGCGCCACAAGATGGCGCCGCCCTCACTTCCGGTGCAGGAAGCTCGCGTGATGTATCCACTATCAACTAATTAATCTGATCATCCTCCGGAGGATCGAGTGCAGAATTATTCTGTATTACAATGAATAATAGCTGTGCTGTTCTCCGAGGCTGTTCGTACAATAACCTCAGAACGTTTTCTTTACTTGTTTGACATTTATGCGCTTGATTGCTACGTGGCTGAGTGAGACTGCTTAGCTTTTAAAAAAATGCCGGTGTTTGGCGTATGGTTTTTAAGAAAAAGCAAATATTATGTCCTCCAGGCAGAGTGAGGCTGGCAGGGTCAGCGCGCAGTTCAATGATTCCAGTGGTGCGTATAATAACACTCACCTATCAAGCGAGGCTAGTAGCCAGCCGATCCAATAATGGTTCAATTTATACAATTCAATCTGCTCCGATCTGCTGAGCTACAATTTATTTACGAGCTATTTCATTTGCAGCGACTCAAACGAGATCTACTCATGCTGTGAGTGCGTGGCTGGCTTCCTCTGGCGATTTATTCAATTTTATTAAAGGTTTGCTTGCGGCGCTTATATAAGTCTTATAATATCTATTACAATTTAAGTGCAGTCTTACAAATAGCAATTATACACTTTAGCATTCGTGAATATTTTTTAAAGACAATTTACAATAACTATTTATTAAAACAAATTTACAGAGGAGAGGTAAAAAACATTTGCATCACTTAAATTACTGGTTCAATGGTATACCTTGACTGCATCATCACTTACCAACAGGTGAGATAGTGGTCTAATGCTAACCTATAAAAATGTTGTGGTGTGGTAGAAGACGTAGTGACAAAGATAGAGAAGGATGCTTAGATGGTTAGGACATATAAAGAGGGTGGATGAAGGAAGATTGACGAAGCAGATTTATAAGACGAGTGTGAATGGTCCAGCCGGTAGAGGCCGACCTAGGCGAACGTATCACGACCAGATCGGAGACGTTTTAAAAGAAAGGCCAAGTCAAAAGTACCTATCACCGGTGAGCATGTATGAAGGCGCTCATGAAAGTGGAAGAGGCGAAAGAGTTATGTCAGGATCGTAGCATGTGGAAAGAAGTAGTCTCTGCCTACCACAACGGGAAAAAGGCGTGTGTTGAGGAGCGCAACCGTCATAACTGATTTACCGGTTGAGATGCACAATAGCATTATTTTTGCCGTTATAAGAAAACTGTTAGAAATATTTTAGGCTGTAAAGCGGATTTCGGAGGGTCTGGTGGCGTAATCAGGAGAACAGTCGGCTTTGATACCGTGGTACCGAGTTCAAACCGCCGTGCATCAATGGATTTTTCTATCGAAAAAATTATGTGCGCTTCTGACAGTGGCCCTCCGGTGAAAGAAAAACATCGTTAAGAAACTAACAACTCCCGCATGGTGATAGGACATTATCTAGTGTCCGCCTGGCCAGCTACCACCCTCAAGTTAGAAAAAAAGCAATCCTGTATCCGTTACAAGCCATATTGTCGGCAAAGAAAAAGCCTATAGCTCATACAAAAGATTTATTCAGTATATGGGCATATTAAAAATTTACACATACACACGATAGATCATATTCAGTAATTATTATTAGATATAACAGAAACATAACTTTTTGCTTTGATTTTACAAAAAAAAAAACAAAGGTATTGAGCCATTCAGCTTTCATCTAGACGTCGAACGTCACACTTAAAACACATTTCCCCTGATTAATGTAGGGTCACACGCTACTACAGCTTCAGCGTATTTTCAATGCCGTCCTCTTTTCGGGGAGAACTCTGAAGACATGGAGTAAGAGTGTGGTTGTTATGTTCTTCAAAAAAGGAGACAAAACCCTTTTGAAGAACTATCGACCTATCTCACTCTTAAGCCATGTCTATAAGTTGTTTTCTAGAGTCATCACAAATCAAATATTATGTTTCTTTGAAGTGTCTCACACTTTATATTTTTTGTAAATTGTTAAACACAATCCAAAATTTCATCGTACCGACGGGACTCGAACCCGCACCAATGCACCAATGCATAATTGGGTTAACAAATGCAATCCACTAATTTCGTCGTATCGATGTATCGAACCGTGGCTTAATTGGCAGAGCACCTGGACGTGTAATCCGGGGGGTGCGGGTTCGAGTCCCGTCGGTACGATGAAATTTTGGATTGTGTTTAACAATTTACAAAAAATATAAAGTGTGAGACACTTCAAAGAAACATAATATTTGATTTACGCAGTGCAACATCTCTCGTCGGATTTGAAAACTGTAATGATTTCTTCCGAATGATTAACTTACGTAATAAGTAGTCATAGATGACGCCACCAATGCATAATTGGGTTAACAAATGCAATCCACTAATTTCGTCGTATCGATGTATCGAACCGTGGCTTAATCATCACAAATCGTCTCGCGCGTAGGCTCGACGAATTTCAACCCCCCGAGCAGGCTGGGTTTCGAGGAGGATACGGCACCATAGACCACATCCACACAGTGCGGCAGGTTATACAGAAGACTGAGGAGTATAACCAGCCCCTGTGCTTAGCGTTTGTGGACTATGAGAAAGCCTTTGACTCCATTGAAACCTGGTCTGTTCTGGAGTCTCTGCAACGGTGCCAAGTTGATTGGCGATACGTCCAAGTGTTGAGAGGTCTATATAACGCCGCTAATATGACCGTCCAAGTACAAAATCAGCAGACTGAACATATCTACTTACAACGAGGAGTGAGACAAAGGGACGTTATTTCCCCCAAATTGTTCGCAAACGCTCTAGAGCTATGTTCAAAACGCTGAACTGGAAAGGACGGGGCATAAATGTCAATGGCAATTACTTCTCACACTTGAGATTTGCGGACGACATCGTCATCATGGCTGAAACCGTGCAAAACCTGCAATACATGCTGACCACCCTCGCTGATTCTTCTGCACGCATCGGTCTTCGGATGAACTTGGATAAGACCAAGATCATGTTCAACGAACATGTTATTCCGGAACCGATTGCCTTAAACGGAGTTCCTCTCGAAGTTGTTCACGAATATGTCTACCTTGGGCAAATCTTGCAGAAACAACTTTGAGAAAGAAGCTCGCAGAAGGATACACCTTGGATGGGCAGCATTCGGAAAACTTCGTCGAGTCTTTACATCGCCCATACCACAAAGCCTGAAGACGAAAGTCTTTAACGAGTGCGTCCTACCTGTTATTACGCAAACGTAGTGTAGGACGCCCTCCAACTAGATGGAGCGATGATATACGCAAGCTGGCTGGCAGCGGTTGGAAACGAACAGCTGAAGATCGAGCTCAGTGGCGTGCCATGGGAGAGGCCTATGTCCAGCAGTGGACGGAAAGCTTACAACAGCTTACAAGTCTCCCCCGGGTTGGGCCACCCGTAGTGTGACGTAAACTTCCACGGTCCCCGCAGGGAAAATAAGTCTCGAACAGGTACCAGGCGGTGAACCCGTGCCAGATGAACAGCTCCAACAAAGTAAACGAGTCCCGTAGGAAAATTAATCTCGAACATTATTAACAAATGAATCTTTCTCACTAAGTTATTCCAGTGAAACAGGTACATGAATTGTATTAAAGATGCCGATGCATGGTTATTTATGTCAGGGTTGCTACCCTTAGCTTAACATAAACATCCCATGACCCCGCAGGAAAACAAATCTCGATCAAGTAAATTAGTTGTATGAATATTGTAAGTTAATCTTTAATGAAGTGTAATGCGGTTAAAGCGCCGCAGTATTAATTCCGCATTATATTATTAGCCGCAGTCACGCACTTGATTGTTAAATAAAGTTATTACATATTTTGAAGTATAGATACAAATAAAATAAGAACGCGAAACTAACGCCAGTAAGAAAAATAATGGAAGGGATTCCATACGTGAGTTTATAATTAAATGTTTGTAAATCCGACACGCACTTGACCGTGTATATTAAGGTTACTATTTTGAAATTTAATTATTATAAATGAAATAAGAACGCGAATCTAACACCGATAAGAAAAGTAATATAAAATGACTAGGTTTGTAAATCAGACACGCACTTGACCGTTTACATCAAGGTTACTGTTTTAAGGTTTATATGAGTTATCTGTACTAATATTAATAACATTTTATTCCCGATTAAATTTACTAGATGGCGCGGATACCTTATTTTCGCAGAAAGACAAATTAATTAGATTTATTTTCAAAATATACTAAAAGATGTTGGAAGGAGAGATGATAACAGCGGAACACGCTGGTGTTTCGTTACAATAGATAACGCAATTGCTCTTAGGATATCGACAGGCACTTTATTCGCATTTAGTATCGTCGTCTTTCTATTACTCTTGCACACCAAGCACTTAATTGCAATTATATTAGTGTAAAACATTAAGAAGCCATTTATTACGCCTGTACTAGCTGAACGTACAACTGATCTCGAATGATAAAAGTGGCTCCATGTTCAGAACGATTTGCTTACTATTTTTTTACTAAAAGACTATGTTACTATTTCTCAAATGTTTCTGAAAATATTTTATATTTGCCTACTACCTGATTTTCGGATATGATATAGGTCAAACGATAGTTTATATGCTATACAAAATAGCGTTTTACTCTCCCTGGTACCTATTGTGGTCTGTGTGAGAGTGTACAGAGCATGAGACGTGCGCGGGTCGCCGCGGGCTGCGACGCTAACCTCACCAACAAACCAAATATAAAACAGTTTTACATAGGAGAAAAGAACGTAACAATTTTTATTCATAAGTATTACTACATATTTTTGATGGAGGCTCCGCGGGGCGCGGCGCGACGCCGACTCGGGAAATATTCATGGATTGGGACTCACGTGCTTTCCGTACGAGTGAGCTTCAATATTAGGCGCTCGCGGACACGATATTTTTATTTATAATTTAAATGTAGGTACTGAGTTTTAGCACTCGAAACATGGGGGATGTTGGGTCGAAGTGTCACCGGTCGGTTCGTCGAGTTCCAGCATGATGATCGTAGTTATTATGGAAGACAGTTTGGAATAGTTGAATCGATTAAAATCATTTATAGTGCGCCTCTTCTCACTTCCTTCTTCCATTTCCAGACAAGCATGATTCCATGTCAGACCACATTGTCATATAACATCAGGACGGTAAGACAGAGGTCAAGTGCTTGTCTGTCAAGATAAAAATAAAGGCTTATAAAAAAAACTACCAAGCGTCAAATATCAGGTACTCAAGCGACCGTAATGGCCTGCTAGGCTATTCTGTAAGCTATCTCAACAGCGGAATCCGCGGTGAGATTCGAATTTCGTACTTTGAAATTCAATCGAATCACGTTCGCAATACGGTTGAATTTCGTAGTACAAAATTCAAATCTCACCGCGTATTCCGTTGTCGAGATAGCTTACAGAATAGCCTAGCTGCTCGGTTTTATGTGTTATTTCACATTGTTTAGTATTTATTTAAAGACATGCGGTTACAGTCCAATTTAACGTTGTTGAAACACCAGTGTGTCCCTATTGGGCAGGAGAATGCCTCGTATCACCACACCACACCACAGCACAGCATCGCCCGCATACAATCGAGGTACGTAATCATACAAGTACGACCATCTAGTGAATATAAACTACTGCGTGTTGACCGCAACACCACTTCCCGCAGGTGTGCCGAGGCTCGACAATTACCTGGCTGCAATACAATAATGACCTGGATTCAGCACGCATCCGTGTTCGAAGTATGACTGCCAGTAGTTTTGCATACAGTGCAGTTATCGTAACATTTAGGCACATAAAGCACAATACACTAAATGCTATAATCATTGCACGCATTCTAATCGTAGTCATTAAAATAAGTGCATAAGTCTATCTTTTTAAGTTAATATAAATAATAATGTTCATAATAACTTTGTTGTGTACATTTCACACGTAATTTGGTATTACACTATAAAAAGAAAACTCTTCGTATACAGCTCGCTAAATCGTTCAAATGATCGTTATAAATATATCTCGGCAAAGCGCGAGCCGTGAATACTAAGTGCCACAATTACACGTTACGAATACAAATTCAAATTGGATTCCTTTCCAGCTCGCCATCATCTAATAACTACAGACGGAATAATATTGAATTCTAAACATAACTTGATTGGCACCGTTCACGACTGAGGTTACGTAGTAATTTCAAAAGCTAAAACCCGATTACTGTAAAATCATGTGGCAAGCCGCGAGCAACTGTTCACAATATATTATAGGGAATATGCATATGGTTTCAATTTACTTGAAATAATTTCTTTTATAATTATTATGGTTCTGATATTGTGTGGTAAAATTTTTTTTATAAATTAAATACTCAGATATGTATTATATGAAGACTACATAAAAATCGAGAGAAATTTTAATTTGCAAAACACACCACCACTTGTCTATTAGTAAGTGACGTCACAACAATATATCACTAACAATATATCACAATATATCAATATCACTGCTGTCACTATAGATTACTTCTTTGTCATAGAAATATGTATGTTTAACGAATACGTAATATCTCTATGGCAGAGATGTAATCTGTGATGACAGTAGAGGTATATTATGACGTCACCAAGATGCGCGAAAATATGGCGGCGTCTTACTTATATTTTTCCAATGCTAAAACTATTTTTGAAGCTTAATATGAACACTTCCAGTATTATTTAATTTTTTACTGTGTTAAATGGATGTAATCATTGAAATAAAAATATTTTAAAAAATTATGCGTACTCCCCGTTATTGAAATTTGCTAAATAAGCCCTTTTATTTGATACCCAATAGGCCACCTATAAACATATTTTTTAAGTTCATGACTTTTATGTCTTCTAGAGGGTGCCATTTTCAATGTAATATGAATTACATATACGAGTACTTAATTACCTATAACCAGCGGACAATCAGTTTCAACGATATCCTCATTTGTCAAATTATGTTATGGAGTTTAGAAGTTTTGAGGGTTACATATTTGAATCTCGTTACAATCTACTGATAAAATATCGATGGTCAAAATATCGAAAATGAAAATATCGACCGTATTGAAATATCGAAAATTAAAATATCGAACGTTTATATTATCGAATGGTTATAAGATCTACGTCCAATAATTCTAAAATGTAATTATCGACAAAAGTTACATCGAAAGTTCTAAATATCGAAGTACAGAATATCGAATGTACTAAATATCGAAGTAAAAAACGTTGGTTGATTAAAAACAAAATTGAAACAAGGGCCGATTCGGTTTTAGCACAAGTTTTGTGGTCACAAGAAACCTAACCTGACCTATATTGCATTTGCCCTAGAATTTGTAGTGTCACAAACTGTTTTTAATAAAACGAGCGTATTAAAATAAAAATCTATTGTTGTTTTGATTAAATGTTGGGGCAAATTCATATAGGTCCGGCGATGAGCGAAGCGAGGAGGAGGGTTAGGTCACTTGTGACCACAATGCACGAGCCGAGCGAGCGAAGCGAGCGTGCCGCGACAGCGGCCGAATTCTAGAACCAAATCGGCCCTAATTGTTTCAATTGTTTTCCAATCTTCGACATTTTTTTCACTTATACTACCTATATCAATATCACCTATATTTTTTTCGATATTTTAACTAGTAGGTATTATAAACTTCGGTGCAATAAACATTGATATTTTGAACTTCGATGTAGTGATTATCGACATTTTCAATCATTCGATATTTTAAGCACTCCGAATTTCAATCTTAGACATTTTATGCTTTGATATATCAATTTTCGATATTTTATACAGTCGATATTTTGATTTTCGATATTATGAACATCGATATTATATCAGTAGATATTTCGACATTCAAATATGTTACCGTTACGAGGGAACAGTTGAACATGCATACCTATACTTACATACTACTTACTGGTCAAAATCATATCTCTCCTTTTTGCTTCACCGTAGGCGGGTAAAAAAACGTTGGTAATTGTAGTTATGCTAATAACTACCAATTGGTACCTGTTGTGCCATCCAATTGGACGAATTGATACCTCCGTACCCTTTCTTCAATCGGACAATCAGACGTACTGATATGTGCCTCCGCTATATTGTGGATGACCCGCACGAAGCGTTATGCCTCAACTTTCATCATACGTACAGCCAAGGAATGGAATTCTTTGCCGGTGATTGTGTTTTTCGATAAGTACAATTCAGGAAGGAATCTTCAAATCACGAGTTAACAGGCAAGCATGCTGCACCGTAGACCGCGTCGACTCTTAACATCATGTGACATAGCGGTCAAACACTTGACTGCATGTCACAAAAAGCCCATACTTAGTTTTATTCCCGCAGAAAGCGTTGTATTCACTCTCCATACTCGGCTACGTCCCGGCTACGAGACACGGGTACTCTACTATATAATGTGCCGTTGCTACAGCACTACGCTCGTAGCCCCGTAGCATCGCAACATTTAATTCTACTGCGCTACGGTACTACGCCAGGTTACGAGCAGCAGCCGTAGACTACGAAGCGCACGCAGACAGCTCAACTTTCGTACTTGTGTATTGATTATATTCAACGTTGAATATAATGACCATTTTTTATTGCGCACAGGTACGGACACGAATCCTGGGTCTTTATTGTGTGTCATAAACAATATCGTAACAACTCATAACTGTCGCGTTTTATTTTAGCATAAATAACTAGTCTATGCTAAAAAATAAGTATTATTATGGTCGGCTTTTATTTGCACCTTTCACAGTTGCTCTCTGGTGCAGGAAAACTAATAAAACATTAAATTAAAAAATCAAAAACCCGACTGCGCAAAAAGTGAAGTGTTAAAAAACGAACTGAAAAGAAAAAAACAAGTAAGTAAAGTAGGTTTAGACTTCTGTTTAGGGATATCAAAAAACTATACCATTTAAATTCTTTCTCGGTCGATACACTCATAAAATAAATTATACTTTGTTATATGGAATGTAGAGACTTTAACAGTCGGGACACATTAATGGTTTAACGAATGGGGATTAATGTGTCCCGACTGTTAGTCTCTATATTCCATATAACAATGTATAATTATTTTATGAGTGTATCGACCGAGAAAGAATTTAAATGGTATAGTATTTTGATATCCCGAAAGAAGAAAGAAGTCTAAATCTAAACCACTAGACTTACTTGTTTTTTTCTTTTCAGTTCGTTTTTTAACAGTTCACTTTTTGCGCAGTCGGGTTTTTGATTTTTTAATTTAATGTTTTATTTTACACTTTTTAGTTAAGTAAAGGACGGCAGATTCCGTAATCTTCTCATTTCATTTAGAGAGTTGACGTCATGTGGATTATTGAGTAGTTTCCGGGGATCTCAACTATAATAACTTTAACTCCTTCTATCCTGTTCTATACTTTATACTTGTAAAACAGTCGGGAAGCTTATAAAATATCTTGCTTTTGCTATGTTTACTTTTCATCAATTATGATTTATTTTATGATTTGAGACGTGTATAAGTGCGTATATTAATACTACCTACTTACTGAATAAATGCTTTGACTTTGACTTTACCGCCATCGCATGTGTACCGGAACTGTGTATTTTCAGCTTAGAGCTGGGATAAATCAGGTTATGAACCTTGTTTTGTCTCCTCTAGGACCACCTCTTTTTCTAGAATAGAAATTGGTATATATACGTAGCAATTTGCACATTTCAAATATATATATTGACGTTAGCGTTAATATTTTATTGTTTATGAAATGGGGCCAGCAGGATTCCAGTACTATTATATTTACTAATATGCTTACGCATTTTTTTGGCAAATATAAGGTTTTGTGCGTCTACACTACTGAGTATGTATTACAATGGGAGATTTAACAACAAATACTAAAAACAAAATAAAATTAAATATTAAAGGGGGTCTACATCACAGTGTGGTCTACATACAAGTAACGTGTATGTTTCGGCGTTTTGTGCTTGAACTTGTAAACTAATAATAGATAGAGACTTGAAATCTTCACAAAATATGTATAACTATGACCGTTATTACAATTATGGAAAAAAGAAAAAAAAAACGAAATGCGTGAAATAGATAGGGTATTGCTTTTTAAGCTTACTTACTTTACAGTTGTACTATTAAACGACTATACCAAAAGGAAGAGGTTGTTTGTTACCTCAGAACTCCATCAATTCTTAACCGATTTGGAAAATTCTTTTTTTGTTTGAGTTAATATGATTTTTTTTTTGGTCTCATTGTAATTTTATTGAGATCTGATTAGTAACTTCTGAGATAAGCACCGCAAACTTGTTACTGAAAGTGACTAACGCGGCATGTAAAATCGATTTTTTTCGATTTGTACGATCATACATTATTTTTTATAAATATATTTTGAATCTCCATTTTAAGACCTTTAATTCGATAACCCACTCGATAGGTTTTGAAAAAAAAAAAATTTTTATGAACCCCAAATTTTGGCGTCTGAAATCCGCCATTTTGATTTTTTCAATTTTTTATGTTTTCGTTGACACTCGCGCTAGCATGGCGAATCTATTGACGTGCCAATTATCAAAATCGGCCCACGCGTTTGGTCTCTAGTGTGCCACAAAGGAACAAACATACATACATACATACATATATAGACTGATAAACACATTACCTCTCCTTTGCGTCGCGCAGTCGGGTAAAAAGTGTACCACTCTCCGCATTACAAGCGGGTAGGAGCTTCAATGTTCCGCCTGATTTGCTACCAAAAGGTAGCTTATCGCCATCAAAACCTTGGAGCAAAACCTTAATTATAATAATATAACCGTGGTTCCGGTAGCACAGCCGTTGAGAGTCAGAGTTTATTGCGCTCACCACACTCGCCTTCATCGTCGCTCACCACAACCGGAATCCGCGGTGAGATTTCAATTTCGTATTACGAAATTCAAACGTATTACGATTGTGTTACGTCTAAATCTCACCGCGGATTCCGCTTCCGAGATAGCTTACAGAATAGCCCTACAGGAGAGATAGTGATCAAATGCAGCATGTCACACATAAACCCCAGCTTTGATATCTGACAGGACACTGGTGTTGAGCACGCTAGTATCAATAATACATTGTCATACATAGATATAATAAATGTGGGCCCAGTGGTGTAGTGGGAGAATGGTCGGCTTCGACGCCAGAGGTACCGAGTTCAATCCCCGTCATGCACCAATAGATTTTTCTATCGAAAAGTTTATGTGCGCTTTTCACAGTTAACCACCGGTGATGGTAAAACATCGTTAATAAACCTCCAACCACCGCACTATACTGGTAATAGGACACTATGTAGTGTCCGCCTGGCCAGCTACCACCCTCGAGTAAGAAATCTGTCGCCAAACATGTAATGTGTTCCGGCAGCTGTCCTTGAGAGCCAGTTCCCATTCCAGGCCTAGCGTGCTACCATCCTCGACCACATCATCACTTACCAACAGGTGCGATGTACCTCTATGATATATAAAATAAAATATAATAAATTGTAATAAGTCGATAATAATTGTATTCAAGAAGAATTAAGAATCAAGAATCAAAGCATTTATTCAGCATGTACTCGTAGGCAGTATTACTATACGCACATATACACGTCAAAATCATAAAATAAATCATAACCAATTATCAAGTAAACATAGCAAAAGCAGAATTTAACGCTTTGAATTAAAAAAAAAACAAATGTAATGAACCATTCAGCTGTCATCCAATCGTTTACGTCAGACTATTAAAAAAATATTAAAGTGGGTTAAAACCAACCATACATGTAACTGTGTTTCAGTACTTCAGACAATTTTGAAATAAAAAAAGTTAAATAGTGAAACACAACTTAAAGAAACGCAATCAATAAAATATACAATTATTATATACAATTTTGTAACACCTCTTCGCACGTCTGGTTCAAATGAGACGACTAAAATGCTAAAAAGAAGAACCAACATACTGGCATGTATTTAGCCCATACACTGAATATCGCGCCATTCAACGGGGGAACACAGCCGCATTTTGGGAATTTTACGTTTGTTAGCCTATACTAAGTTTTTATTGTTTTGTTTTCCATTAGGTTTAATTATATTGATTGTAGATAGTTTTAACGGTATATAAATCGTTTATTAAAGCAGGGCCCGGTGGCGTAATCGGGAGAACGGTCGGCTTTCATGCCGCGGTACCGAGTTCAAACCGCCGTGCACCAATGGTTTTTTACAATCGAAAAATGTATGTGCGCTTCTCACAGTGGCCCTCCGGTGAAGGAAAACATCGTTAAGAAACTAACAACCCCCGCATGGTAGTAGAACACTATCTAGTGTCCGCCTGGCCGGCTACCACCCTCAAGTTAGGGAAATCTGTCACCAAACATCTAATGTATTCCGGCAGCTATCCTTGAGAGCCAGTTCCCATTCTAGGCCTAGCGTGCTTACCATCTTCGACCGCATCATCACTTACCAACAGGTGAGATAGTGGTCAAACGCTAGCCTATAAAATATTTAAAAAAACCTAATTATAATAAATTAATTGAATTGAATATAATTTCAACTTACATCAATAGTTTTACGAAAGTGACGAAAACTCGTACGCAACTTTTAATTGTCGGCCACTCTTACTCGTCGTTCTAAACAAAATGTTTCAGCGGAAAGCGAGAAGTTACAGAATAAAAGTTGGCGTTTAATGTGCGGTCCCAGGGAGTTTGTTTGCCGTCGTGGCAGACTTTAATTAGACGCTGTCAACCAGATTAGACAAATACACGGAGTTTATTTCTAGCTGTCCACAGCTGGGTGCCAGCCGTATCTGCGGGCTCGCACGCTCTCCGCGACATGCTTACGTAATCTGTATGTATATTTATTATATATATTTATATATATTTATCTGTATATTTATTTATGTATTGTGTGGGACAGATCTATAAATGCATATGTCAAATATTTGTAGTAGTTCCTTGATACGACCGCAGAAATATGAATAATAAGGTATCATATTTCTGTGGATACGAGTTCCCACACCGCGCGAATTAATTTTCAATAGCAAGTTTGAGTTATCTCTATATGTCTGGAGATACCTGTCAGATTTCAATAAATCGTATAATGGGACCACCGTCTCCTAAACTAACTTGAAATGCTTAGCAATCTATTAAAATTGGATTTCAAGCGGGAGAAAAAAAAATAATGACAACAAAACCAATTGCTTCCGAGAAACGCGTTTGTTTCATCCTATTATCACAATTTGTCCTAGAACGGCGGGTGTTTGCGGGGAGCCAAGCGAGATGTACTACCTTCGGTGCTCCATCACGGAGTATACGGGCGGTCGCTAACTAGGTGTGGTCAACCAGCGTCCGTGGAGCTGGCGCGCCTCGGGCGGCGCAGGGCGCGCCGGGCCCGACCCGGTCGGTCGCATCTCGCTGACCTCAGCACTGGGTTAAGCTCCAAAGCCCGTAGTAATAAGTTCGAGTCCGGCCGACGTCGCAACTCTGCGTCGGTATTGTTTTTATTATATATCGAGATTAGTTTGATATCGACCGTCTGAGCCCTCATATTTCCCCGACGCGGATGATCCGGCTCAGCGAGGATCCCCCTGTTATTACCGTCCGCGTCACCTTGTGACTATAGCCGGGACTCTCAGTGATCAGTTGCAGCTATACTTCAGATTTTGTAAAACATTCGCATTATTAATCACTAGCTGTGCCCCGCGACTTCGCTCGCGTTACTTCCACCATGCTGTTCTATTATTTTGTTAATGCCTCTCTCTATTACAACAAGTATGGTGACGCCAACTATCTTTATTTTACGGAAGAGCAATTAGACAATATGAGCGCATTCAAAATCGATGCATTAGGTTCATATTTACCTTGCGCAAAAATGAATATGTTTCTCATTTTCGCAAGAAACTCATGTGGTATCCTATACGCCTTCGCCGGAATACTCATATTCACATCATTTTTTTTATTATAAATATAGAGCAACAAAAACAAAAAAAAAACAGTGAGCAGCCCACCTGATGGTAAGTGTGGTAAGTTACCGCAGCTTATTAACACCTGCAATACCAGGGGCAATACTGCGTTGCCCGCTCGTTTGAAAGAGGATTCTGTTAACTCTCCTTTTGAAGCAACTCAGATCAACCTTCCTTCTGTAACCAACCTGTGACCAACCTTCTGTAGGAAAACATCTGGAGGAAGGTCAATCCACATCTCGCACGTACGCGGAAAGAACAAACGCTTAAAACGCGTTGTGTGGGAGGACCACGGGTCTTTAATATGAGGCCCTCTCACGAATACACGAGTACCTCGGGTAAAATCGAGAGGGTAGGATCACTTCATGCCGGAACTTGGCGAACCAGTCGGTGACATATAGGTAGGCGTATTACATACGTGCAAAGTTATAATGATTATTTAATCAAGTACCAGCACCTGTACAAAGTATGCGAAGTCCCGCGCATGCCGATACCGATATAGCGAACTTCGAGTGCAGCTGTCGTTTACTTAATTACGAAATATGAACTAGAAAGTATAGAGTCAACTAAATAATCGGTCGTGTAGCCGGCCGGCGACCTCCCGGCGCCGCGCTCGGTTACAACTCGAGGTAAATGCTCGTTATGTCGATGCTAGCATGCTATCCCGCGCGACACACGACACACCGCCGGGCCCGCGCCGACAAACACCGACCAAACAATGCTACACATATAACATTAGGTCCATACCATTGCGGTACGATACCGTACATTATGTTTATGTGGTATGTGAAAAAAATAGATTTTTTTCCTTGCAAGAAATTGTCCAAAGATCGGAAAAAGTGGTAATCTGTTGGAGCAAAGTCCGGGCAGTATGGCGGGTGTTGGAGACATTGTAATCGCAGCTCCTCTAACTTCGTCAAACTTGTATCACCCCCTTTTTTGCGTCGGGGAAGAGGGGGGGGAGGTAAAAATCGGTTGACGCCAGTTACTGATCGGGGGGCACGGCAGTGCCCCCGCCAAGTCGAGCGCGAAGCATACACTGCCGTACCATCCTTTACTGGAACCATTTCGCCGCATTTAGGTTATAATAAAAAAATTCAAGTCTAGGGCATTTCGTTCCGTTTCGCATTTATGACACTCACTCAATCATGATCATCAGAATAGAACTAGTACTTCCCATAAACTCAGAGAGCTAAAATTTGGTACATAGTTAGGGCCACATAAAGAGAAAATTATAAAAACTAGGATTATCGAAGATCTGGAGTACCTGGTGACCCTTATTTGAAAACACAAGAGCTCAACCAAACTATTAAAGATCGACATACCGTCTTTACAAAAAATATTCAACTTTGTTTGCCTCTTAATTTGATGTCAAAAATGGAAGGTCTGAAGTATCTGATGAAGAACCCTCAGCTTGTCTCAGCTGTATTAGAGATATGGTAATGTCCCCTTCTACTATTGGTACATAAAAAAATCGACTGTCATTGCAAAAATCCAGCGTAGGGGGACTCATCTTCTAATTTAATCTAACCTATAGCTTCCCACTGCTGGGCGAATGCCTCCCCTTCTGCTTTTAATAGGCATATAAATAAAATTAAAGGAAAACTCTGGATAAGACTAAACTGGCTTTTATACTTATACTTACAAGTTTACAAAAAGAAACAGTCGAACGGTTAACTTTATTCTACTCGAACATTATACAAATTAAATAAACAAATTACACTAAAATATTAACTAGCTAAAAGCTGAGCTTTGTGAGGGTTCGCGTAGTTTTTCTGCCTGGTAATAAATTTTAAGGCAGTTTTTTTTATATTAAATGGCGAATCTGCCCGACACTGGCAAAAAATCTGCCAAGCCACCAACCACTCCAACAAATGCATAAAATTTGCCGTCATATTATTATATGCATGGAATAAAATAAGGCATAGAAATAAAGTTTATTTACCTTCTCATTCAAACTTTTATAAATTTCCAACCAAATATGCAGAATAAAATGTTAGTCTTTAAATAGAATAGAAAATTGTCAAAATTCTATTTATATTTCAAAATTCAAAAAGATCCTTAAAATCTGCCACTTTTTGGATTCGTCAGCTTAATTTTCCAGAGTTAAAATTTAAGTCCCAAATCTGCCTTAATGGCAGAAATCTGCCACAAATGGTCACACATACCCGACGTCATTTGGATGACAGATGTAAATTCTTTAGATTTCCAACAGATGGCGTTAGTAACTAAACATTATGTTCGCAGCGAAGTTAATTTGTTGATATTCTAACGGATGGCGTTATTAGTACAATAGTAATATTTTATCCTAGAAACAAAATTGTCAATCTTCATTTTTTTTAATCGTAATAAAATTATATTTCTTTTACTGATAACACATCTACATGTGAATTTAAATTACTATGTTAAAGCACAAATCAATAGGCGTGATAGTTTTTAAGTAAAGTGTACCACAAAAGTGCTCACTGCTCAGGTTGTGGGATAGTGTTAGGTTAGGTTAGTGATTAATTTCACTCAAGATTTGGTCAAAATATAATTCATTGGACTAAGAGTGGCGGTGATACCCGCAAACGTCGCTAGATGGCGCTGACTGTATCTTAAAACGCGCTTACGTTTGTTTTTCCGAAAACCTTATATGGTGAAGTGACAACCGGCCGCGTTGCAGAATATGTGTCAAATAAGAAAATGTAATAAAATAAAACAATATGCCCACGTTTTTACAAAAAAGAAGTAAAATCCCACCAAAAACATTCTGTAAAAAACTAGCCAAGTCTCGATGGAGCTGCTTGTTTATTTCTAAAAAGTGATGAAATCTAGACAAAGTCGTGCCAAGTCTAAGGTCCCTTACTGCGATTTCTTTATTATTATAGTTAATGCTGTGTGACTTGGCCGTTAAAGGGTACACAAGGGTACAAAACCAGGTGCTCCATGACACCATGCAATGGTGTCATTGTAGGGTGTGTGTACATGTTTAGGTGATAAACATGTATAACGAAAGAATGTGACATTTCAATGTAACACGTACTATGTGATAATGTTTAGTATATAAGATAAGTGTCTTTAAGTATTTGGGTTAATCAATATAGAGCTATCATTATGTAAAGAGTATACGTTGTTTCTCTTACCCTGGTCCCCCAGTAGTAGACCACACTACATGGCGACCATACCAGGTTTTTTTCTTTTCTTTAAATAACATAATTTTTTTCTTTTATCGGGACGCCACTACATCGAGCTGAAGTACGGCATGGCAGCAACGATTGGCGCTGCACGACATGGGAAGACGGCGGCAACCCCGGATATTCTGATGGCCCTGGATGAGATCTACACCCAACCGACGGAGCAGACTGTCCACTCGGTATCGGCGTGATACACCATGGCACATAAAGGCACCAGCAAGAGACAACGTGTGAGTGTGTTATTTTTATTCGTTGCAACATGGGGTGTCCATATTACCACACGTCAACTAAGAAAGAAGTGATAATTGCTGAAGTCCTCTCAAGATCACCAGTATTTTTATAACATGCTGTTTTGTCGAAATCCATATTTGTAAAATAATGTATATTTACGTCATTGCCATAAGGCATGGATCAGGGACGAGTTTCGGAAGTTAGGCACTGTATGAAATATAAATAATTAATGTTAACGTAACTATTATTGTACCATGTTTTTAATATGCAAAGTTTTATAGACACTAAGTGTTTACTTAATGATATTAATTGAAATATAATTTTTTTGGTAATTTTTGCATTTAACGTATTATAAAATTAATTTAAAATTGAATATCATAAAAGACAATTTTTAAGGCCTAATCGGCGCCAAGAGGATTATTTTGAATTTAATGTGCAAATGCATTTATTAGACATGAGGTTAATGAAAAAATAAATAAGCTGTTAATAAATTTTGTCTTGCGATCGCGATTAAACCGCTCAAGATCGATGCCAATAAAGCGCGAAAGTATGCACGTATGCAGTTTTGAGGGCATAATAGTAATGTTTACAGATCGGCACGTGGTAATTACATAATAGAATAACAGACGTGCCTAATATGTTGTTTACACATTATGCGTTGAATGAGTCGGAATGCGATAAGTAAGGATTTTTTTTTTCGTGACGAATAAGCAGTTTATCACAATGATAGGTTTAATATTGAGTTAATTTGAGTATAGATAATACGGAAGACAGATTTTAATTGATACAGAGTTTTTAATTACGGTGATGAAATGTTTTTTGTTAAAGCATAAACTTTATGTATTAGAAGTTTTTCTTTGCAAATCTAGTAAATATATGGTCAAGGTGTTTTTTTTTCAAGTTTATAAAATCGGTATAGATTTTTCCACTGTGTGTGAATTAGTGGTGAATTAGTAAATCGGGCATAAAAGTGTTCCCAATTATTGCCTATTCGGATTACGTGTCAATAGTACCGTGGTGTGAAGTAGTTAAAATATATACCCATTAGTATGAATAAAAAATTGTAGTTATGCATGATATAACAATGTAAATTGGCTTTACCAAATAAATAGATATGAATATGAAAATAATATGTATGTACTTAGTCTGTATGTAGTAAATGTAAATGCGTCATTATTATTATGTAACTAGCTGACCCGGCGAACTTCGTACCGCGAGCGAGACTATAAATAAACTGTCCAAGTGCGAGTCAGACCTGTACACGCAGGGTTCCGATTGAACAATATTTGCCGGAAAAATACGTTTTTTGTTGTCCCCTACAATTTTTTATTTAATCGAATTCTTATTATTTGGTCTTGCAGACATTGCAATACACGCCAAGAGTAAATTTCAAGTCTTCTTCTATGTAGGTTTGTAAGATCGAGCATAAAAAGCCTCAAAAACTCGTTCTTGACCCCCTTCATTAGTTAATTTTATTTTGGTTTTATCGTTTTATATACACAAATGGCAAATACCCCATGTATGGAAGCGCTATGACAACCATCAAAATACTTATGTCAATACAATGACAAACATTTCTGAACGGACCAACAATGACAACCTGGGCAACCATCGAAATTCAAAATATATCCGAGTAATGTGGATATATTATGTTGTCGATTTAAAACCCTTGCTTCAAATTTCAATTCGAGAGTGAAACGGAGTCTACCGTACCGAAGGGACGAACGTCAAATGTTTGACAGGAAAGAAGAACAGTTTACATGGAAAAAATGAAATTGTTGTTTTTACTATCTTCCTCGCAATTTTTTCATATTTTCTTACCATTATAACCTTCCCTGAACTACGACAAACATTTCAAAACCAAAATTAGCTAAATCGGGCCAGCCGTTCTCGAGTTTTAACGAGATTAACGAACAGCAATTGATTTTTATATAAAAGAAGATGTAGCGACAGTAGATCATAACAAGTTAGCAGAGCGGCGGAGACAGCAAGGCCTAAATATGTTGGTATTTCTGCGCTTTAGTCACAAAATTGCACTTGCAGCGTTTACGAAAACTATGTTTAGAAATATGAGTGATAGAGGGAGGAGCCGGCGGCATCACCCGCAGTGAAACACCGGCGCTTACTGCCGCTACATCTTCTTTTATATAAAAATCAATTGCTGTTCGTTAGTCTCGCTAAAACTCGAGAACGGCTGGCCCAATTTAGCTAATTTTGGTTTTGAAATGTTTGTCGTAGTCCAGGGAAGGTTATAATGGTGAGAAAATATGAAAAAATTGCGAGGAAGATAGTAAAAACAACAATTTCATTTTTTCCATGTAAACTGTTCTTCTTTCCTGTCAAACATTTGACGTTCGTCCCTTCGGTACGGTAGACTCCGTTTCACTCTCGAATTGAAATTTGAAGCAAGGGTTTTAAATCGACAACATAATATATCCACATTACTCGGATATATTTTGAATTTCGATGGTTGCCCAGGTTGTCATTGTTGGTCCGTTCAGAAATGTTTGTCATTGTATTGACATAAGTATTTTGATGGTTGTCATAGCGCTTTCATACATGGGGTATTTGCCATTTGTGTATATAAAACGATAAAAACATAAGTTATTTTTCAATAAAAATAAAACCGACTTCATAATCACAAACAGACACTCAAAAGCGAAAAATAAATTACTTAAAATTATTATAAGCGCTACCCACTTATCTATTTGAAGTCGGTGCCAGCCAAGTCTAATAGGTAGTAGATAGATAATACCTACATGTATCTACCTACTTACTAACCTACATGTACCTACTTACTACTACTACATACATAGTATCTATCTACTACCTATTAGACTTGGCTGGCACCGACTTCAAATAGATAAGTGGGTAGCGCTTATAATAATTTTAAGTAATTTATTTTTCGCTTTTGAGTGCCTGTTTGTGATTATGAAGTCGGTTTTATTTTTATTGAAAAATAACTTATTTTACCCTTTTTAGTTCATAACAAGTTTTAATTAAATTACATGCATCTATTACATTTGGTGTCTGGGCCGTTATACACTGACGGATATATACTTTTTGAAAATTTCAAGTATGTACCTATAACGGTTAAGAAGATACAGATCTGTAAAGTGCGCACATATGTATAGACACACGGACCGACGGACGGACGGACGGACGAACGGACAACAAAGTCTCAGAAAGTGTTCATTTGGTACCCTTTGGGTTCGGAACCCTAAAAAAATTTACTTCAAATGCCTTGCTAAAGTGATAATATTCACTAGTAATAATTATGTCATCAAGGTATCAAAGGACAATGTCCAGAATGGTCCTGTGCAATTAAAGCATCTGACACACACGAAAATCAATTGTCTATTTTATTACAATAATTCCAAATACTTTTATAACACGGACTAGTTGTATTCCAAAATGAATATAAAAAAGTATTATTTGCGATTATTAACATTACTTGCCGCCATATGGCCAACAGAGTACTGAATCACTCTACTACGTTATAAGAGGCACTTCCCTATATTGTTGAAACCCGAATTATGAAAGCACTGTGTAGCCAACCTAACAACGGAAAGTATTATTTACGTAGTAACTATTATATAATCTGTGGTATTATGCTCATAATTATTTTTTTGCAGTATTGGTTGGTACAAAGTACGTTCATAATTCTGAGTTATTTAATAATGTATGCAGTGTCGCGGGACTGAAATGGCCGCCATCTTCGGCAAACGTCATGTCATGTCAAAAAATCTTAGGTATGTTTAAAAAAGTTTGCACCCTAACAAGACTTTGCCCGGTAGAACATTCCTGTGAAGACAAATTATTTATATTTATATATAATTATTTATTATAATTATTAATATATAATTATTTATTGAGGGCCCGGTGGCGTAATTGGGAGAACAGTCGGCTTTGATGCCGTGGTACCGAGTTCAAACCGCCGTGCACCAATGAATTTTTCGATCGAAAAATATATGTGCGCTTCTCACAGTTGCTCTCCGGTGAAGGAAAACATCGTTAAGAAACCAACAACCCCCGCATGGTGGTAGGACATATCTATTGTCCGCCTGGCCAGCTACCACCCTCAAGTTAGAAAATCTGTCGCCAAACATCTTATGTGTTCAGGCAGCTATCCTTGAGAGCCAGTTCCCATTCTAGTCCACTTCTCTATCTTCGACCGCATCATCACTTAGCAACAGGTGAGATAGTGGTCAAACGCCTATAAGATATTTAAAAAAATATATACTTATTATCCCCACCTTTATTTCTATCTCGCTCACAGTTACCGTAAGAATATCTGTCAAAAACCAAAATCAACGAGAAGAAAGATGTAAAAACATTATTCAAGGTCATATTTTTTAGTCTTCAAAAGTATATCCAAAAATGTGTATAATCTTCTTGGGACTCTTCTACTAAAATCAGTACATTCTCCTATGTTTGAGGTATTTATCTCCATATCCCTGGAGATACTTATCAGATCTCGATAAAATTAAAATGGGACCACCTCGGAAACGTATCCTACCTATTAAAAAAAGAATCATTTGGATCCGTTCACTATTGACGGAGAAATCGCGTAACATACACAAAAAAAAAAAAAAAAAAACATACAAACGAATTGAGAATCTCCTCCTTTTTTGTGAAGTCGGTTAAAAAAAAAAAAAAACATTTAGGAAAGCGTTCCGTTTTCTTTTTGTGAATACGACAAACGACACCTTGTAGCTTCGTCACTCGTAGTACAGCATATACATCCGTAGCAACTGCCATCGTAGAGCGCTACGCTATTACATATGGGCTACGAGTATTATACTATCAAATAAATGAATGCAAATATTTGCATTAACACGTATTACAGCACGTGGCGTAATATATACTTATTATACCTTATCTAATTAACAGCAGTGAGCGTAACCGAGCACCGAGGGTGGAACGTTCTCCAACGTACTTGCCGTTCGTAAGAGGAGTAACGGACAAAATCGGATATCTCTTACGACGGAAATATAACATCGAGACAGTCTATCGTCCACCGGTCCAGCTCAGACAAATGTTGCGTTCACCGAAAGACAAGGATCATTTGAACGTACCAGGGGTATATAGAATACCGTGCGACTGTGGCACATAATTATGTGTGAAAGTGAAGTAAATACCAATAATGCGTCTAAGAAAAGCACACCTACCGCGCAGCTAACAAACGAGATGATGACCTTGAAATGGCTGAGCCAATTTTTATAAAACATGTCACACCGCGGCGTCCTGCGTTCTACGGGCGCGATCTCAGTACTTTTCAACTGTTATTTGATCGGGTTTGGTGTGACCCAGTCGGTACAAATACTACTGCGCTATCTGATCGCCGCCTAGATCGCGCACGCAGGACGCTGCGCTCTGTCCGTACCTTTTAAACCACCGCTATACGGCGACGGTCGAACCCGTCATTCTCTACGCAGCAAGCACTTGGGCTCCGGCTGCTGGAAGGATAAGGGCAGTAAAACAACGCGGTACAGAGAGGTATCGCGCAAAAGATCACGAAGGCCTACCGTACAGTGTCACTGAACTCGGCATTGGTGTTGGCTGGAATACTCCCACTTGACCTTCGGATACAAGAAGCCGCTGCTTTGTACGAGGCAAAGAAAGGAGTATCGCAGTCAACACTAAAAGACCGGGAAATAGAGCGAAATGTACAGTTTGCCAACGGTCCCCACCCATCGAAACAGATGCGCCTTGAGTTCAAAAGCTTGAAAGACCAGCAGGAAGTAGACGCGAACAACAACCAGGACGTGCGTATCTTCACGAATGGTAGTAGGATTGAGGGAAAAGTCGGAGCTGCGCTGTCCATATAGATGGACAAGCGAAGGCGAGACAAAATCCCTCAAGCTGAAACTATCGAGTTACTGTTCGGTCTATCAGGCTGAACTCTTGGCCATATGCTATGCCACGAAGGTGATACTGCAACGCAAAGAAATGAGATATGGGATCTATAGTGACTCGAGATCTGCGTTAGAAACCCTTACCAACCAATGTACGACTCACCCCTTGGCCGCGGAAGCTCGCGAAATCCTGAGACAAATTAATCTGCAGAACAAAACTGTGCATTTGTTTTGGGTTAAAGCTCATGCCGGTCTCGTTGGCAACGAGCGAGCAGACGAGCTGGCCAAGGACGCAGCGCTGAAGCTCAAGAAAAAACCGGATTATGACAGTTGCCCGGTTTCATTCGTCAAGCGATAAATTCGCCAAGAGTCGCTTGACGAGTGGAACCGAAGATATAAAACAGGCGAAACGGCTTCAGTCACAAAGGTCTTCCTCCCTGACGTAAAAGAAGGATACAAAACAATTAGGAAAATTTAGCTTTCTGGAGTTATCACACAAGTGCTCACAGGGCACGGTGGGTTCTCCGAATACTTGAATCGTTTCAAGTGTAAGGACGATCCATCGTGCATCTGTGAGCCAAATAAGGCAGAATCACTTTTACATGTTGTATTTGAGTGCCCGGTCTATGCCCTTCGCAAGTTTAATTTAGAACAACAACTTGGAATAACGATATCACAAGGAAACGCTAGCAAAATAATGATGGATATACACAAAAGAAGTGAATTTATAAAATACTGCACAGACATAGCCAATGAGGTGGCAAAATGAAATAAGCGATAGAAAATTTTGTTTATACAAACCCGCATACTAATTTAATTTAAATACGTTTTTATTAATTTTGATCAACCACATATAATTCCATTAAATTGAAAATAAACACATTGATGAAAACAAGAATTGCAGACAAAGGTCTCTGACATTGTCAGAGGAGACGCGGAAAATATATTAAAAAAAAAAAAAAAAAAAAAAACCACCGCTATAAAATATTATATTATAATATTCCGAATAATATATATATTTCGAATGATTAACTTACGTAATAAGTAGTCATAGATGGCGCCACCAATGCATAATAGGGAATATGCATGTGGTATACATTTGCTTAAAATCATTTATTTTCGAATCATTATTGTTCTGGTGTTATATGTTAAACATTTTTTTATAAATAAAATACTCTCACATGTGTTAAAATATTATATGAAAAATGCAAAAAAAGCGTAGGAAATTTAAATTTGCTAAACACATCACCACTTGTGAATTAGAAAGTGACGTCACAGTGCACAACACGGTCTCAACAGATTACATCTTTTTCATATAAATAGTATGCACTGTAGTACGAATACGTAGTATTTCTATTAAAAATATTTAATCTTTTTAGATCGTATCGTGCACTGTGACGTCACAAACGCGCGCGAAAATTTGGCAGCGTTTTAGATACCTCATATTTTTTCAATGCTAAAAATATATTTTGGAGCTTAATTTGAACACTTTCAGTATTATTTAATTTTTTTACTGTGTTAAATGGATGTATTCAGTGAAATAAACATATTAAAAAAATCATGCATATTCCCTATTGGTTTAACAAATGCAATCCACTAATTTCTTCGTAACGATATATCGCACTGTGGCTTAATTGGCAAAGCACCGGAACATGTTATTCCGGAAGTTACGGGCTCAAGTCCCGTCGGTACGATGAAATTTTGGATTGTGTTTAACAATTTACAAAAATATAAGGTGTGTTGTTACACACCTTATAAGAAACATAATATTTGGTTTGAATATTAACATTATAATCATACTTAAGTCCAGTAAATATATAAGGAGCCGGCGCGCGGGGGGCGGCAGGGGGGATTGGGGGATGGAGGGCGGAGAAGGCAATCCGTCGGATTAGCTGCACTGAGTAATTCAACGCGCGCTAATGTCAGCCGTCTGGCGGCATGCTCACTTTATTACTAGCTGTGTCCCGCGGCTTCGCCCGTACTTGTGAAACGTATCCTGTGTGCCATGTGATCCAGGTTGTAAACTATGTGAGTGCCAGGTTTCAGTAACTACTCACAGTACTAGTTAGTGATTCCTGGATCATTTGGATCCTGATAATTGAAGTATTATGTCCTATCGAGAATTTTACGTGTATGCTGGTTGATACTCTCTAATTGTTGTCTGCGTCTAATGTATGTGAAACTCTACTAAATGATTTCGTTCTTTGTTGTAACGTAGTTGTTGTAACGAAATAAGTTAACTGTGTAATTTTAACGAACAAATGAAGGAGCTTAGCAAATCGTTAACGATTCAAAAGTGTCGGCATCCGGCGCGGTGGGCGGGCCGGCGCCCACGCCCGCAGATATTCGAGTTTCAATTCTAAATGCCCTTCGAAGCACCGCTCAATATTGTTTACAAGAAAACTCGCTTTCTAACTTTTTGTCCGCATTAAAGTTACTTATATTTTGATTTATTTTTTGGTCTACCTTCTAACGAATAAATTAACATTTCAGGATTTTTCAGAGTTGTTATTTCTCATTACAGTGCCCATTATAAATGCGTACATACTGCAAAACCTAATAAGGGGTGTGACGTCACTACAGCAATATCTTTCGTGTTGATGATCAAATTAGGACCACTTTCTGACGTTCAATTAGACTCAAATACTTGCACATCTTCGGTGACAATGCAATAATATGCAATAATATCTTCGAGCTGACCTGACGGTGACGCCGGGCTCTATGGACTAGAACTCAGTGATGTCAAATGGTAGGACGATAGTTGAAAAATAACTCGCACGGCATAGTAGGTACATAATGTTAAAATCCGTTCAGTAGTTGTTGAGTTTATCGCGAACAGACAGACAGACAGATGCGGCGGGCGACTTTGTTGTATATTATCAACCGACTTCAAAAAAAAGTCCGTTAATTGTGAACCGATTCGAATGATTCTTTTTGTAATCGGTACTTCTTTTTGTAAACGTACCCTACGTTTCCGAAGTGGTCCCATTCCAATTTTATCGAGATCTGATAAGTATCTCCAGAGATATGACGATAAACGGCTCAAACTTGCTACTGAAATTTACTCGAGGGGCATGGAAGTCGGTTGTTTTAGTTTTTAAACTATCTTAATTATGTAGTGTTAAAAACATATGAATTCATCAAATACGATGAATTGGTATCACTTCGTAGAATTCATGTGTCACAAATACCTACATGTTTATTTGAGTAACTAGATCGTATATAAGTAAAGGCAAAAAGTCATGAAATATTACTTTTAGGTAAAAGTAGTATAGTTGCGAACCAGCGGTGAGCCAGCCTATTGTCGGCCCTTGCGATATACTCAGGCCGTGTGGAACTGCCTCCTCGGGCGCCGGGTTGCGGGCGCACCGTCGCACCGTCGCACCGCCGCACCGTCGCACCGTCGCACCGTTCACCGCCGCACCGCCGCATCGTCACACCACACCGCCGATACAGCAACCGCTAGTCTCATATATAACCAATGGACGTGCTCAGCTTGCACAAATACACGCTCTGACCATTACTGGACACACTAAGCATCCATTGTGTGCATACGAGCTCACGGACCACACTAATATTAATGTTAACTATGATAAGTATCGATGGCCTCAAAGCTGGATAAGCCGCTAGTAGTGGGACCGATGTTCTCCACTGGACGTGCTCTCACGGAAGCCTCTTTTAATAATGCAGCTTTATAATTAACTAGCTGCGCCCCGCGGATTTGCCCGCGTGAAAAAGTATTCTGGGTCCTATATCTATAGTACCTATATACAGTGTGGAAATTAAACTCAGGCCCTGGAGGGAAACTACTTTAAATCCTTAAGCTAGCTCATTTTACTTAAAGGAGACATTCCTTTATTTTTGAAAAGAAACAAATCTGCATTAAAAGATTTTTTTAAACTCGCTTGCTTCGCCCGGGACTCGAACCAACTAAAATTAAAAAAAATAAACACTCTTTATTTTAATATACTAATCGGTAGTATTAATATTCAGGATAAAGTTTCTCTAACAAACATTAGGTCTTTAAAATAAAAATAATCGTTAAATCTAACATCAACTTTATTTTACTATCAGTTTTGTAACACTTAAATTAAATTGTTCGAAATGAGCCCCGTCGTTCCGGCTACACAACATTAGTCGCCGTTGAAATTCATTTCTTGTAGCCTTCAGCAAAGTGTTGTGGTGTATGCCCCTAATAACATTTTCTATCGCAATCCTTAGCTCTTGAACGGTTTCATAGCAAGTTTCATAAACAACATTTTTTACATGACCCCATAAAAAGAAGTCCATGGGCGTCAGGTCTGGACTTCTTGCAGGCCATCTAATCGTCCCGTTTGTACCTATCCAGGCATTGAAATTTTCATTAAGGTATGCCCTGGCAATTCTGCTGTTGTGGGCAGGTGCACCATCTTGTTGAAAAATGATATTATTTCGTTCCTCTTCTGGCAGAAGGTTTAATTGATTTTGTAAAAGCTCCAATATTTCAATGAATTTTGCTGCATTCAGATGTCCTTCGTAAATGTGCATCAAAACAACCATGTTACTTTTGATTCCACACCAAACATTAAACGAAAATCTGACCTGATTGTTCGTTTCACGGACACGCAATGGATTTTGACGAGACCAATAATGATTGTTATGTCTGTTATACATTCCATTATTACTAAAATTTGTTTCGTCAGACCATACAATACAGTCCAAGAAATTTGGGTTGCGGGCTATTTCTGTTTGAATATTTTCACAAAACTGTAATCTCCTGTCACTATCTCCGGGATGTAGTTTCTGCACCAATCGCCCATCACGATAACATTTGTATTTGTATTTTTTCAGAACTTTAAGTTATACTAGTATGGTTGATGCCTATCTCTTGAGCAGCTTCCCTGCTTGAAGCCTTCGGGTAACACTCGAAGTATGTCAAAATGTTTAACTCAACATCGCTATAGTCCAAATTTTGTTGCTGTGGGCGTCCAGTCTTCTTTTTAAAACTTCCAACGGTCAGTAAATTATTCACAATTCGAGACAAAACTTTTCTAGATGGTAGTTCTCTGTCTGGATACTTCTCGCGATACCACTGCAGAGCTAAATCGTAGCTCTTGTTGCAAACAAAGTAAGCTTCTAATAACTCGAATTGTTCTTGATACGCCATTATGAGATAATTTAATTACGTAAGGAAAGCAACACTACTTAAATAAAATCTGTTGATAAAAATCGTTCGATTTTAAAATTATTGTCCCGCATTGCAAACAAAGTCAAACGTTCCATTTTTAAACTTCTCCACTGAACGCCTCGGATCATGTAAGAAGGAAATGTGCATAGAGGTATTACCACCATTGAACAATTTTCTTATCGAAGATTTCAACAAGGTACTTAACGATAAATTAGCAAGCGTGTACTTCATACGAAGTCTTTGAGTGTTGGAGAGATAACAGAACTGTTACGTGTCTTTTACTTGTTAAAAGTGAACAGTAACCAGACATTTTTAGAGAAACTTTATCCTGAATATTAATACTACCGATTAGTGTAATAAAATAAAGAGTGTTTATTTTTTTTAATTTTAGTTGGTTCGAGTCCCGGGCGAAGCAAGCGAGTTTTAAAAAATCTTTTAATGCTAATTTGTTTCTTTTCAAATATAAAGGAATATCTCCTTTAAGTAAAATGAGCTAGCTTAAGGATTTAAAGTAGTTTTCCTCCAGGGCCTGAGTTTAATTTCCACACTGTATACCTCAATCCTATCTATTGTACTAGCTATTCCTGTGCAATATTTTAGCCAAATCGGTCGAGCCGTTTGACCGTGAAGAGACCCAGAAAAACAAATATAAAAACTGACTTTCACATTTATAATATTGGTGTTGATTATGTTGATTTGGGAACAATATACATAGAAGAGCTGTTACTCGTTTGTAATGTAGTAGCACGGTAATATAATAACCAGTATTGTGACTCCATACTGACGGTCGGAACACGCGTCATGCCTACGCGCCTAGAGTTCGGTATACACTCGGTACACAGCTCACGATAAATCTGGTTGCGCCGCAGTGACGAACGAACTGTGTGAAGGTACAGTCGTGTAATGACGGTTTAAGTAATAAGCGTGCAAATTGTGAACATTTGATTAGTCTGCAATTACATAGTAATTATTCTTAAATTAAGTTAATCTTACGTTAATTTCTACAAGCTTGTATCTATAGGTACTAAACAATGCATTGCTTAATGAGTATTATATCCACGGGGGGGCACTGGTGACCTGTACTACAGGTTTCATAAACCTACTTCAGGCACCAGTCTCTCACAAAGATAGGTACACATTAAAATATAATTCTGTTTATCAATCCTACTATGTTCAATGTTACCTTATTGTGAGATAAATAAACTATATTATTATTATTTGATTGATTGAGAATATATATAAATGTTATACTTAATATGGCACAGAGGAATTATGGACTATATTGTGCTGTATATGGGTACTTGAATTCTTCAATAATGCACCCAGTGATAACATTTTTAAATTACCTGAAAGCTCCGAACGGTAAGAGTATAAAATAATTTTATATACCTACTAATACATAATTTAATTTTTTTAAGGTGGACATTTCGCTTTTTCCACTACTGGATTAACAAATAAATAAATGCATAGGGTGAAAAAAGTGACACACGACTTCACACGAGTGACCTATAGTCTACGCCCGCGTTAAAAATAGACTAGTATTTAGGTAGTTTCCTAGGCTAGACTATCTACTTACTTATGTACTGAGCTACTTACGTATATTATAGAATTCGACGAAATAGCATTCTGAAATTATTCAAGAATCAAAGAATTTATTCAGTATTAATATACGCACGCACATATACACGTCAAAATCATAAATAATAAAATAAATCATAACCAATTATCAAGTAAACATAGCAAAAGCAGAATTTTAACGCTTTGAATTAGAATAAAAAACAAAAGTAATGAACCATTCAGCTGTCATCCAATCGTTTACGTCAGAATATTAAAAAAATATTAAAGTAGGGTAAAACCAACCATACATGTAACTGTGTGTTTCAGTACTAAGAGAGAGAGAGAGAGAAAGAGTATTAAGATTAATAAATGGCAGGTACTTATCTAATAAGATTTACATTGTGATTTACTTTTTGAGTAGATATGTAAGTATATAAAATATGTGTTGTTATATTTTCACAACGTATTTCATTTTATTATGATGATATATGAAATTAAAATACTGTAGGCGGGCAGCCCTATCGCGCGTGTACGTACCGCGCGGTGCTGCCGGCTGCCGCGCAGCTACTTTTTTGATCTCAAGGACAGGGCCGAGTCACAATACTGTATTGTAAAATTACCATTGGTAGTAGCGTTTGTGAGGTCACCGTAAGCCGTTTATCTTAAAATATTTTTTGACCCATAAATATTTCTGTGGCACTTGCTATTATAATTTACTCTGACCTAAAATATGCCCTGTATAGGCAGCGTTTATTTGCACTTTGATGTGACCTTATGTTTCATTGTCATTCAATTAAAACTGTCAAATATCTGGTATCACCTGGAATTTTGAGGTTGGTCCACGGGGTTGGTCTTTGTAGATCATACTAATGCCCGAACAAAAATAACAAACGCTAAGATATTGTCAGTGTAGTGCTTTATGGACAGTTACTATACTCTTTGCTGTTGTGTGTCGCGATCGAGTTCCAGCTGAAGCATAGGGGCGCCGAACCTGCAAAAAGAACGCGTGAGCGGGTAGACCGCTTCGTTTGTTCGTAAATAACCCATAAGCGCCGAAATGTATTTATTTATTTATTTATCATACATTGGATGGGCCTAACAGTTTCCCAGTTCACCCATCTAAGTTATTAATACATACAAAAAAATAATATAAACTAAAATAATTTCCGTTTACCTAACTAAAATTAACATTTTTTTTTAACTTTTTTTTTCGTGTGGGTATCGAAACACATTGCACGTTCATTGTTAAGCTCGCTTGTTTTTTTGGAAATAAAAATAGATAAAGTGTTTATATTGTCACAGTTTTATAACCATCGAAAAATAAAAAATCAGTGCTATATTGAAAGTGACGAGTCTGACGCTGTAAACTTAAATTGGTGAGATATATCCTATTTACTGCCACCGAATAGTTGATCCATTCGGAAATTGCCTAATGGAATTGCTATAGCAAAAATCTCAACCGTGTTAACAACCTGGAATTTTTAAGTAACTAAAGTACTTAAGAGACACAGTGGATACTTACTTAAATATACTATTACTGTCCATATATTATATTTAATTACAAATATCGACATGGACAAACTAACATGGGGTTGCTACGATCAAACCACGGATGGTGGCAGACATATAACATGCTTCCAGTGCAAAAAGTCCTATCATCTGGACTGCTTGGGCTCTAAAGATCTAAAAGATGGCAAGCACAGTACGGATTGGAAGTGCCCATTGTGTCAACCGGTGAAGGAAAACATCGTTAAGAAACCAACAACCCCCGCATGGTGGTAGGACACTATCTAGTGTCCGTCTGGCCAGCTACCACCCTCAAGTTAGAAAATCTGTCACCAAACATCTAATGTGTTCCGGCAGCCATCCTTGAGAGCCAGTTCCCATTCTAGGCCTAGCGTGCTTACCATCTTCGACCGCATCATCACTTACCAACAGGTGAGATAGTGGTCAAACGCTAGCCTATAAAGTATTAAAAGAAAAAACCTAAGAAGGGCAACGACGACAACACACCCTTGCGCAAATCCAAAAAAAGGCCTGCATTGTCCTCACCGGCGGAGGAGAGACCGGACAAGGCTATTACGCGCCAGGACCTACGTAGTATTGTGGATGAAATTGTTTAAAAGCAAACCCAGGATATTATTAAACAGAAATTATGTTTCTTTGAAGTGTTACACACTTAATATTTTTGAGGTTGCGGGTTCAAGTCCCGTTGGTACGATGAAATTTTGGATTGTGTTTAACAATTTACAAAAATTATTAAACAGGTTAACAAGAACGTGTCGAACACGCTTATTATGGAGTTAAAAACTATCAAAGAAGAAATTATAGATGTCAAGGCGTCCGTGAGCTTTTTAAGCAGCAAATATGAGGAATTAGTGCAGGATATTAAAGTGTCAAGGACACGGTAAAAGAGCTAAAAAGCAAAACTGACACAGCCGACGCCACTTTCGCCAGTTTAAACTTAAAGATTAATCACTTGGAACAAGAAGCCCGTAGCAACAATATTGAAATTCAATGTATACCCGAGTCTAAAACTGAAAATCTATTTGCATTAGTCAAGAGGCTAGGTGAAGCTGTTGGCTCGGCAATTGATGAAAGCCAAATCCAGCGTTGCACTCGTATCGCGAAGATGGACCGCACTAGTGATAGACCTAGATCTATAATTTGTACAATTAAGCTCCATGCAGACCCGCAACAGCCTGCTAGCGAATGTGATCAAATTCAACAAGCACAAAGCAATTGCCGATAAATTGAACACATCGCATCTTGGTTTTACCGGAGCTAAAAAGTCAGTGTTTGTTGTTGAACATCTCTCACCAAGAAACAAATCTCTTCACGCTGCAGCAAGACAGAAGAGTAAAGAGCTCAACTATAAATATGTATGGGTCAGAAATGGTCAGATCTTTAAGCGCAAAACTGATGACTCAGCATATATAGTGGTAAAAAACACGGAATCTTTAAATAAATTAACATAGAAACTCAGACTAACTGAAATGTGTCTCTATCATAGTAATACTTAGTTTTAAAAATGGCGTCCCTAAACATTTATTATCAGAATGTACGCGGTCTCCGTACAAAGACACATACTTTTTATAACAAAATTATGTTGTACTAATTATCACTTAATCGTCCTTACAGAAACATGGTTAAACAATAGTGTACTTAGTAGTGAACTGTTCGATGATAGGTACACAATCTACAGACGGGACAGAGAAACGTCTAGCTCTTCTATAAAAAAGGACGGAGGTGGTGTGTTGATTGCAGTTTCTAAATCAATATCTTCAGATAGAGAATGTAAGTGGGAGAGCAATGCAGAAGACCTTTGGATTATAGTTGAAGTAAAAATGGCTGATTGTTTTAAATACCTTACACTCTGTGCAGTATACTTGCTACCTCCGGTTTCTAAAACTAGTTTCGATACGTTTCTTAACCATTGTAATTATTTTCTAGATCAAACAAATAATTACACTTGTTTAATTGGTGATTTTATCCTAGGATGTTTAAAATTGTCCGTCGTAGAAAATCTATCTCCATCAATAAAGTATCACCTAACAACAATTGAACAAGCACTAGTAGATTTTGCTAACATTAGTCAACTCAAGCAAATTAATAATACTGTGAACAGAATGGGCCGAACTCTCGACTTGGTTTTTACTGATGTGCCTGTATGTCACTCCAGGGAATCTAAAGATCCATTATGCAATATTGATACGCTACACCCTCCCATTCAAATAGATATACAAACGAGTACAATAAAAAAATTGCAATATAAGTCTGATATCCGGTAACTTTCATAAGGTTAATTACATAAATATAAATAGTTTCTTTGAGTCTATAAATTGGAATGTGCTTTTTGAATGTTGTGCTAATGTAGACGAAATGATTAAAATACTCTATAGTAAAATCTGGGAAGCTATTGCATTACACGTACAAAGATCAAAACCAAAAAAATACACATCACCGCCTTGGTTTACACGTAGCTTAGAACGTAGTTTACGAGAAAAGAATAAAATCCGATTGCGTTTTAAAATATACAAGAATCCATTAGATGAACTAGCCCTCCAAAAATTAAGTAAACGTTGCGGTAAGTTAGCTATCGAATGCTATAACAATTACATAAAAAATATAGAAAGCAACATAAATAAAAACCCAAAACTTTTTGGTCCTACCTCAAGGATAAAAGGAAAGGCTCTAGTACTTACCCATCGTGCATGAAAGATGACACTACAGAAGCTACCAAAGGCTCTGAGATTTGTGAGTTGTTTGCAAAGTACTTTTCTTCAGTTTATGCAACTTCCACCCTTAGTCATCCTATTAATAATGCTAACTATTCTAGACTATTCTAGAAAAATATACAAATAATAATAGTAATTCATTTTGTAATTTACACTTAGATAAAATAGATATATAAAAAAAATTAAAAAGCCTTGATCCTTCTAAAGGTTCCGGCTCGGACGGTATACCTCCGATTTTTGTAACGTCACGTGCGTCCACCTTATCAACTCCTCTTTTTAACCGACTTCAAAAAAAGGAGGAGGTTTCTCAATTCGACCGTATATTTTTTTTTTTTTTTTTTTTTTATAATCTATAATAAGTCCCTTAGTACTGGTTCCTTCCCATCGCAGTGGAAAACGGCCAAAGTAAAAAGTTATAGATTTAAAAACGGGAATTTAACGTGACTTACGCGATGTCGATATAGCGATCGACATATGTTTCGGCCTCATCCGGAGGCCTTCTTCAGGATCTTGAGTGCGGGGCGCTCGCCGACGCTTTCAACCTCGCACTGCGGGCCGCTGCTCGTGCAGCGCGGGCGGACGGAGCGGGCGGCGGCGGCGGCGGTGGTGGTGTTGGTGGGGGGTGATGATGCGGTGTACATAGTGGAGGCGCGGGATTAGGTTGGTGGGCTTCGTCTTCATCACTGCTGTTTACTTCAGACGAAACCTCATCCAACCGGCAGACGGAACTCAAGGTGTCCTCCTCACTGTTGCCACTGGTGACGTGCTTTCCATGAAGAACGGTTTTCCACGTATGTGACAGGTACCACCCTCTGTCTCTGTTGAAGTTACGACGACGACTGATCTCAATGGCTTCTCGGATTTTGCGGGGTACAAAGTACTTTTCACGCGCCAAAATCCGTGCCTTGTCAAATCTGATGTAGTGCGTCGTCCCAGATGTGAGAGCGTGCTCTGTAACCGCCGAGCTACCGCTGTCCACGTTCTTCATGGAAGCAATGTGTTCTTTGAGTCTTGTGGACACGTTTCTTCTGGTCTCGCCTACGTAGCTTGCACCACAGTCGCAAGGAACGACGTAGACCCCAGGAGCTCCTAGGGGATCCTTATCCTTTGGAGAGCGCAACAATTGCCTGACACGTGAGGGGGGGCGGAATATCGTCTTGATACTATATCTGCGGCGTAACAAGTGTCCAATTTTGTCCGTGACCCCCTTGACGTATGGTAGGTACGTTGCTGCTCTCTCAACCGATGTTATTCGGCACTTTGTGGAGTTGTTCGCAATCCGATTACTCTGCTTCCAGCTGTATCCGTTTGCCTCTAACACCGCCTTCACATGCGCGAGTTCCGTGTCTACATGTTGTGGGTCACATAATCTCAGCGCTCTGTTATAAAATTTTTATATTCAGACGGAAGGTGTGGCCATGGGTTCTCCTATAGCTCCAGTAGTTGCGAATATTTTTATGGAGTGGTTCGAGACATCGGCACTACACGACATATCCTTTAGACCGAGATACTGGTGGCGATATGTGGATGACGTGTTTGCTATTTTACATAAGGATCATGTAACACCTTTATTAGAACATCTAAATAGCAAACATCCGACGATCACTTTCACTGTCGAACGAGAAATAGAGGGCGCGTTGCCGTTTCTTGACGTGTTACTCAAGCGACAACAGAATGGACATCTCTCACACACAGTGTACCGCAAGAGTACGCATACAGACCGGTACTTGAGAGCTGACTCCCATCACCATCCCGCCCATCTAGCGTCGTTGCCTCGGACACTTATCAACAGAGCGCTGAGATTATGTGACCCACAACATGTAGACACGGAACTCGCGCATGTGAAGGGGGTGTTAGAGGCAAACGGATACAGCTGGAAGCAGAGTAATCGGATTGCGAACAACTCCACAAAGTGCCGAATAACATCGGTTGAGAGAGCAGCAACGTACCTACCATACGTCAAGGGGGTCACGGACAAAATTGGACACTTGTTACGCCGCAGATATAGTATCAAGACGATATTCCGCCCCCCCTCACGTGTCAGGCAATTGTTGCGCTCTCCAAAGGATAAGGATCCCCTAGGAGCTCCTGGGGTCTACGTCGTTCCTTGCGACTGTGGTGCAAGCTACGTAGGCGAGACCAGAAGAAACGTGTCCACAAGACTCAAAGAACACATTGCTTCCATGAAGAACGTGGACAGCGGTAGCTCGGCGGTTACAGAGCACGCTCTCACATCTGGGACGACGCACTACATCAGATTTGACAAGGCACGGATTTTGGCGCGTGAAAAGTACTTTGTACCCCGCAAAATCCGAGAAGCCATTGAGATCAGTCGTCGTCGTAACTTCAACAGAGACAGAGGGTGGTACCTGTCACATACGTGGAAAACCGTTCTTCATAGAAAGCACGTCACCAGTGGCAACAGTGAGGAGGACACCTTGAGTTCCGTCTGCCGGTTGGATGAGGTTTCGTCTGAAGTAAACAGCAGTGATGAAGACGAAGCCCTCCAACCTAATCCCGCGCCTCCACTATGTACACCGCATCATCACCCCCCACCAACACCACCACCGCCGCCGCCGCCGCCCGCTCCGTCCGCCCGCGCTGCACGAGCAGCGGCCCGCAGTGCGAGGTTGAAAGCGTCGGCGAGCGCCCCGCACTCAAGATCCTGAAGAAGGCCTCCGGATGAGGCCGAAACATATGTCGATCGCTATATCGACATCGCGTAAGTCACGTTAAATTCCCGTTTTTAAATCTATAAGTTGAAAATGAACGTGAGTTTTTATAATAAAAAAGTAAAAAGTGCCAATTTTTAAATCTGATGACGTGAAACTTGTTAAGAATTATAGGCCTATTTCTATATTATCTGTTTTTGGTAAAATTTTTGAATCTCTAGTCTGTCCATTTCTTCAAATTTATTTCAAAAGCTATTTAAGCGACCACCAGCACGGATTTGTACAATCCAGATCAACTAGTACCAAGCTAATCACATTCACTGACGTAATTATTGAAGCTGTTGATCGAAATTGTCAAGTCGATGTTGTGTACACTGATTTCAGCAAAGCCTTCGATAAAGTCTCCCATGTGATCTTAATCTATAAACTAAGGCAGTACGGACTCAGTAGGACTATGCTGAATTGGATTATACTTAACTAACCGTCACTTTTATGTTGTTTTATCAGGATTTCAATCCTCAAGTTTTAGAATTACATCTGGGGTGCCGCAGGGATCTCATTTAGGACCTATCTTATTTAATATATTTATAAATGATTTGCCATCATGCTTACATTATTAATTACCTTTTTTGTTTGCTGACGATTTAAAAATTATGCGAGAGATAAACTGAAGTATTGATGTCGCACTATTGCAGCAAGATATAGATAGTTTGGAGCTGTGGTGTGAACACAAAAATATACTCCTTAACGCAAAAAAATGTTCGTTCATAAAATTTTCTCGCAAGAAAAAAAATATTGTGTCATCATACCACTTCAACCAAAACAACTTAAAGGAAGTAGAAACTATCCGCGATTTAGGAGTTATTTTGGATAAAAAAGTCACTTTCACACCTCATCTAGAATCTGTTATACAAAAAGCAGCTAAAATGCTCGGAGTTGTCATACGTAATGCTAAGGTTTTCAAAAAATATACAACAAAAGTCAAGATTTATAATGCACTCGTAAGAAGTCACCTGGAATATTGCAGTATAATTTGGCGATCACACTACGCAACTCACTCTCTTAGAATTGAGCGACTGCAAAAGAGATTCATTTGGCATTTGGTTATATCATCAGGAATAGCAACTAAATTGAAATCTTACCAAAGTAGACTTGACTATTTTAAAATTATTTCATTAACAAAACGAAGAATATTATTGGATTTAATTTTTCTGTACAAAATATTACATAGCCATATAAATTGCCCTCAACTCTTGCGAAAATTTGATTTCAAAGTACCGCGTAGATATCCACGGAAACCATTAAAGCCGTTAGCACCACCATGCTAGAATCGAAAGACAACTCTAGGTAATAACTCACCAGTCCCAAGACTATGCAAGCTTCTTAATGATTGCAGCGATCACGTCGATTTATTCTCTCTTTAAATTTCGGAAGGATGTTATGTCCTACCTCACTAATAAAAAGCATTGTTGGATACTCGCGAAGAAAGCCTGATGCTACTGCTTAGAGACGACACGCTACGGATATTTGACTGTGTAATGAGGGAATCGCCCCGGCCACCACTAGGATTAGAAACGGGAATATAGATAGGACTCACCAGCACCGCAGGCAGAAATATCCGCCGGAGTCTAAGTCTCGTGCCACCAGGATTTTCGTGACTTCTTCTATTTTATTATTTTATACACAAAAAACACACGCGCGTGTATGCACACGAACGACATCGGCCATATTGGAGCGCGCGCGGCGAGAGGGCGCGCGGCAAGTTTGAATGAGGAGGAGGAACGTGTCACTGGACAGGATCAATGATACCAGGATTAGAATGTAGCCGTAACAAGCATAGTTAAATTAATATTTGTAGCAAGTAGATACGAAAACAATATAAATATGTAGCAGTTATTAACCCCTTTGTTTGTTACTTTCAAGAGCATGTTGTGTTTACCTATAAGTGATTGTACATTTAGCAAGTAAGTTTTCTTTTTTTTATATATTGTGAATGTTTTAATGTAACAATTGTTGGTGAACTAAAATAAATAAAAAAACATACATCGCCATTTATAAATTGCTAAGAGAAGCCGAGAATGACTCCACAAACATAGCAAGAACAACTCTATTACTGAACCATGAAATAAATCCAGATGTCGGTGGTGATACAATACGGCATTGAGCATTCGCTACGGCCGCGAAAGAGGAGCCATACGGCCCAAGTCGGTCCGCCGCCGCGGGAAATATCGGAAGATCATAAATAATGAAAAACATGGTAAATATCCCGTTCAAATATCTTCTGAAAATAAATGAATTGAAATAGGTATGTCCGGGCCGGGGCAGCCGGGGCAGCCGGGGTAGAGTAACAATTATTAAAATATCTACGAAAATATATAGGTATATTTATTTTGTGCCATTGTATCACATAGGAATATTTACAAGAGTGGCGTCACAGCGATCATCGTCTTATGTTCACACGGCATGCACCGACCACTTTCGTTGTACGATAACGTCGTTATGTAGGTATTGCGTTTATGGGTCGAACTATCTTAGTAATTGTCATATCGTTGAACAGTTTCGTTGCTCCATTAAAAAATATTTCTTTTAGCCAGTCTCAGGTATTAAAATTATTCAAATTTTTCAGAATTCACGTTATAAAGATGGGTCAAAATCACATTTCAGGTCAAGTTCGAGTCATAGTCTAGTCCAAGTCTACATCAGTCCAGCAGTCACACACTTTTTCAGGTTCTCGCCAAAAACCTTCGGCTTCGTTAGTTAAGTAGCTCTTACCTTTCGACACTAGTTACTAGAACAGTTACCTGTTGTTTTTTGTAACCTTAGATTTTGCTGTAAATCGATAGATTTCTTTCTTTCCCTGTATTGCCGTACGTAACACTCGGAGGGGATCAAAATAATATAGGTATTACGGTGAGCGAGCCGAAGTGCCGCGAGGTGGGCGGTGACCGCCACACGCCACAGCATCACTCGATTCTTCGGTACTTATGTTGCACCATCGCTTCGAGTCCTATTCGTCTATCGTCCCGGCGGCGATATCACACACAAGCACTCCTCGACCGCATCCTTCACTAGCTGAGCGAGTACAGCAACACCAGCCACAACAGCGCGGGCGGAGTGCGGTGCGGGGCGCGCGACGCCAGCGCGCTGGCCGGGCACTGTGCCGCCGCCAGCGCCAGCAGCGGGCGCGCCGCGACCCCGCACCGCGAGACACGCGCGGCCGCGCCCGCGCCGCGCGACCACCCGCCCACCTCCGCCGTCCAGCGGCGTAGCCACGCACCCACCCACGCCGCGCCACACCCGCACGCCAGCTGCCGCTCCGCCACCACCAGCCCGCCTGCAACAAACGCAAGTTTAGCCCTCGCCGCCGCACACTCTCACTCACACTCACACTCGCTCACACTCACCCGGCAGCAGGGCGGTGGCGCGCTGTCCCCACCCGGTCAGGTTCGGGTACAGCGTCGCCGGGGAGAACGACGTGAGCCTGTTGTCCGTGAAGTCGAGCGCGAGGTGCGGCACGCGCACGAGCGGCCGCGCTAGCCCTGCGGGCAGCGCCGTCACGCCGGTGCCACGCAGCCGCAGCGCCAGCGCACGCTGCCGCCCGAGCGCCGCGAATGCGTGCGTGGCCACGCGGTGCAATGCGGCGCCACGCACCTCCAGCACGCGCAGTCTCGGCGCCACCACGCCACGTAGCTGCGCGTCCAACGCCCTCGAGCGCACTGTCAATGTAAGCGCCTCGAGAGCGCGCGTCTCCGCAAGCACGGAAGCAAGCGGTGCGCCGCCGTCTACAGCCACCGGCGCCAACGGTGACTCTAGGTGGAGTGCTCGTAGTGCTGCCAGCGGGCGGAAGGCACGTGGCTCGACCGCTTCTAGTCGCTGCAGCTGCTCGAGGCGTAACCGCTGCAGGCGTGAAAGCCCTTCGAAGGCACCGCGCGACACTCGCACGATAGGGTTAGCCGACAGGTCGAGCGTAGCGAGGTATGGCAGCGCAGCCCACATGGCGGGCTGCAGCGCCGTGAGTTGGTTACGCGCCAGACCAAAAGCGCGCAGCTTGCGCAGCCACCGCACGTCCGCCTCGCGGAAGGACGCCACAGCGTTGCCGGACAGCTCTAGCTCGGTGAGGTCCGGCAGTGGCAGCGCAGGCACCGCGCGCAGTCCAGCCTCGGCCAGCGCCAGGGCACGCAGGCGCGGCACGCCGCTAAACAGTTCCTTGAAGTTGGCCTTGAGCCTGTTCCCGGAGAGGTCGAGCCGGTGCAGGCGTGGCACGGCGGCGAGCACGTTGTCGGCGAGTGCGGTGAGCGTGTTGCCCGCCAGCCCCAACTCATGCAAGAAAGTGGCGGTGCGAAACATGGCTGCGTCCAAGTGCTCGATACGGTTGCGCGCCAGCTCCAGCCGGCGCAGCGTGAATCCAACCTGCGCTAACGCGCTGCCCGGAAACACGGTGAGCATGTTATCGGCGAGGTTGAGGTGCTCCACCACCGTGTTGCGGAAGCAGTCGGGCGGCAGCGCGCGCAGCTCGTTACCATCGAGCCGCAGGTGGCGAAGGTAGCGCAGCCCCAGGAACTGCTCAGGCGCAAGTCGCCGCAGCTGGTTGCGTGACAGGTCGAGCGTTCGCAGTGCAGACATGTCAGCGAACGCGCGCCTCTTCGCCGCCTCGAGCCGGTTGTCGTCGAGGCTCAGCACTAGCAGGTTCGGTAGCGGGCCGAAGCTTTCACCGTCGACCGTCACTAGCCGGTTGTGTGACAGAGTGAGTCGACGCAGGTGTGACGCGAGCGGCTCGAAGAACACGCGCGGCAGGCTCTCGAGCAAGTTATGTGATAGATCTAGGACCTCTATAAAGGCGACCGTGGTGTCCCCGCCGGTGAGCTCGGCGATGCGGTTGCGGCTGACGTTGATGGTGAGTGCGAGCTCCGAGCTTGAGATATTTTCGAAATGTCGCGGCGACAGCACGCGTAGGTGATTATCGTGGAGATCGAGGGCCTGCAGGCGTGGCAGGTCGCGGAAGGCGCACAGCGCGACCTCCTCCATGAGATTTCCCGCCAGGTTCAGATACGCCAGCTCAGGCATGTTGGCAAAGCCCCACGCACCCACGCTCCGCAGGCGGTTGTACGACAGGTCGACGCTCTGCAGCCGCGTCAGCCCTGTCAGAAACTCGGCGTTGACCTCACTTATGCGATTGTAGGAAAGCCTTAACTCCCTGAGCCTGTAATCGGCCGCCGGGCGTCCCATCACCGCAGACGCATCGCTCGGGAACTCGACGATCTTGTTAAACTCGAGATTGAGGTACTCGAGGGCAGCGAGGTCCCGCAAGTACTCGGCGGTCACGCGGCGCACATCGCTGTTGTCGAGCGACAGCCACGACAGTGCAGGTAGCTCGGTGGGCGTGGGGAGGTCCACGAGCGGCGTTGTTGAGAGCTCCAGCACCTGCAACCGCGACAGGTTAGCGAGCGCGCCCGCCTCCATCTCCGCCAGCTCACCGAAACCGAGCGACAGCTCCCGCAGCGGCAGACCCGCGGGAAATGCGTCCGCGCGCAGCGCCACGATGCGGTTCCCGCGCAGGCCAAGCGTGGCGAGTGCCTGCGCCCACGGCCCGAAATCCGTCGCAACCAAGGTTATGATGCGGTTGTAGCCGACGTCCAGGTGCAGTAGAGAGGCTGGCTCCAGCGCGCGCAGCCCAGCCGGTAGCCGTTCCAGCAGGTTGCCAGCTAGCGCCAGCGAGCGCAGTCGCGGCGGCAAGTGCGGCAGCTCAGTGAGCTGGTTGTGCGCCAGCGCCAAGTGCCGCAACTGATATAGTGCGGCCAGCCCGGCGCCGAGTGCCACAAGCTCATTGTGCTCCAGCTCGAGCCGCCGCAGCTCGCGAAGTGCATGCAGCGCCGCATCCGACACGCGGCTCAGCCGGTTGTGAGACATCGAGAGCCGCTCGAGATGGCCACCGTCCAGCGCAAACGCCGGTATCGCCGAGAAGTCGTTTAGGTCGAGTGCAAGCCGCTTCAGTTGCGGCCGCTCCTGCATCTCTAGAGTAAACAGGTCGTCGAGCTCATTCTGCGCGAGGTCAAGCGAGTCGACGCGCGAGGCATTTGCGCGACACGAGCGGTCGGGTGATGGGCGGAGAGCGTTGTCGCGCAGGTGCAGGTGTCGGAGGCGCGGCAACCGTGCGAGCGCAGCGCACGGCAGCGCCACCAGCAGGTTGTCGGATAGCCGTAGCAGCGCCAGCGAGGGCGGCAGCGCGGCCGCTGCGATCGTGTGCAGCCGGTTCCCCTCCAAGTCGAGCTGCGCGAGCCCCCGCAGCGCCGCCAGGGCGCCGTCCTCCAGCACGCACAGCTGGTTGTTGCCGAGCGACAGACTGCTCAGCGACTCTCCCAGCGCACCCCACTCCTCACCCGGTTCCAGCTCGCCGATGCGGTTGCTGCAACAAGAAGAATCGGTCACGTCAGTGCCCCAGTTGCGCCGCTCCGAACCCGAAAAGAACTTACTTCTGAAGGTTGAGCCAGTTGAGCACTTTTAGATCCCGCAGAGCTTCCAAGGGAACTTCGGTGAATTCGTTGTGTCCCAGATCGAGCGACGCCAGAGTCGACGTCATGGATCTGCAAATAGGCAGCGATAAAAAATCGAAGATCGCGGGTCGGGGCATGCGCGCGTCTGACGGTGCTTACGTACGCGAGCGCGCGAGGCTCGATGTGATGCAGGTGCGAGTTGACGATGACGAGGGTGCGGAGCGCGCGGCCGTCCAGCGCCGCCTCAGGCAGTTCACCGAGCCGCGCCGCCGACACCGCCACGTGCCGCACCGCCGGGTCTGCAACACGCCACCGGTGAACGGGGAGCGCGAGAGGACGGCAGGAGGCAGGAGGGGGCGAAACTCACCCGTGGCTGGAAACCGATGGAAGGGCACTGCGTCGCAGGCGAGGTGGTCCCCCCGGCAGGTGCAGAGCGCGGCGCAGGGCGCGGCGGGCGGAGCGGGCAGCGCCCCCGCCAGCGCCGCGGCTGCCACCAGCACGCGCCACATGCCGCGCCCGCTGCCTTGTAGCCCTGCGACTGTCCCGCCGTCACATTAGTACAGGGATGCAGCAACAGCCGGGTACAATGTTATGTCACATTACGTTGCACCCGACTGCTATCAAAGCTGCACTCGCACGGCCTTATTCCTGTTTCTACGCTCATTGACGCTCAGCCTGCTATATAGACCTTACTGAGGAAGGTTTCAATCAAATTCCAATCCTTGGCAGTGCGTATGAGGAATGTAGAAGCAAATCGCTTCGTTCAAATTCAGTTTAGGTACGCGTCTTCGAGTAATCGGTGAATATACATAAAATAACAGGCCAAGTGCGTGTCGGGCCACGTGCAGTGTAGGGTTCTGTAATAGCCCGTTATTCAATGCAAGTCTTTACTCGTTATAAACAAGCAACTAGGTACTTCGTCTTTGTCACTTTAAATGATTTATTCTAAGGATTTTGTATTTGGTACAAAATTATCCAACACCCAAGTTCAACGACTATTACTGCTAAACTGATAAAGTTATCTTAACCGCTATAGTTTTCGTTTAAAGTTCATGAAATGTACTATTATCACGAATTTTTCCAGATTTTTCAAGCCAGCAGTTTAGCTTTTAGAGGGGAGGGGGGGGGGGGGGGCTACTGGAACAAAAATTTGCACTTTAAAGTTTAATATTTCGTAAATGGAGCATTAAATCGAAAAATGATATTAGCAACCCTTAATAGAATAGAATAGTATTTATTGTTCAAAACTGTGTTTACAAAGATCTTAAAGTAAAGTAGTTTCAACAGTTTGTTCTTTTCGAACATACAATAATATTGTAAGGCTAATTTACGAATTAAACCAACATAGTTATTATAACATAGGTAAGTAATTACGTTCTTAGGTACTTAGTGAGCTATCATTTTAGAATACCTACTATATAACATTTATTTTCTCGTAAAATTTACAACTTAATTAGGTAATATTCTACAATACAAGCTAACTTTTTTCAAAATATTCATTCAAATCGTAAAAGGCTTTTTTAGTCAACCATTGTTTCAGCCTTCGCCTAAACATGACATTTTCATTTGTTGCCTTAATATCTACAGGTAAGTTATTGAACATTTTTATTCCAGATATGAGGGCACTTTTATGGTACATTGTATTGTTCACTTGTGGAATACACATATTATATCTATATCTGTATATAGATATAATATGTGTATATATATAATAATATGTGTAATATGTGTAATAATATATGTAATAATATATATATATATATATATATGTAATAATATAATAATATGTGTAATATGTATAATATGTGTATATATATATAAATCATTACAAAAAACCTATTCCACATGATGGGGTAGATGACGAAAAAAAAATGTATCCCCACTTCTCATGTAGGGAAGCTACCCTAAAAAAAATATTTTTCAAAATTTTATTTCACCGCTTTGTCGGCGTAATTTATATACATACTCTTACACAATTACAGCTTTCTAGTATTAACGGTCTCTTAGCAAAACTTCGGACAGACAGACAGACAGACGGACATGACGAAACTATAAGGGTTTCTTGTCAGGACTACGGAACCCTAAAAAAAAGATTTGAACTTTGTTTTTTAAATTTGAAAACGAATTGAGAACCTCCTGTTCTCAATTCGTTGGAAGTCCTCTTTTGTGAAGTCGGCTAAAATGGGAATCAATTTTTTGATGACGATCCTGATTCTACGCAGACGAAGTCGCGGCAAAAAGTTAGTATGAATTAGCTAACAAAATTATGAAGTCTTTCAAGATTTTTAAATTGGTCCACCTTCCTCAGTAAGGTCTATATAGCAGGCTGAGCGTCAATGAGCGTAGAAACAGGAATAAGGCCGTGCGAGTGCAGCTTTGATAGCAGTCGGGTGCAACGTAATGTGACATAACATTGTACCCGGCTGTTGCTGCATCCCTGTACTAATGTGACGGCGGGACAGTCGCAGGGCTACAAGGCAGCGGGCGCGGCATGTGGCGCGTGCTGGTGGCAGCCGCGGCGCTGGCGGGGGCGCTGCCCGCTCCGCCCGCCGCGCCCTGCGTGACTTCATAATTTTGTTAGCTAATTCATACTAACTTTTTGCCGCGACTTCGTCTGCGTAGAATCAGGATCGTCATCAAAAAATTGATTCCCATTTTAGCCGACTTCACAAAAGAGGACTTCCAACGAATTGAGAACAGGAGGTTCTCAATTCGTTTTCAAATTTAAAAAACAAAGTTCAAATCTTTTTTTTAGGGTTCCGTAGTCCTGACAAGAAACCCTTATAGTTTCGTCATGTCCGTCTGTCTGTCTGTCTGTCCGAAGTTTTGCTAAGAGACCGTTAATACTAGAAAGCTGTAATTGTGTAAGAGTATGTATATAAATTACGCCGACAAAGCGGTGAAATAAAATTTTGAAAAATATTTTTTTTAGGGTAGCTTCCCTACATGAGAAGTGGGGATACATTTTTTTTTCGTCATCTACCCCATCATGTGGAATAGGTTTTTTGTAATGATTTATATATATATACACATATTATACATATTACACATATTATTATATTATTACATATATATATATATATATATATTATTACATATATTATTACACATATTACACATATTATTATATATATACACATATTATATCTATATACAGATATAGATATAATATGTGTATTCCACAAGTGAACAATACAATGTACCATAAAAGTGCCCTCATATCTGGAATAAAAATGTTCAATAACTTACCTGTAGATATTAAGGCAACAAATGAAAATGTCATGTTTAGGCGAAGGCTGAAACAATGGTTGACTAAAAAAGCCTTTTACGATTTGAATGAATATTTTGAAAAAAGTTAGCTTGTATTGTAGAATATTACCTAATTAAGTTGTAAATTTTACGAGAAAATAAATGTTATATAGTAGGTATTCTAAAATGATAGCTCACTAAGTACCTAAGAACGTAATTACTTACCTATGTTATAATAACTATGTTGGTTTAATTCGTAAATTAGCCTTACAATATTATTGTATGTTCGAAAAGAACAAACTGTTGAAACTACTTTACTTTAAGATCTTTGTAAACACAGTTTTGAACAATAAATACTATTCTATTCTATTAAGGGTTGCTAATATCATTTTTCGATTTAATGCTCCATTTACGAAATATTAAACTTTAAAGTGCAAATTTTTGTTCCAGTAGCCCCCCCCCCCCCCCCTCCCCTCTAAAAGCTAAACTGCTGGCTTGAAAAATCTGGAAAAATTCGTGATAATAGTACATTTCATGAACTTTAAACGAAAACTATAGCGGTTAAGATAACTTTATCAGTTTAGCAGTAATAGTCGTTGAACTTGGGTGTTGGATAATTTTGTACCAAATACAAAATCCTTAGAATAAATCATTTAAAGTGACAAAGACGAAGTACCTAGTTGCTTGTTTATAACGAGTAAAGACTTGCATTGAATAACGGGCTATTACAGAACCCTACACTGCACGTGGCCCGACACGCACTTGGCCTGTTATTTTATGTATATTCACCGATTACTCGAAGACGCGTACCTAAACTGAATTTGAACGAAGCGATTTGCTTCTACATTCCTCATACGCACTGCCAAGGATTGGAATTTGATTGAAAACTTTGTTTACAGAGCAACGCAAGTTTATTTTATTTGAATTGGCATACAAAAGGTCTTATAAAACGACATTTTTGTTTATAAAAGCTCAAACATGGAGAAACTTCGTTTTGAGTTTACAATATTACCAGGAAGTGACACAAAGTCAAACACTTATTGTTTAACCTCAATAACCACGAGTGAACATAAAGTCTTTACAATACCGGAAGAATATCAACCTGTCAGTCTTCATAAAGAGCTGATACGGACTGTTGCCTATACTAAAATAAAAAACAGTCTGAAAAAAAGATATCAAACTCGGAATGTTTGGATAACAATGACAAAAGAACTTAAGGAAACATACATAGATGAGGATGGTAATTTACAATTTGGAGATCAGTATCTAGAAGAAGTTAATCAAGAACAAACTGCTGCTGCACAAAATAAGGAAAGCAGTACATTGGAGAAATTAATAGAAAAGTTAGTTCAAAATACACAAGAGAGTAAACAGCAGAACTTAAAACATGTTGCAGAAAAGTTTGTGGTTGAAAAATTTACAAGCAAAAATTCAAATGCAACACAATGGATTGATATATTTGAAAAGGAATGCTTGCGTTTCGATGTGACAGAAGATGAGAAAAAAATTGAAATACTCCGACTATTCATGGATAAGAGTTGTATCGATTGGTACAGTTCAATGATGATAAAATTGACTACTAGCTCGGAGTGGACAGTGTGGAGGAATAAATTCTGCGAATCATTCACAAACAAGGGATGGAACCAAATTACCTACGCACTCTCATTTAAATATAGAGATGGATCGTTGATAGATTATGCTATAAAAAAAGAAAAACTTTTACTCGATATGAGAAGAACAATGGATACAGGTACCGTGGTTGATCTCATTGCGGTGGGGTTGCCAGAATTTATTCTTAGTAAGATAGACAGAGAAAACTTGGAAGATACAGTGGGTCTGTTTAATGAGTTGAGCAAGTATGAACAGATGGTAAATAAAAAGAATTATACCGTCCAAAGAAAATTTGTAAATTCAAAAATCTACACCAGTACCGAAGATCGTACCCATTGTAAAATTTGTGAAAAATTGAGAAAAGGTATTCGTTACCATTCCGATACTACATGTTGGTTCAAACCAAAAGAAGACACTAAAAACATTAAACATGTAAACAATTCTGTGATAGAAGCAGAGTTAAATGAAACAGATCAAAAAAACTAATAGTGACACCATTAATAAATGTCAAACTAACATTGGATAATAAATTAGAAATAAACGGAGTTTACGACTCAGGATCAAATGTTTCATTAATAAATTCTAAATTATTGAAATTAAAAAATAAAGGAAAAAGTTTGAATGAAGCAAGTTTAGTAACGATTAATGGTGTCAAGAAGGCAAGTGGATTAACAAAACTGAAAATTAAAATCTTTGAAATAGAAGAATATGTGAATGTATACATTATAGATGAACAAAATTTTAAATACGATTTTTTGATCGGATTAGACATGATAAAGAAGTTCAAACTAACACAAAATGAAGACCTAAAGATAACTCAAAAACATAAAATCGTAAATAAAATGGAAGAAATTTCTACAGATATAAAAAGAGAAACAGAAGAAGAGAATATAGAAAACAATAATGTAAAAGAATACAAAATCAATTTTAATGAACATGCAAAAGAAGAAGACTTTGAAATAAAGATAAACCATTTAAATGAGTATCATAAAACTGAAATTAACACACTAATTGATAAGTATAACACAGTTTTTGCGAAAAATAAATATGATGTTGGGATTGTGAACGGATATGAAGCAAGAATCGATTTATTAGTAGACAAATATTGTAAGTAAAAGGCCCTATAGATGCACAATAGAAGATAAAAAAGAGATCGAAGAGCAAGTTTCTAAATTGCTAGATAATAAGCTTATAGAAGAATCCTACAGCCCATTTGCTGCACCTGTTACTTTGGCATTTAAAAAAGAAAATGGTAAGAAGTCAAGACTGTGCATAGATTTCAGAGATTTAAATAAAATAGTAGTACCTCAAGCTCAACCTTTTCCGTTGATTGATGATATTATGACAAAAACAAGAAATTGTAACTTTTATTCAACACTAGACATAAATTCTGCATTTTGGTCTATCCCGCTGCGAGTAGAAGACAGGAAAAAGACAGGATTTGTTACACAGGAAGGACATTACCAATGGACTTGCCTACCATTCGGATTAAAAACCGCACCAGCAATTTTCCAAAGAATTTTGAGTAATATACTCAGAAAGTACAGACTCACGGATTTTGCTGTAAATTATATCGATGATATCCTTATATTTTCAAAATCATTCAAAGAACATATACAGCATCTAACACAGTTGCTGGAAGCTATCAAAGCAGAAGGTTTTAGATTGAAATTCACAAAATGCACATTTGCATCAGACTCAGTAAAATACTTGGGTCATATAATTCAGAATAATTCTATTAAACCACTGAAGGATAATCTAATTTCAATAAAAAACTTTCCAGTTCCAAAAACGCAAAAAAATGTTAGACAATTTCTAGGAAAAATAAACTATTACCATGAGTACATACCAAGGAGTGCAATAATACTAAATCCGTTGCATAACTTACTAAGGAAAAATCAAAAATTTATTTGGTCTGATGAATGCCAAAACACATTTGAAGAAATTAAAAACCTCTTGTGCACTCAACCAGTTCTTGAAATTTTTGACCCAGATTTACCAATTCATATTTACACAGATGCCTCTATAGAAGGTGTTGGAGCTATTTTAAAACAAACACAGCGTGATGGGAAAGAAAAACCAGTAGCTTATTTCTCTAAGAAACTAAACAAAGCACAAAAAAATAAAAAAGCGATATACTTGGAATGCTTAGCCATTAAAGAATCGGTAAGATACTGGCAATACTGGTTAATGGGTAGACCATTTACTGTATACTCAGACCACAAGCCATTAGAAAATAAGAACTTGAAATCAAGAACTGATGAAGAATTGGGAGACTTGTCGTATTATCTATCCCAATATGATTTTAACATAAAATATTCACCAGGAAAAAAAAATTTGGAAGCAGACTGTCTTAGTAGGAATCCTGTATTGGAACCGCATGAAAATAAAGATGAACAACTGAAGATTGTGAACTTAATTAATCTGGAAGATATAACAACAGATCAGAATAAAAATGAAGATATACAAAAAAATAAAGACAAAATTATAAAGAAACACAATATATACTACAAAAAAGTGAAGAAGAAAGAAAAAATTATTCTATCAGAAGAATTCAGTATAAGATTACTGAAAAATATACATGAGAATCTATGCCACATTGGAATCGGACAGATGTTGAAGACAGTTAGTCCACTCTACATAGCAAAAAATTTATCAAAAAATATTATAACAGTATGTAGAAACTGTGAAGTTTGTATAAGAAATAAATCAAGAGGACAGGACAAATATGGATTTATGTCTCACCTGGGTCCAGCCTCGAAGCCGTTTGAAATAATATCAATAGATACAATTGGAGGTTTTGGAGGTTCAAGATCTACAAAGAAATATCTACATCTGTTAGTAGATCACTACACAAGATACGCATTTATTATGACGTCTAAAACCCAGAGTGCAAATGATTTTATAAAATTAGTCGCAAATATAACCGAAACAGAGGACGTTGGTATGCTTCTCACCGACCAGTATCCAGGAATAAATTCGAGAGAATTTAAGAAATTTCTAAGCGATAATGGAATACCAATAGTGTTTACTGCAGTAAATGCACCATTCTCAAATGGCCTAAACGAAAGATTAAATCAAACGTTGGTTAACAAAATCAGATGCAAAATAAATGAAGATGGAAATAAAAGGGCCTGGACAACAATAGCCCATGAATGTGTAGCTAAATATAATCAAACCATCCATTCTGTAACTGGTTTCTCACCTAGTTATCTTTTGTATGGTACAGATGACACAATTTTACCGAAAGAGTTGAAGCAAGAAAAATCACATAATGACTTGATCCGAGATAGAACAATAGCACTGAATAATACAATAAAGTCTCACAATTACAACAAAATGTTATTCGATAAAAATAGAACATACCATGAATTTAATGAAGGAGACATGGTGTATGTGGAAAATGGAAATAAGTTAAACAGAAAGAAATTGGAAGAACTGAAAATTGGCCCTTTTCAGATTATTAAGAAAATTTATAAATCAATATACATAATCGATACAGGTCACAAGAAAACAGAGTCGAACCTTTTTCATATTACAAAACTTATTCCAAGTTGTATTACAATTCCTAACTGTAATTTAACAAATCATATAATAACGAAGAAGAAGGAAGAAGAGCATTGTTGTTTTCAAAGAAACTTAACCTGTTAATTTTCTTTTCTTAAGGGGGGGAGATGTAAAGAAATTACTACTTTCTTTGAGTTCTGTGTGTGTGCTATAGTACCTCTAATCTGTGAACTTTACCTAGTCTGTGGGGCTGTGTCGATGAAAGATTATTATGTTACGATGTTTCTCAATTATTATCTAAATTAAAATATACAGTGAAAGAAAAGCCTTTAAAAATAAGTAATAAACTTTAAATGTCGTTTCTTTGTTTACAGGTAAGGTTTATATTACAGTGTAATGTTAATGTTGTAGTTTAGTACTTAACAAATAAAACTTTGTTTACAGAGCAACGCAAGTTTATTTTATTTGAATTGGCATACAAAAGGTCTTATATATATATATATATATTATTACATATATTATTACACATATTATTATATATATACACATAAATATACACATATTATATCTATATACAGATATAGATATAATATGTGTATTCCACAAGTGAACAATACAATGTACCATAAAAGTGCCGTCATATCTGGAATAAAAATGTTCAATAACTTACCTGTAGATATTAAGGCAACAAATGAAAATGTCATGTTTAGGCGAAGGCTGAAACAATGGTTGACTAAAAAAGCCTTTTACGATTTGAATGAATATTTTGAAAAAAGTTAGCTTGTATTGTAGAATATTACCTAATTAAGTTGTAAATTTTACGAGAAAATAAATGTTATATAGTAGGTATTCTAAAATGATAGCTCACTAAGTACCTAAGAACGTAATTACTTGCCTATGTTATAATAACTATGTTGGTTTAATTCGTAAATTAGCCTTACAATATTATTGTATGTTCGAAAAGAACAAACTGTTGAAACTACTTTACTTTAAGATCTTTGTAAACACAGTTTTGAACAATAAATACTATTCTATTCTATTCTATTAAGGGTTGCTAATATCATTTTTCGATTTAATGCTCCATTTACGAAATATTAAACTTTAAAGTGCAAATTTTTGTTCCAGTAGCCCCCCCCCCCCCCCCCCCCCCCCCCTCCCCTCTAAAAGCTAAACTGCTGGCTTGAAAAATCTGGAAAAATTCGTGATAATAGTACATTTCATGAACTTTAAACGAAAACTATAGCGGTTAAGATAACTTTATCAGTTTAGCAGTAATAGTCGTTGAACTTGGGTGTTGGATAATTTTGTACCAAATACAAAATCCTTAGAATAAATCATTTAAAGTGACAAAGACGAAGTACCTAGTTGCTTGTTTATAACGAGTAGACTTGCATTGAATAACGGGCTATTACAGAACCCTACACTGCACGTGGCCCGACACGCACTTGGCCTGTTATTTTATGTATATTCACCGATTACTCGAAGACGCGTACCTAAACTGAATTTGAACGAAGCGATTTGCTTCTACATTCCTCATACGCACTGCCAAGGATTGGAATTCCTTGCCTGAGTCTGTGTTACCCGATAACTACCACCTGGGGGTCTTCAAGTCGCGAGGGAATAGGTATCTTCTAGGCAAGCGTGCTACATCTTGGATTACATCGTCACTTATTTTACCTGCCTACTTTGCCTATTGAGCATAAAAAAAAATAAAAAAGTAAAACTGTTCTTTTTTTTTTGAAAGTGATACTTCACAGATACTCCCATTGAAATTTCAACGCGATATGTTCAGTATCTCCAGAGATATGGAGATAAACACCTCAATCTTGGTACTAACATTTAATAGTGCGGAATTTTAAGTCGGTTCTTTTAGTCTTTTAGTTAGATCTTAAATTTCTTTATACATGTTTCTGAGGTAGTGTAGCTACATTACGTATCACTTCTAATCAAATGGCAATATCTACTAATTTTAGTAACTTTCAGTAGTTACGTCGAACAGTTCGGGATTTTAGAAAATAGTTTGCAAATTGGTATTTAAGTACAAATACCAAATGCCATCAGTATAACTTCATAAATAAAGAGCTTTTGACATGAACTCTCATCCCCCATTGCACCACTTTAATATATCCTTGGCAAAAAACATTGATCGAACTCTTTTTATTACAAGCTTTTATTTAACTTGCAATGTATGTATGTCACTATGTATGTTCAGGTGGAATCTTGGAAGCTAAATAAGACCCACTTCCCGATGTCCGATTGAACTCAAATTTGGTGTACTTATGTATCCTCGGTGACAATACAATGATATGGTACCATGCAGCTGGTCTGATGATGGAGACGGAAGATGGCCACGGAATGTCTGTGATAAAAAAACAATACACTACCGAGTTTGGGCTCGATTGATCCGTCTTGAAGATAACTTTACACCTAGATGATATTTAGCGACTGGTGATGAAGCTGGAAGGTGGCCACGGCATCTCTGTGATAAAATAACGTAACCCCAGCGAATTTGGTTGAAACTGATTAGTCTTGAAGAGCACTTTACACTTAAACGATAGCCAGGATATGATGATAAAGCTGTAAGGTGGCCATGGCATTTCTGTTATAAAGCAACATAGCCCCACCGAGTCGATTGATTTTCCTTCAAGAGCACTTTACCCATAATCACATCAAATACCTATCCGTGGAATATTTTAAAACATCACGCCTTCTCTTAAATACTTAGGTAGTAGGTAGGTAGTCGCTATCTATACCTACCTACTAAAAAGTTAAAAATAAATTATAGGTAAAAAATATTTTTAAATACAAGCTTTTATCTGGGACAATGAACTAAAATGTTTAAAATAAATTCTAGTAAGTATTCGGCGTGTAGGTAAGTACCTATATTTTTAAAAGCTTGAGGCACTGAAGTATAGTAATTAACTAGCCTGAAAAACGGGTAGTGCTTCAAGCTTTTAAGAATATAGGTAAGCCAAATACTTACTAGAATTTATTTTTAACATTTTAGTTCATTGTCCCAGATAAAAGCTTGTTTAAAAAAAAATCCTATAATATATTTTGCTAAATGAACGACACAAATAGTAAATGTTCATAACCGAAGCGAACAACGATTTTTAAATAATCATTTACACATTTCAGTAGTTACTATGTATAATATTGTAATGTTCGTTTGTCACTCAAAAAATCATCTAGAGATCAAAATTTAAGATTATTTTAGAATACATAATTTTTTCTTCACATTTTAACTCTTCTGATACACTTTTATTGCCATTGCGTTGGGTCCAGACTCCAGAGCTGTGCATTTTTAATTTCGAATTGGGTAATAAAGGTATGGGCGCCAGCCTGCTTGGCAGTTGTAGCGGCGCAACGTCGCGCACGACTCCATTATACATACGAGTACATAGGATCGAGTTCTCTACTACATCGACATTTATATCAAGCCGGGTGCACTGTGCAGCAGCCTCGCTGCCCGCTACCCGCTGGCTGATAGCTCGCATATTGCAGGGGTGCGCACAAAAATAATAATGGGAACCACTGCGCTAGTTTATATTATGCGAAAGTTTGTTTGTTCTTCACGGCTAAACTTTTTTTTAATATCGTATAGGGTAACGTTTGACCACTCTCAACTGTCGGTAATTAATAATGCGGTTGAGGATTTTTTTAAATATATTAGATCGGCTAGCGTTTGACCACTATCTCACCTGTCGGTAAGTAATGATGCGGTCGAGGACGGTAGCGCGCTAGCCTTTGAATGGGAACTGGCTCACATGGACAGCCGCCGGAACTCATTAGATGTGTTGGCGACAGATAAGATCAGTAGGTTCTAAGTTTGAGGTGTTTATCTCTGGATATACTTGTCAGATCTCGATGAAATTACAATGGGACCATTTTGGAGACCCTACCAATTAAAAAAAGATCATTCGAATCGGTTCACAATTGACGGATTAATCGCGTAACTTACATAAAAAACATACAGACGAATTGAGAACCTCCTCCTTCTTGGAAGTTAACTGAAAATGTTTGCAGCGAAACCAGTGAAGCAGATTAAACCATAGTTACAAAGTAATCATTTTTAGCTTAGCTATTCGACAGTTTTACATATGGATTGTGGAAACTGTGGCTATTATATAGACTCCAACTAATAAATTATCAATATGATGTCAATATTATAGTTTGAACTATTGTATAAAATAATTATCAATATGATGCCAATATTATAGTTTGAACTATTGTATAAAATAATTATCAATATGATGCCAATATTATAGTTTGAACTATTGTATAAAATAATTATCAATATGATGCCAATATTATAGTTTGAACTATTGTATAAAATAATTATCAATATGATGCCAATATTATAGTTTGAACTATTGTATAAAATAATTATCAATATGATGCCAATATTATAGTTTGAACTATTGTATAAAATAATTATCAATATGATGCCAATATTATAGTTTGAACTATTGTATAAAATAATTATCAATATGATGCCAATATTATAGTTTGAACTATTGTATAAAATAATTATCAATATGATGCCAATATTATAGTTTGAACTATTGTATAAAATAATTATCAATATGATGCCAATATTATAGTTTGAACTATTGTATAAAATAATTATCAATATGATGCCAATATTATAGTTTGAACTATTGTATAAAATAATTATGTGGTCGAGGATGGTGAACACGCTAGGCCTAGAGTTGTCTGACGCTCGAGAGACATGTACTGCCGGAGCACCGTAAGGATATGGCGGCAGATTTTCTCCTCGATGGTGGTAAGCTACTTGTTGGTAGCAAGTCAGGCAGAACATAGATTTAACGATCTACTACTCTATGTAAAATTCAATTTAATGTATATTATGTATAATTCTAATGAATGGGTCATGTTACCTGATTTTAATAAACAATAATAATAATAATAACTACATGTCTACGAATACCCATCACTCATGAAAGCACATAGAGACTTGAGAAAATCCATCGGTACATAGCTAGGATTAGAAACAGCGACCTTCGGGTTAGATGTCAAGGTAACTAGGTATTTTGTCCAATATTATGTAGATATCAATTTGAGCCATGCGGAGCCGGGGCGGGATAGTTGCTTATAAAGTGAAATAGGACACAGAAACCTTACCTAGTTAGTAGTTATAACTTTTAACGCGAGCTAGATACAAACATTTAACACACAAAAAAATATTAACCTCCTTCTCGCACAGTCAGGGAAAATATAGGCCCGTTCCCGATTTTTGGCGCGAAATGTTATCTGAAGGCTTAGATAATATAACGCGACTATAGGTAGAGATTATAGTGCAGAATTAACCTATTAAATGAGGCAGCGAGTGATGTTATCGCGAACGTTCTAAGAACAGAGTTGTTCGGTGTAAGTTGAAGAGTTGACAAGCAACAACACGCAAACAGTCTGGTCGCGGCGCCGGGCGCGCGCTCACTGCCGTGCGGCGTGCCGACTGCCGGCACTGTCGGCCGGCCGCTGCCCGCCGGCTCCGGGCCGGACAGTGCGGGTGCCGAGGCCGGCTGGCCGGGTGTACCCCGCGGCACTGTCTCGCCGGCGCTGGCCGCGGCGACTACACTACACTCCTATAAATTAGGATCGTTTAAAAACATGGAGGTGTAGTACATTTACATCGATGTTTCAAAATTAAAACAGACTTCAAACGTCGCGCTAGTCATTAACCGACTTCACGATAAAGGAGGAGGTTCTCAATTCGTCGGTATCTGTTTTTTAGGGTTCCGTACCTCAAAGGTAAAAAGGAACCCTTATAAGATCACTTTCTTGTTCGTCTGTCCGTGTGTCACCACAGATTTTCTCAGGAACGTGTATAGTTCCTATTAGGTGTATAAAAATCAAGGTCCTGAGTAAACACGATAAAAAGATATGGGCAAATTTAGATTTTCGCGAAAGCTTGAAAGTAACAAAATTTACTTTAACTTTTGTATGGACACGGCCGTAGCTTGTAGGAAGGAGAGGGGGGCAATTGTGTAGCAATGCCTTTGATTGAAATCACGATGCCCTACCTTAAAAATAGCAAAATCTGAGACAAAGTAATATATTTAGATTAGTTATATTTTATGTTTTTTTTTTGTTCCGCTTTGTTTTATTCCTCCGACATACGTCGGAGACCTTTTCAGAGCGGGTTTTGATGTAATAGCTATTAATTGTAATAACTCCAATAAGCAGTCATGCTATTAATAGTAAAATGGTTTACAAATTGCAAGTGACATAGTAACAGTTATAATACTTTACTGTTAGGTTTTTTTTCTGTTATTTTGTGCATTTTTCTTTTCTTCTATTTTTTTTATTATTATAGCATCATTTGAATTTTTCTAATAATTAATATACCTATATCATTACAGATATCGTATCATACACAGTAACATTACATGGATTACAATATTATTATACCTACATCATTCTAGATATCGTATCATACACAGTAACATTACATGGATTACAATATTATTATACCTACATCATTCTAGATATCGTATCATACACAGTAACATTACATGGATTACAATATTAATATACCTACATCATTATAGATATCGTATCATACATAGTTACATTACATGGATTACAATATTAAAATACCTACATCATTATAGATATCGTATCTTACACAGTAACATTACATGGATTACAATATTAATATACCTACATCATTATAGATATCGTATCATACACAGTAACATTACATGGATTACAATATTAATATACCTACATCATTATAGATATCGTATCATACACAGTAACTTTACATTGATTACAATATTAATATACCTACATCATTATAGATATCGTATCATACACAGTTACATTACACGGATTACAATATTAATATACCTACATCATTATAGATATCGTATCATACACAGTTACATTACATGGATTACAATATTAATATACCTACATCATTATAGATATCGTATCTTACACAGTAACATTACATGGATTACAATATTACTATACCTACATCATTATAGATATCGTATCATACACAGTTATATTACATGGATTACAATATTAATATACCTACATCATTATAGATATCGTATCATACACATTTACATTACATTGATTACAATATTAATATACCTACATCATAATATATATCGTATCATACACAGTAACATTACATGGATTACAATATTAATTTACCTACATCATTATAGATATCGTATCATACACAGTTACATTACATTGATTACAATATTAATATACCTACATCATTATAGATATCGTATCATACACAGTAACTTTACATTGATTACAATATTAATATACCTACATCATTATAGATATCGTATAATACACAGTTACATTACATGGATTATAATATTCTTAGAGGCCAGAAGTGAAAATGGCTAAAAAAATAAACACTATCACAATACCCACAGCTATATAATACCACAGAACACCAACATTATAACAATAAACACTATCACAATACCCACAGCTGTATAATGCCACAGAACCTGAACATAATAACAATTACATAATGTGTCTAAGCTAACAACATAACCATTACGTCCGAACCGCACGACGGCCACACGAAGACTGAAGACTGATACCCGCTCGCTGTCCGCTTTTATACTATCGAGCCCAGTCGCAGCTTGAGGGTATTTGAAAATCTTCTAACAATATTAATATACCTACATCATTATAGATAACGTATCATACACAGTTACATTACATGGATTACAATATTAATATTCCTACATCATTAAAGATATCGTATCGTACACAGTTACATTACATGGATTACAATATTAATATACCTACATCATTATAGATATCGTATCATACACGGTAACATTACATGGATTACAATATTAATATACCTACATCATTCTAGATATCGTATCATACACAGTAACATTACATTGATTACAATATTAATATACCTACATCATTCTAGATATCGTATCATACACAGTAACATTACATGGATTACAATATTAATATACCTACATCATTCTAGATATCGTATCATACACAGTAACATTACATGAATTATAATATAAATATACCTACATCATTCTAGATATCGTATCATACACAGTAACATTACATGGATTATAATATTAATATACCTACATCATTATAGATATCGCATCATACACAGTAACATTACATTGATTACAATATGAATATACCTACATCATTATAGATACCGTATCATACACAGTAACATTACATTGATTACAATATGAATATACCTACATCATTATAGATATCGTATCATACACAGTAACATTACATGGATTATAATATAAATATACCTACATCATTATAGATATCGTATAATACACAGTAACATTACATGGAATACAATATTACTATACCTACATCATTATAGATATCGCATCATACACAGTAACATTACATGGATTACAATATTATTATACCTACATCATTCTAGATATCGTATCATACACAGTTATCCAAGAAGAAATATGTGATTTAAAGCTACAACTATCCAGCACAAAAATCTTATGTAGCGTCATCTCTTTTGATATCTCACATGCTTTCGATTCCGTGTCACACAACATTTTGTTACAAAAATTAGAAGATATGGGGATTCGAGGACTGACTTTAAATTGGTTAGCTACGTACCTAAGAAATAGTAAGCAAATATGTAGAATTAAGTAGGTTCAATAAAAAAACGTTGTTGAAAAATACAAATCAGCCAGCAGAGCAAATGATAATGGAGTACCCCAAGGGAGCATTCTTGGACCCTTACTATTCTTACTCTATATTAATGACCTGCCAGACATAACACAGAACAAGTGTACATTATTTGCTGATGACATTTCTATAATAATTACTTGTAATAGTGACATCAACAATTATAAAGAAAGAATAAATATGACAATTAACAATGTGACAAACTGGCTTAGTGCAAATAATGTCAATATTAACTTGACGAAAACGAATTATATACAATTCCAAAACTATGGCAATAAGGAACTGAAACTTGACATTAATTATGATAATATTTTTATTAAAAAAGTCAACGAGACCAAATTCCTAGGATAAAAACCTCAATTGGAAAACTCATACACGACACCTATGCAATAAAATAAACAGATATGTGTATGTTCTCAACAGACTACGACAAACGTCATCTTTAAATACTGTGCTAGCTGCATACTACGGCTATGTACATTCTAATCTTAAATATGGCCTACTGCTGTGGGGAAACTCCACAGAATTCATAAAGTTTTTATAGCACAGAAAAAGTGCATACGTGCGATCTGTGGGGTTCCTCCGTTTGAATCATGTAAACCTCTGTTCAATAAGTTAAATATCATACCACTTCCGTGTATGTACATTTTTGAACTTGCTAATTTTGCTAAAACAAATCCCGAACAATTTAGTAAGGCCTCTGACATATATCCAAGAAATACGCGGAATCCTGACAGACTGGTTTATGATATTGATATACGGCCAAAGACTGCTCTTTACCAAAAACAAAGTCATGCCATGTGTATCAAAGTATTCAATGCTCTACCGAAATACATGAAAACCTTGAGTACAAAGCTTTTCAAAAAAGAACTGCTGTGTTGGTTAAGGAGAAAAAACTTCTATGATATTAATGAATTATTTGTTAAGGTATAGGGATAAATTTTATTGATAGTTTGATGGTATCATGTAATGCATATTTGTTATAATGAGGATTGATAATGATTTTGACATTTAATTTAATGATCAATGTATTTATAAATTAATTTAACATATTTTTTGTAAATGTTAGTTAAGTACCTAAAGTATATTTCATATGTCATTGTATTATGACCAAATAGGCGGACTAACTATTCTATTCCACGATTAGATGTATTTAGCCAGTGTCAATACTGGCTAAATACACTAATTGTAAATCGTGAAAAAATCTTTATGTTTTTGAGAATTCAATTCATAACAAGGGGTCAATATCACTTTTTAGGAAGTCATAGTCTTAATTTAAGTTAAGTTTATTTTTAATTATACTATATACGGATTATGACGGGATTCAAGCCCGCGCCTACTGAGAAACATGCCCTGGCGCTCTAACCTGATATAAATAACTGTTATTGTTCAAGTGAGGGTGATTAAACTTAATATGACTTTTGCCATGACATTTCGTGACATATCATGACATTTCATAATATTACGTGACATTTCATGAAATACCGTGACATTATTTGACATTTCGATACTTCATGACGTTTCATGCCTTTTCATGACAATTCGTGACATTTTGTAACATTTCGTTACACTTCGTAACATTTCATGCCTTTTCATGACATTTCGTGACATTCATGACATATAATGAAATGCCACAAAATGTCATAAAATGTCATGAAGTCTCCTATGTCGTGAAATGTCACAAAATGTCTAAAATGTCACGAAATATCATGAAACGTCGTAAAATTTCATTAAAAGTCACCAACTGTGACTGGAAACTAAGAGCCGAAGATCGGGCTCAGTGGCATGACTTGGGAGAGGCCATGTCCAGCAGTGGACTGATACCGGCTGATTATGATGATGACATTTTTTTTAATTTTTGCCTTTCGCCGCTTTGTACACCTTTTTTTTTCTGCTTAACTTTTACGCTAGGGCGATAATTTTTTTTGTTATTGTAGGTAAATAATAGACCTAACAAACAGTATTATTATTATTTTACTCGTAAGTAAATACTTTTATAATAGTAGAAAAAGTTACAAAAATCTCATTGACTAATGCCATTGCATAAAGTTTGCGAGGCCAATACAAAAAAAATCACATAGGTATTGTTTATTGTTTTTTCATGCGTATTTTAAAACTTCAGTATTTATCTAGCTACCAAAGAGAATATAAATACTACGTAACTAGCTACAACCTCTGCAAATTGTATCAACCTGAACTATGCGGTTCATATTAAAAAGGTGCGATCAAGTCAAAATTGGTGCACATTTTTTTTTTCAAAATTGGCCATTCTTTCATAGATGTTTCATGTACTATACGTAGGTAAAGTTGCATCGCTATATGCAGCAGAAAAAAATATATATTTGATATAAAATGAGACTGAATAGCGCTGCTATTAATTAACTTTTGACGTCTCTTTTACATGTATTAGTTTTGAAAATATGTATGATAATATGCTGATTTTTGTTACCCACGGGAAGGCCTTTGTTGCCTTTCTGCGTCCGTAAGCTTAGCTTGGACCTTCACGTGATCCCTTGGTGGTGCTAAATAGGTGACCATAAGTGGTAGGGTTCGACCATGACTCGAACCACTCACCGGTAAAAGACATGTTGCTAAATACTGAAAAAATAGGTATGAACAAAAGTGAGATTTTTTTTTGTATTGGGCACGCAAACTTTATGCAGTGGCATTAGTCAATGAGATTTTTGTAACTTTTTCTATTATTACGAAAGTATCTACTTTTCTAGTAAAAAAATAATAATACCATTTGTTAGGTCTTTATATATAACTAAATTACAAAAAAAAAATTATCGCCCTAGGCCCTAGCGAAGGTTGAGCAGAAAAAAATGTTTTTGTGAACCAAAGCGGCGAAAGCATTAAAAATAAACCTGGCCAAGTGCCTGTCAGCATCGCGTCTCTTATCGCACTCTTAGGGAGGGTTCCGTACAATACGAAACATAACAGAGTTTCAACCTCATATATTTGATTAATTGATATTACCAAGAATATTTGGTTTGGTCGCGATCTAGAATGTCGAGGCTCGTTTACCAGCGCCATCTATGTCATTTTGCCGAAACTAATTAGATAGATGGCGTTTAAAAACACTTTTTTTGTATGGGGGCCCCTTTTAATTTTAAACTTTTTGTTTTTAGTATTTGTTGTTCTAGCGGCAACAGAAATACACCATCTGTGAAAATTTCAACTGTCTAGCTATCACGGTTCATGAGATACAGCCTGGTGACAGACGGACAGACAGACAGACAGACGGCAGCGGAGTGTTAGTAATAGGGTCCCGTTTTTTACCCTTTGGGTACGGAACCCTAAAAATGTCATATCTCATAAACTATCCAAAATGGTAGAACATACATGGGGGTTCAGTAGATGCGCAGTGGTCTTCTACCACCCTGCTTCGTCTGATCCATCGGTACTGAATCATCCTGTATAACAAAGCGGCCAGCGTGTCACATTTCAGTAGCCCGCCAGGCATCTTCGAGGTAGGACCTGTGTCACTTTTGCTAGGTGGCTGACAGTTCCCCGCTACGCGATCGGAATATCCGTACGGGGACGGAGGTATCGTTAAATATCTACTGCGCTGAAATATAGTGGCCCTAAGTAGTTTATGTGAAATGCAATAAAAAACGGTGATATGGTTTTTAATTTTTTTTATTATATCCTATGTCACATCACTTCACTTCACTTCTTTAACCTGGAGACCTGCAACAAAAACAAACATTATTAGCAGATTTTCTAGATGTGACACATCAGGTACTCTTAATTGTGGTGTCTGTAACACTCGTTTGAAACTTTTACAGACACCAACTAACTCAAATATTATATTTCTTTGAAGTGTTATTTTTGTAAATTGTTTAAACACAATCCAAAATTTCATCGTACCGACGGGACTTGAACCCGCAACCTCCGGAATAACATGTTCCGGTGCTTTGCCAATTAATAATTGGATGAAATGTTGGATTGTGTTTAAACAATTTACACCAACTAACTCATACAATAGTAGTAGTTTATGAATAGTCACTAAGTAAACAGTTTACGTAGTTTATGAAGCACATGTCTATTCAATAAGTAAACAGTTTACGTAGTTTATGAAGCACATGTCTATTCAATAAGTAAACAGTTTACGTAGTTTATGAAGCACATGTCTATTCAATAAGTAAACAGTTTACGTAGTTTATGAAGCACATGTCTATTCAATAAGTAAACAGTTTACGTAGTTTATGAAGCACATGTCTATTCAATAAGTAAACAGTTTACGTAGTTTATGAAGCACATGTCTATTCAATAAGTAAACAGTTTACGTAGTTTATGAAGCACATGTCTATTCAATAAGTAAACAGTTTACGTAGTTTATGAAGCACATGTCTATTCAATAAGTAAACAGTTTACGTAGTTTATGAAGCACATGTCTATTCAATAAGAGTAGTTTTTAATATTATGTTTCTGTTACTACACTTTATACTTTTGTACATTGTTATATACAATCCCAAATTTCAGCGTACCGACGGGACTCGAACCCGCGACTCCCGGGGGAAATACCCAGGCGCTGTACCAATTCAGCTACAGTATGACCCTACCCATACGACTAAACTACTGGATTGAATTTAACCACTTATCCATTGGTGGCGCAATCTTAGCATCTTCTGGCTTTATTGTTTAGAAACAAATTGTTCGGTTGAAATCATTATTATTTGAAATCCAACGAGGGATTATTGCACTGCATAAATCAAACTCAAGACTTTGTTTAAGTTTGTTTGTTGTAATAATAGGTCGGAGAAAAAGTATTTTCTTATTTAGTATGTATAAAAGTAAAGAAAAATCTGATACTAGCGGATACCCGGCAGGTGCTACAACGCTAAAAAAGAAACGTGACCGAATGTGCTGAATGCATTGTTTCAGTGGTCTGAATTGAAACCTTATGAAACCGGTTTGTGGCACATCAATTGGATGGTTTTTTAGTCAACGGACATAGGTATACACAATTATTGAGTTTATAAACTACTGACCCTATATATCAAAATTGGGTATTTTTCCAAAAAGTGCTATATTCCAAATATCTTGTAAATTTATTAACCTTCGGCCATACACTGGGGGCCTAAATATATCGCATTATAGAGTTTCGAGAGTAGAGTTACCATTAAGTAAAATATAAAGTAAATAAAACTGGCTAAGTGCGAGTCGGACACGAAGGGTTCCGAATGTTCCGATTGAACAATAAGTTTCTGTATGAGGACCCTCTTTCTATTTAATTTAGTTTTTAAGGGTACGTACACAAAGAGTAAAACGGGACCCTATTACTAAGACTTTCGCTGTGTAACGATAGAGTTTTGGCGGGAACGTGGAAATGTGTGTGTGATCTCATTGTATTTTTTCCTAAAACTTGTGTTCTTCTGCGAGTTAATGTGTAATAAATGTGGATTATTAACCATTACGTGCCGGTGAATGTGTGCGAGTGAAGGGAAACAGCACAATGTTGAAAAACATGCTATTTGCGTTCTCACCAAAATTCCACTGAAAATGTTCAGTAAACACCACATCTTTACTGAAGTTATGACTTAGACTAGACTTCAACTTGAAAACTGGCCTGAAATGCGACTTTGACCCATCTCTACAACTAAAGTTCATAAAAACTTGAAGAATTTTAATACTTGACACTGGCTAAATACACCAATCGTGTGGAGCCATAATAAAAATAAAATAAAAACACTTCGCTGTCCGTCCGTCTGTCACCAGGCTGTATCTCATGAACCGTGATAGTTATTTGAAATTTTTCATATGATGATGTATGATATTTATGTTGTCGCTGTAACAACAAATACTAAAAACAGAATAAAGTTAAAAATTAAAGGGTCCCCATACAAGAAACGTGTTTTATTCGGCATTTTTCTTTTCACTATAACGCCATCTCTGAACGTTATAACCTTTGTGTTAAATTTCACTTAGATGGTGTTATAGTAAAAAGAAAAATTCGTTCATCTATACTATTATTATAAAGAGAGAACATTTGTATTTTGTATTTTAGTATTTTAGTATTTTAGTATTTTTGTATTTTTATATTTTTGTATTTTTGTATGTTTGTAATGATTTGACTCAAAAACTACTGGATCGATTTAAAAAATTCAATATATAGAATGGACTTTCGGAATGAAAATAGGCTATATATTATCCCGTTTAAATCAAAGGTACATTCGTGGAGACCTAATTTGCAACCTAAGTCGACTAAAAAACGGTCGAAAAAACACGTTTCTTACGAATACGGTGTGTATTTTTTCCAGTGTTATGAAACAAATGTTTTAAACATTGCCAACCCTGATTTAACCTCTTTAGAGCATTTTATCACAACTGTTGTCATTTTCCCTTAAATGGAGCATGAAAGAAAAAACTGTACCTGTTTTCATAATTTTATATGTTGATGGCTGTATTTTTTAAAAAACTTAAAAATAAAAATAAAACTTACTACTATAAATTTAGTATCGTTTTGTAGGTAATTTATCAAAAATGATTTGATACTAAGAAAATAAAATCCTCAGTCCTACCGTTTTTGTACAAAATTAAGAAAACCAGAATGAGGGAGATAAAAGGGAGGGGGAAGGGGGGGGAGCAGTCATTTCTCGACTTGTTTCCATATCGTCATTGAATCACATATATGAAAGCTACATACATGCAAAGTTTCATGCTTTCTTCCGGATGGGACCCTATTTCAAGTTAAGGACCCATACTATGTGTGTACGGGACGTATGTCCGACTCGTGAGTCTGACTTGCACTTGGCCAGTTTATTATTTGACATTATAGCAACCATTGTAATACACACACACTATGAACAAATTTCAAGTCTCTATCCCCTTTTGTTTTTTACTTTATTCTGTTTTAGTATTTGTTGTTATAGCGGCCATAGTAATAGATACTTTGTAAAGACTTCAAGTCTATATATTGTGAATTATAAGTTCAGGCCAAAAACGCCGAAAAAACACATTTCTTGTATGGTATTTTTTAGTATTACATTTTATTTTGATTTTAATATTTGTTTTTAAATCCCCCATACAAAGTGAACATTTCAAGTATCTACCTTTAACAGTTAAAGAGATACAGCCCTGTGAAAGATGGACGGACAGACGGACAGCAAAGTCTCAGTAATAGGGTTTGTTTGGTACCCTTTGGTACGGAAACCTAAGAACACTTTCCCGCCATTTTTCAATTTGTTTAGCTGGCATTTTGGCTGACAGATGTAACAAAATTCTATACATCTAAAGTTTTATTACAAAAAAGAATGGGAATGACATTTTTGTTGCGGAAACATAAATGTCATTCCATAAATTTTGAACTTGCGTTAGCGTGAAGGCAAACAGGAAATTGGATTTTGTCTAGAGGCCCAAGCACGTCCTCGCTCGTGTCAGTCTGCCCCACCGCTCGGGCGGTTAACATTTGTGGTGGAGGTGTATCAACTTCCCCCTGACGACTTTGCAGGGTCGTTTTTTTAATGTTATGGTTGGCAAACAAGCAGACAGCCCGCCGATGTAAGTGGTTACCGTCGCCTATGGACAACTGCAACACCATGAGTGCTGTTGCGTTGCCGACATTAGAGGAGTTTGTGGATTAAAAAGGGTTTTTAAAAGATTCTATGCGGCGGGTAGATCATTCCATCCATCTTACAGGTACGCCGTAAAAATCCTCGGTTAAAACGGGTAGTTCGAGATGTCCAGGTCTGTAAGATGTGAGGCTGAGCTTTTTGACGGTGCCGAGCAGTACGATAAAAGAATGGCGATGGTGGAATCAGGTCAAATAGCTCTTCAGAGCATTCCCCATTATAGAGACGGTAAAAGATGGATAGCGCACCAACGTCTCTACGGAGGCTGCGTGACTCCAGTTTTTCACAGAGCTCGGGATCGTCGACAATTCTAGTGGCTCTTCGCTGTAAGAAGTCAAGAGGCTGAAGCTGGTAGCTCGGAGCGCCGTTCCAGAGGCGCGAGCAATATTCCATGTGTGGTCGAACTTGTGCTTTGTAAAGCACTAGCCGTTGACGCGGTGTAAAATATCGCTTCGCTCTGTTAAGCACACCTAGCTTCCTGGATGCAAGTTTTGCGTTGGCTTCCAGGTGGCTCTTAAATTGGACCTCACTAGAAATGTCGATGCCTAGGATCCCAAGACTGTTGGATATTGTAAAAGGAACGCCCTGAAATCGGGGAGCTACGGAAAAAGTCTTTTTAGCAGTGAAAGCGCAGACTTGTGTCTTCGTGGGGTTAAATCGGACCAAATTACATTCACCCCATTTGGAGACTTTCTCAAGAGAGTTTTCTATTAGAGACACAAGTTTGTCTCTGCATTCCTGCACCTCAGAAGGAGAGGCGTACACACGACCGGCATAGTGTGCGTCACCCGTGCTATCGTCTGCATAGCAATGTATGTCGGCAATTTGCAACATATCATTGATATGCAGAATAAATAGAGTAGGCGACAGCACAGAACCCTGTGGGTAAAGGTGGGCGTTATAACATATAACAGTCAATATAATTAATTATAAAAATGTATTCTTACAACACATTAGATATATCGTTTTGTAATATAAATCGTACGTTTTTAATTAGAGTGTACAAAATTATTTAATGCATGCTGTGTTCACTCATAGAAGGTTATACATACAATGTATTATTAACATGTACACGAAAGATAAAATCCATGTCAATAGTGTGTATTAACCAGTTTGTGGACCTAATAAATAAATAAAAATATATCGACGGCAAACTGTTATAATATATTTTGGTAAGATGTAATAAATAACATCGAGCCTCGGCAACGATCGGAAATATTCGGGATTCGTCGGGTCGGGACCCGCGTGGTCTAACTAAACAATCGCGGCGAACTTCATCCGTCAGGTATGACACACTAATATGAACTCTCACGTAATTAAAATAAGAGCGATATTTATCAATACAAGTAACCTCAAAGTGTGTGAGGCATTCAATGGCAGCAATGCACAGATTCTGTTTTTTACTTCACACTGTTATTTTTAATGTTCTGTTATAACACTCCACGACCACGTGCTATGTTTAGTACTTAGTGACCTAAAGTATGTACTTTTTTGTTTATGTAAATACTGTCGCCATCGTGTGCTGTGACTGTTTGGACTTTTTTTAGATTGAATGTGCGAAGGACAAAAAAAAAGTTAAATTAATGGAATATCACAAAATACTCGCAAATCTTATTCAATTTCAAATATTTAAATATTGTAATCTATGTGATATAACGTCCAACTGAATACTCAAACCATTATATCAATCATTAACATAATAATATATTATATTCATAACACATGGAACAATTAAACTAACAATATAATATAATTATAACAGTTTAAAATAACAGTTAGAAAAATATAATATAACGAACAATGCGTTAGAAAAATATAACAGTTAGGGCCCACCTTTACCTGTGGGACACCAGCGTTAATGGGAATTTGGTTGGACTTGAAACCAACAACAACTACCGATATACTACGGTGATCAAGGAAGCTAGCGACCCATGTGCAATGCCCCTCTGGTAGGCCGTAATATGGAAGCTTGGAAAGAAGAAGCACCTTGTGCCAGACCCGGTCAAAGGTTTTCGCAATGTCTAAGCTTACAGCAAGTGCCTCCCCTCTTCTCTCTACAGCTTCAGACCATCGCTGTGTGAGACACACCAGACGATCACCAGCCGAGCGACCATGACGAAAACCGTATTGACGATCACTTATAAGCTGGTGCTCTTCGAGGTATCGCAGAAGCTGCGTGTTGACAACACGCTCCATAACTTTGCAGAGTAGAGAAGTAATTGCTATAGGCCTATAGTTAAACGGGTCAGTGCGATCACCTTTTTTGGGTATTGGGTGGACAATGGCAACTTTCCAAGAACGGGGCACATATCCTGAGGTTAAAGGCCTGACAAAAAATCAAATGTGTCATCATGTTAACCTGCACGAAGTAAAGCTGTGTCGAACCGTATGTATTCGTTACTAAGTAACGAATACACTGCCTGACTCGAAGTACCGAATCGGCACTCTCGAATATGTTTCGTTACTCGCATCATTCGCATGCGTCGGTATTCGGAACGAGACGAGACAAATGTACGACATACGTACGTACGTACGATCTCCGTCTCTGTCTAACAGCCTATGAATGACAGAGCGGCAATTGTTTCGCAACATGTTTTCTGTGCAGTGAAAACAACACTGCGTCTGTAATTGTTATTCTCTATCTGCAGACAGGATACGTTTAGTTAGTATAAGATCGTTTCAAAAACTAATAAAAAGAACCGACTTCAATGCCGCGCTTTTAATTTTCAGTACCAATCTTGAGGTGTTTATCTCCATATCTCTGGAGATACTAACCAGACCTCGATAAAATTACCATGGTACCACACTTGGGATATCTCCTTTCCAACAAAAAAAGAATAATCGAAATCGGTTCATAAACGACGGAGTTATCCGCGAACAAACATAAAAAAAATACATATACAGTCGAATTGAGAAACCTCCTTTTTTGAAGTCGGTTAAAATACATTTTTATTTAACATAAACAACATACCTACTCATTTATTTTCGTACTGTAACCCATAACTAAATATCCAAGTACACTTAACGAACCTATTAGTAACGTGCCAGAATGATACTGACACATACAATTATACATGACAGCTGATTGCAACGAAAGTAACGAGTAACGATACGAAAGTAACGAGTTCGATGTTTTATAGTAACAAATACATACGGGTATACATTTATTCGTTACTTTCACAGCCTCAGTCTCATGATGCCAAACTGCGCGTTTCCCAGCTGGAGAAGGTCTAGCACGATTTAGAGTTCGCACAACGGAACTTACCAGACAGTGATCTGAGGAACCTAGGGGTGAACCGACAGATGCCTGATAATTGTCTGGATTTGAGGTCAGCAGGAGGTCGAGCAAGGAGGGGTTGTAGTTCTCTACATCTGGTATTCTGGTTGGTTCTGTGACCAGTTGAGAGAGTCCGTATGTCAGAGCCAGATTGTATACAATACGCCCCGCATTGTCGGTGGAATTAGAGCCTTGAAATCTCCGAGCATTATTAATTCCACAGAAGGGTACTGTCCAGCACTTTATCGGCGCCATAAGCGATGTGCTCAATGAGACGAGTTATCTTCAGGTCACCGCTGCCTATACAGGTCTCACTGTATAGGCAAGCATAGACTCGTGTTTGACCACCATAGTCCACGCGCACGCAGAGAAGCGACAGGTCTTTAATCTCTAGACCGTTAAGACGACGACAGCAGATAGTAGTGTGTACGTGCGGGTGGACCGCACGTACACACATACCCCAGCTCGTCTCAAGAACATGTGTTCGAGGGTATAGCCAGGGTACATCAGATAAGAGGTATCAGCAGGGTAGGATATCTGGATCTCCGTCAAAAAGAGCAACGCCGGTTTAGCCGTTTCAAGGTGAAAGTGAACGGAATCGATGTTGGTGTGAAGACCCCTAATATTACAGAAGTCCACTTTGAGTGTGGAGTGAGCAGCAGTAGAACTCCCTACGGGTCGTGGTTAAGTCTCCAGCTGCTCATCCCTCGCCTGGGTTTTGGCGTTGGTGGTCGCCAGCTGTGGATCCTTTATGTACGTATAGGACTCGTACAGCAGACTCTTCACCTGTTCACCCCAGCGTCTATGTCTCCGGTGCCTGGAGTACTGGCGCCTTGCATCCGTAAGAAATAAAATCGCTCACTTAGGGAAGGTTCCGTACTACAGTACAATCCGAAACATAACAGAGTTTCAACCTCATATTTGATTAATTGATATTACTAAGAACATTTTGTTTGATTTCCGATTTAACGGAGAATCTCGTCGAATTCAGACGGACAGCGGAGTCTTAGTAACAGGGTCCCGTTTTATTGTTTAGGTACGGAACCCTGAAAAGTGGTCGCAAACTGACCGTTTGCCCATTTTTCAATGTTTAATTAATTATAAATTATTTCTTACTAGCAGCCCGCCCCGGCTTCGCACGGGTAGAACATATATATGCCTACAAAATTTGCATCAGTTTGTTGCATCGAATATAAAATATTAACATATTTAACAATCATCGTCATATTTCAACCAATTTACACCTAAACCTTCCTCATAAACACTCTGGCTATTGGTGAAAACCGCATGATAATCCGTTCAGTAGCTATTGAGATTATTGCGAACAGACAGACAGACCGACGCAGTGATGGAATTTGTTTTATGATACCTACGTAGTGATATTGGACGGCCCTTTGGCGTGAAGGATAGTTACCCTGATTCTGACCCGACGGTCGTTGGTTGTAATCCTAGCTATATACCCACCAATGAAAGTTTTATGTGCATTCATGAATCATGGGTTTTCGTACAGAGGTAGTGGGATCATTAAATCTACCAATAATTAAGATAGTTTAAAAACTAAAACAACCGACTTCGATGCCGCGCGAGTCAATTTCAGTTTACAAAAATAATCATTCGAATCGGTTCACAATTGACGGAGTAATCGCGTAACATCCACACAAAAAAAAAGAAAAAAAAACATACCTACAGACGAATTGAGAACCTCCTTTTTGGAAGTCGGTTGAAAAATAACTTACTACCAAGGAGAACATCTGCCACCGTAACCTTACGGCGTTTCCCGACGCAAAAAGCAGGGGTATACGTCTAACGTGTGTATCTGTGTGTCTGTCATAGATGTCTTCATCTAGTGTTCTTAGCTTTGATTCATGAAAATTCGTTCTATTGTTATAAAACATGAGCTTTTTTCTAGTTAATTGCGCTATGAAATCAACTTTCATAGGTCTGATCAATTCGAAAATCTTCTTCAACGATATTGTAAGAACATGGAAGCATTGACCTGATGCTGGAATATCTCCTGTACTCTACAGAATACTCAAATCCTCATCAACTTACAGCTCAGTTTGTAAATGTCGTGCTTAGAGTCGTTGGAATGATTTTAATGAAAAGATTATACATAGATCAGTCGGGGTGGTTTAAAATATTATATTATATATATAGATCATTATTATTTTAAAAAATAGATCATATTATTATACTATATTGACTTCAAATTGATTGTGATCGGTGGGGATCTACAGAAAAGCTAAGCTTATAATAATATTTTCGTAGTAACTATGGCCTATTCTGTGGTTTCACTGCAAATATTTAATTAAATTTGCGAAGCGTGTTTGTGAAATCCGTGATATCTTCTAGAGTTTTCACTTGAATTATATACTGTAAAGGACAATTTTAATCTATAATATGTGGCCAAGCTAATTAACGTAATTATTTGGATAAGGATTAATACTATATACTTGAAAATAGCCTTGGAAGTTATGTAATACTAAGATTAAAATGGTTACTGTGAGTCAACCTTAAGAGATAGACATATGCTGTCGCGGACTTTTTTGTAGGTCTTATTAAGTTGTAAAACTCTTCCATAGAAAATATTCTTCTATCTATTTTCAATTGAGCAGCGTTCGAAAGAAACGTGTTTTTTCGACCGTTTTTTTGTCGACTTAGGTTGCAAATTAGGTCTCCACGGATGTACCTTTGATTTAAACGGCATAATATATAGCCATTTTCATTTCGAAAGTTCATTCTATATATTAGTGAAAGAATTTTTTGAATCGGTCCAGTAGTTTTTGAGCCAAATCATTACAAACATACAAAAATACAAATGTTCTCTCTTTATAATATTAGTATAGATAATAAATTCATGATTCTTTAGTATCTAATTTAAACTGGATTATGTATACTAAAACCGAGCTAAAAAATCAGGGCGCTGCGAGTTTTATATCTATATTAAAATCTATAACGAAAATGATGAAAGTAGTATACCTGGTGGTAAGCTCTGCTTCAGCTTCTCAGCCTTCTCCTTGTCCGTGATGACCAGCGTGTACAGGAACCGAGAGCAGCGTACCTTGAACTTCACATTCTCGGGGTTCTTCTTTATCTTTACAGCTGCAACACAAACACTGTGCTCTCACTTACTCTCACTCCCATCCCAACATAAACTTTACACAATGTGGTATATTAAGGATGTATTTCTGAAAATCTCATCAAATAAGCTGATTTTTGGTACAGTTTGCAATGTTTGCAAAAAACCCACAAAAGTTGAGTCAACTGTTATTATCTATCAATAGACAGGTTGTTTTCCATAAACCTATAAACTATAAACCATAAAATATCTTCCATAGACCAGGAAAATATCGTAATCGAGTCAAGTTATCGGTGCAATATATCTCAAAAACACCAAATTTTTAACGAATACAAATATGTTAACCTACAATGACCAAGCATCTACACTAAACAACAAATGAATGCAAAAAATATTTCAAATATTGTCCTTTAAAGGTGATTACTCATTGGGGCTATAGCGGTATAGGCCCTATACCAGGCCTCCCTCAGTCGCCCATGGTTACTTCGATTTAAACTTTCGTCAACTCCGGCGGTACTATCTGCCAGTCGGTTGTCACTGCTCACGCGCGCGCTATATTATTATTCTAATGACGGGATAACTGCGCATTCGTATTCTATATTAGAAACGATTTAAGTTTTTCATAGTCATTTTGCGGGTTTGACAAAAAACAAGCATAATATGTTTCATTTTTTAAACGACTTCAAAAAAAGGAGGTTTCTCAATTCGACCGTAGATTTTTGTTTGTTCGCGGATAACTTCGTCGTTTATGAACCGATTTTGATTATTCTTTTTTTGTTCCAAAGGAGATATCCCAAGTGTGGTACCATGGTAATTTCATCGAGGTATGATAAGAATCTCCAGAGATATTGAGATAAACATCTCAAAATTGGTACTGAAATTGAGTAGCGCGGCATTGAAGTCGGTTCTTTTTTAGTTTTTAAACGATATTATATTATTATGCTACCGATACTAAAATGACAAGACGGCGTAAAATTCACTTTCTCGACTTCAAATTCGACTCTTAGTTAGGAATTTTGATGTTAGTTTGTGAAGTATAAATAACAAGAATTCGTAATCTTTTTTTTATTTCATTGAGTCAACCCTTTACTGTATCAAGTGCGCGCTGGTACATCGCGCGCTGAACGAAGTAATAACAACGGTAGGTCGAGCGCCTTAGAAACTTTTTGCTTATATTGTCTGAAATAAACGTTGGTATTGTTTTTTGTAGGGGAGTGAAGTATCTGTTACGTAGTAACTATTATATAATCTGTGCCTATACCGCTATAGCCCCGATGGGATAGCCATATTACTCTTTAGTGGATCAAAGGTTACAGCAGATTCAGAGGGAATGATGCAGTGGGTCATACATATTTTAATTAGGCAAGGCACTATAAAACCAACAAAGTATTATTTGGTGTAAAGTTGACATCATCAACCTATTGAGCTCCAAGCTACAAACACACTCCCGTGCCCTGTATGCCAAGTGGTACAGTTTTGTATGATTTTTGTCTTCTATAAAAGACATACAGGCATACAATGGCATACAGGGCCTGCAAGTGCTTGTCACCAATATGTGACTATGGTGAAATTTTGCAGTGGGCCTTGCATCAACAATCAATGGTACAATTCTATAGAATAATTAAAATTACTTACATTTGGCGTCTTTCCTGCGCGCCTTCAACAGGAAATCTTTGATATCTTTGATTTCACGTGGCTAAAACAGAACAAACAAACCTTATTAGAGACACATTTTAGACTGTGCAGATATAAATGTCATACCACTGCATGGGCATGGGCCACCCACACGCAGTGGATGGTTGCAGATGAACATGAGCAGAATATAATAATAATAATGACTAGAAACAACAATCAGCAGCCAAAAAATCAAATAACATATATTTCTTAAACATGTAATTTTTTTAATTAACAATAAGTATCACATATTTTCTTGTTATATCAGTTCTAGCAAAATTTATTATACTTAATCGTACTACAACAGTGGTACCTACTTATCTATACTAATACTAGCTGACCCGGCAAACGTTGTTTTGCCATATAAATAAATGGCTATTAAAAAATAAGGGTTGATCGTAGAAGGGTGAAAATTGAGGATTGTATGTATTTTTGTATGTTGTATCATAAAAAAATAGAAATTAAAAATTTCGTCTAAAAAATAAAAAAAAAATTTAGGGGTGGACTACCCCTAACATTTAGGGGGATGAAAAATAGATGTTGGCCGATTCTCATAAATACCGGATAAGCACAAAAAATTTCATCAAAATCGGTCAAGCCGTTTCGGAGGAGTGTGGCAACGAAAACTGTGACACGAGAATTTTATATATTAGATTATAAAGAGAGAACATTTGTATTTTTGTATGTTTGAATAGATTTGGCTCTAAAACTACTGGACTGATTATAAACATTATTTTATTTACCTTGGCCACATATTTTAGATTAAAATTATCCTTTACAGTATATAATTTAAATGAAAACTTAAGGAGATACCTATCACAGATTCAAAGATACCTATCACATATTCAAAGTAATACACATTGCAAATTAATAAAATAATTGCAACAAAACCACAGATTAGGCAATAGTTACCGATATAAATCAATTTGATGTCAATATAGTATGATCTATTGTATAAAAAATAATGATACTGATAATATTGTATAATACTGAAATTCAAAATTTGAAACTACCCCGACTGATCTATGTATAATCTATTCATTAAAAGCATTCCACTCAGCCCAAACATGACATCTTAGCTGTCACGTATCTTAGTGTCTAACTATCACGGTTCCTGAGATACAGCCTGGCTACAGATGGATGGAGGGACAGCAGAGTCTCAGTAATAGGGTCCCATGTTTACCTTTTGGGTACAGAACCCTAAAAACCTCATAATTTTAAAATTCTGAACGGATTTTCATGAATTAAAGCTCAAAACACTATTGATAAACGCATCTGTGAAATTAAAAACTTTATCAATAAAAAATCTATATTGGTTTATCCGTTTGGGTGCCACGATGCCACAGACAGACACGAGTAGATACACACGTTAAACTTATATCATTTCCTTTTGTGTTAAGGGTTAAAAATAATAATGCAGTCGAGGATGGTGAATACGCTAGGCCTAGAATGGTTCGATTCTCGAGAACTGTGCTGCCAGAACACCGTAAGGTTACTATTAGTTCAGTAGAACCAACGACCTTCGGGTCAGAATCAATAATTATCCTTTATGACAAAGGCCAACCAATATCACTAAATATTATAAAACATAGTCCCTCACCACATCTATGTTATTGTTCAGGAATAAATGAATTGAATTGAATCTATGTCTGTCAGTCAGTGTGCAATAAAATAAAAAATAAAACTGGCCAAGTGCGAGTCAGCATCTCGTCTCTTATCGCACACTTAGGGAGGGTTCCGTACAATACGAAACGTAAGAGTTTCAACCTCATATATTTGATTGATTGATATTACACAGAATATTGGGTTTTTGGTCGCGATCTAGAAAGACGGGGCTCGTTTACTAGCGCCATCTATGTCATTTTTCCGAAACTTATTAGATAAATGGCGTTTAAAAACAAGTTTTTTGTATGGGGACCCCTTTTACTTTTTATTTTGTTTTTAGTATTTGTTGTTCTAGTGGCAACAGAAATACACCATCTGTGAAAATTTCAACTGTCAACTATCACGGTTAATGAGCTATAGCCTGGTGACAGACGAACAGACAGACAGACAGACAGACAGACAGACAGACGGACAGGGGAGTCTTAGTAATAGGGTCCCGTTTTACCCTTTGGGTACGGAACCCTAAAAAGCTCAAAGCTACTAAACGGATATTCATGCGGTTCTCACCAATAGCCAGAGTGATTTATGAGGAAGGTGTAGGTGTATAATCCGTTATGGTTTTGAAAATACATAATTTTTAATTCGGTATGTAATGAGAATTATGTTATTGAAACACTCGATTATGATATTTTCGTGATGGCAGTATTGGCATTCCACGAAAAGTTACTATGTGATATTTTTTAAGCCGGCTTTTCACTATGGGATATAAAATATTATATCATGAGATATAATATTTATCGCTCGTCATACATTTTGTATGAGACTGTTTACACTATGCTATAATATATATTAAATCCCAAACTACAAATATTTTTAACCGACTTCAAAAAAGGAGGAGGTTTCTCAATTCGACCATATATATTTTTTTATTTTTTTTATGTTTGTTCGCGGATAACTTTGTCATTTATGAACCGATTTTGATTATTCTTTTTTTGTTCGAAAGGAGATATCCCAAGTGTGGTACCATGGTAATTTTATCGAGGTATGATAATTATCTCCAGAGATATTGAGATAAACATCTTAAAATTGGTACTGAAAATGAATAGCGTGGCATTGAAGTCGGTTGTTTTTTAGTTTTTAAACGATATTTTTTCGACTGACTGAGCGATATTTGAAGGTTTATATATTTGACCGCTCGTCCCCGGACACCGCGCCTCCCCCTGCCTCGCCCTCAGTTTTTTTTTATTATGGCTCCACACAACTAGTGTATTTTTCCAGTATTTGAATGAAACCATAGACAACCAAAGCTGAACTATATAACTTATACTGAGTTCACACCAGGCGATTCTAGTTGTTCAACTTCCTAGGGATGTACTTGTCTTTCGATTCCAACTACTTTCAATACTTTAGAATCGATACTAAGTAAGTACCGGTTATAAGTACTAGTTTCGTTACTCCATTTTTTTTTTTACGTTGTACGTTTTAGTAGGGTTTCGATTGAAACTATTTGATTTGCTAATCAAGCGCGATTTAATCGATACAAAATATCGATTGGGTATTTTTTGTAACTCGCATCGTACATCCCTAGGATGTTGAACGACTAGAATCGCCTGGTCTGAACCTGGTATTAAGAGTGTGAACAGCAATCGCGAGATGTACTATAGGTATAGCTCAAGATGTAATTTACATTAAATCCAATAGTGAAAAGCCGGCTTAACTGATATAACCGCATTAATTTATACCTACCTACCTGATTATGGATGAACAATAATAAATAACGTGAAGAAGTTCTGCGGATTCATCACAAGTTGTGACCGAAATTCGGCTTATTTTAATTGTAGGTATCGTAATAATGAGGTAGGTGCCATGATCTGAGTACCATCCCGGGCCGCAAGTATCACTAGTTATTTATGATTCCATCCAATCCAAATAATGCAAAATGTTTCTTACCATGATGAAATGACAATACGATGAGACGACTCGCACTGAAATTAAATAATGCTTTATTACAAAAATCTGTATAACACAAATCAAAACACTTCAATCTTAACGCACGAGGCTCTACAAATCTCAAAAATCTGATCGAATATTCATGATTAATGAGGATTATGGACATAATTTAATCACAAACACCATTCGCCGTACCTGTCGAACTATAAAAAGAATTTGTCAATAACAATATTCTCTGATCTCTCTTACTTGTCAGTTGTCTGTCTTGTCAATTGGTTGACGACAGTGACATTATACGTATTTTTCTGAATGTCAAAATTTAGGTTTTTTTTTAAAGTTTGATTATGGCTCCACACGATTAGTGTACTTAGCTAGTATCAAGTATCAAAATTTTCAAGTTTTTGAGAATTTAAGTCATAAAGTAGGTCCAAGTCATACCCTCAGTAAAAATATGGACTTTACTGAAGATTTTCAGTGGAATTTTGATGAGAACGCAAATTGCATGTTTTTCAACATTGTACTGTTTTCCTACACTTGCACACATTCACCGGCACTCAATGGTTAATAATCCATTTTTATTACAAATTAACTCGCGGAAGAACACAAGTTTTAGGAAAAAATACAATTAAAGCACATACACTTTTCCACGTTCCCCCCCAAAACTCCAATTTAGGTTATGCATAGACGTAATATAAACAGATGGATGGATAATATAAACGGACAAAACTGCAGATGTTTTGACTAATTCAATTAAATCCGTATGTACCAAAGATAAGGTTGTAATTAGGCTTGGGCCTTACTATATCCGACAGAGGAGTGGATATATCGTATATCATTCCATATAAAGATATATCCGCTTAGTATATCCGCTTAAAATATCCGCTTAATATATCCGCTTAGTATAACTGCTTCGTATGTCCGGTATATACATGTGAGTTGTGTTTCAGACTTTGTAAAGAAACTCAAATAAAAAGACAAATTATATCCATTAGTATATCCCAAATCCAAAATTAAGCATATCTGCGTTTCATAACCGATATTACCTAACATTAGACCGTATCTGTTGTGTTTTGAACTTGCATTGTTTTTATACCTGTTGTTAGTGACGATGTGATCTAAAATAATGATAGAGCACGATTGTCTAGAAAATACCTATTCACTTACGGCTTGACTTTTTAACCGACTTCACAAAAAAGTATTATGTTTCATCAAGATGTGCCGGATATATGGGATACATATTAAGATTTGGCATGTGGAATGAAGGATATATATCCGCTTAGGGATATAGATGTGTCCGGAGTTACGCAAGCCTAGTTGTAATTGCTTTGTACAACAAAATGGTCCAAACTAAAGGCAGGAGTGTGTCCTTGTCTAACAAATTGCCATTGCAAAAAAATAATTGAGTTTGGTAGAAATTTAAAAAAGAATGATGTTATTCACTGGACTTGGATGTATATTATTTTTTACTTCCACATTGTGTATGACTTTAACTTGACTTTATTTCTAATAAAACTTGAAAATATATAATTTTGACACTGGCTGAATATATGTGAAGAATCTCACGAAGTATATTTAATTTTAATCATTATACGTAAATTTTTGTGTTTGAGACATGTTAATTGATACGCTATAGCGTATCCAAAATTTTAACAAGACTCGACGAGACTTGACGAGAATCGATAAGACTCGGCTAGACTTGACGAGACTCAACGAGATTTGACAAGACTCGACGAGACTTGACGAGACTTGATGAGAATTGACGAAAATTGACGAGACTCGACGAGATTCAACGAGTGTCGACGAGACTCGACAAAAATCGAAGAAACCTGATAAAAATCGACGAGACTCGACGATACTTGACGAAAATTAACGAGACTTGAAGAGACTTGACAAAACTCGAAGAGATCCGACGATACTTGACGAGACTCAACGAGACTTGATGAGACTTGACGAGAATCGACGAGACTCGACGAAACTCGACGTGACTCAACGAGTGTCGACGAGACTCGACGAGTCTCGTCGACACTCTCGACTTGACGAGACTTGACAAAAATCGAAGAAACCTAACAAAAATCGACGAGACTCGACGATACTTGACGAGACTTAACGAGAATTAACGAGACTTGATGAAACTTGACAAGAATCGATGAGACTTGACGAGACTTGACGAGACTCGACGAAACTTGAGGAGACTTGACGAGACTTGACGAGAATTGGCGAGATTCAACGAGACTTTCATTTTCACGGTAGCGATTCAAAATAGCGGCCTCGCAGAAACTTACTATTTTGGGCCCTTGTTATACAATCTACTATTTCCACAGATATCCAGAAAAACAGTGACAGAAACGAATAAATTGAACATTCATAATGTCTTGCCCATAAAATAAAGGGTGTCTCAATAAGGCTGAGTTGCACCAACTCACTTTAACTATAACAAACGTCAAAAATCTGTCAAAATCCATATAAAAACACCGGTTAGTAGTTATTGTTACGGTTAAAGTAAAATGGTGCAACTCAGCCTAAGAGTGCACTTTTTCATTTTAAAATAAAAACAAGTATTTTTTGACAGAGTTGTGATATTTTAATTGTATTGTAAAGAAGACATGTTCTGATTAAGTATGGAATAATATATCCGGCAAACGACCCCCACGGCTCCGATGACAGTCCATTACTCTTTTCATGAAATTTTCGCACAGCCTAACACGTGATACATAATATGCCAGCTTTAAGATAAAATGAACAATAGCGGGTGAAAGCCAATGGGCGCACTAGGACTGGAAGCCAGAGCTGGCTCCAAACAATAAAATCGCATATGCAGAGAAGGATAAAACATATTCTCTATCTCACTTTCTCCTACTAGTGGTGGTATAGATGTATCCTTCTCATATTATTATTGTTATTTTAATGCCAGGTCCATTTAATACTCCGTCCACGGACTCAAGTGACATGACAACATGACATGACACATTACATGACATGAACAGGAACTACTAATACTACCATAGACCTGCTACATATTAAACTTGATCGCGTACACCGGCCCCCATGAGACCGACCTTGAACGGAGTTTGTCCCTTTCTTTTGTATGGACGACTTAAGGTTAAACCGCAATAAGCGACACTGCGCAGCAGCGGCGCGACGCGACACGTAGCAACACTAGGATGATGGATTATAATCCATCATCCTAGTAGCGACACTTTTAGGTATACCGCACTTGGACTGCAGTGCCGCGACAGTTTGCAGCACGGAGAATAGACTATCTGTCTTTATCCGTGGTTAAAGGGCCTTATTCACGATTCATCCCGTCTGTACGTCAGCTCAAGGCCGCGGCGCTGGATGTAGCATACTGACTGTCGTGCGCGCATCAAGCGAGCAGAGTAAATAGAACGAAAAATGTTTTAAATTAAAAATGTATATTATACGTATATGTTAAATCTGCTGTACAGCAAGTCTATACACCATCAAGCCGCACGATGCTGGACTGCTCTGACGTACGTCCGCGTTATTCACTGTCCATATATCATATATATATATATTATATAATATAATATAATAATATTATAAATGCGAAAGTAACTCTGTCTGTCTGTCTGTGTCACTTTCACGCCAAAACCACTGAACCGATTTAAATGAAATTTGGTACCCAGATAGTCTAGAGCCTGAGAACGGACATAGGCTACTTTTTAATGTGAAAAGAGGGTTGTAAGGGGTTGAAAGGGGGGATGAAAAATATGGAAGTATCATCATTTTAGAAGCTAGAAGCTTGTAACTTATTTTGTAGGCTGTTGTTTCGGTATAAATTAATATGTCATTCAAAGTTTGTGAGGGGGAAGAGGGAAGGGGAAAGGGGGAGAGGGATGGGAGGTGAGGGAAAGGGGAGGGGAGGTGGAGGGGAGTGGGGGAAGGGGGAGTGCGGCGAGGGGGAGGGGAGGGGGAGTGGGGGGAGGGGGTCTGGGAAGGGGGAGTGCGGCGAGGGTGAGGGGGAAAAGGGGCGGGGAGAGCGAAGTGAGGGAAGGGGAGTGGGGTGAAGAGAGACGGGGAGGGGAGGGGGAAGTGGGGGGAAAAGGGAGGGGAGAGGGAAGTGAGGAGAAAGGGGGTGGAGGGAAGAGAGACGGGAGGGGAGGGGGAAGTGGGGGAAAAGGGAGGGGAGAAGGAAGTGAGGAGAAAGGGGGTGGAGGGAAGAGATAGAGAGAGAGGGGAGGGGAAGGGTGAGGGGGAGGGAGAGGGGAGGGAGAGGGGAGGGAGAGGGGAGGGAGAGGGGTGGGGGATTTGCGTGGCGTGGTACGGTGCGGTGTAGGTGTAGGTGGGATACGCATGTGTCTTATTTGTGAAATAATTAGCCTAAATATTTTAAAATGCTACCCAAAGACACTATACCAAGCGGACGAAGACGCGGGCACAGCTAGTACCATATATATAGAATAGAACATATATAGGACTTGCAGGTTGTTAGAAAAAAAAGGCTGTACGTCCCAGAAAGGACATGCACGATGCACGATGCAAAAGTACCGTGAATAGGCTTCACGTACGTTGATAATTAATATTAATTGTTTGCTGGACTTGCACGACCGATTTTGCATCCAGCGAGCACCCCCACCACCGCGAGCGTCGTGCAGATGGACAGTAAATAACGCGGACGTACGTCAGAGCAGTCCAGCACCTTGCGTGCTTGATCGTGTGTAGACTTGTTGTACAGCAGATTTAACATATACGTATAATATACATTCATAATTTAAAACATTTTTCGTTCGGTTTACTCTGCTCGCTTGATAGTCAGTATGCTACATCCAGCGCCGCGGCCTTGAGCTGACGTACAGCCGGGATAGATCGTCAATAAGGCGCTTTAGACAAGGACACTCTCCCACCCGGGTTTCTCTCAATTGGGCCGTTTTGTTCTACAAAGCAATTACAACTTTATACATAAAGCATACGGATTAAATTGAATTTGTTAAAACATCTGCAGTGCACTATGGTTTTATATTACGTCTATGGATACTACAGACTGACTACTACTGAATGAAACTGACAGAAGCGTCGGCCGTCCAGCATCGTGCGATTGTTTTGCAGTTTCATTTTATTTACCCAATGCAGGTATTGGCGCAGAAATAACTTTCGAAAGTTTCATCAATCGAAAAGTGAAGGCTACAACGACGACGGCTGACGGTCACAGATACCCAGAGCCGGCACGATCGGAGGGTTCAGCGCTCAAGATGCGGAAGGCGACAGAGCTCGGGGAGCGGAACCGCAGGCCGAGCGGCGCTCGGAGCCGGGGGAGACCGTAGCGGGGGAGACGGCGCGCGAGCTCCGCTCCAGCGCGCGCCTGAATGGATCCGTCGGTGGTGCGGCGTCGCGGCCGGCGGCGGTCACGGTGCAGCCGACTGCCGCGGCCACAGCGCGCGCCGCCGCCGCCGAGCGTCGCGCGCGCGCCGCCGAGCGCGCCCGCGAGGTGGAGGACAGCCCACGCGTGCTGCGCGAGAAGTGCCGCCGCCTGGCGCGCGCGCTCCGAGACGCCAAGCACCTCGTCGTGAGTACTCACCGCACACCTCTCAGCTCTCATTTACAAAATCGCTATCTAAGTCTAAGTCTACGATGGATTGATGCTCCTCTGGAAACGGAAACTACTGCTGTATCAGTCACTGCTGGGTATGCCCAACCGGAGATTCACCACTGATCTCGATCTTCTTCTTCAGTCTTCTTTTCCAATGACTGCCCGCTACTCTGTGTATGTCGTTGCTCCACTTGTTCATGGGGCATCCTACACTTTGCTTTCCTGTTTGCAGTCGACTCCAAGGCCAATCTGCCCTAATGATTCTTAGTCTTATGAAAAATATGACCAAATTTAATGATGAGCTATGTCGATCACCTTTGTTGTGTATTGAATAACTTGTTTCAGATTTGATCCCTTAGAGAAACACTAACTTAAAGACCTGCTTATTAAAGACTTTGGTCTTATAACATTGCAGTATAGGGGATGAGAAGACTCAGCCGAGTTATCCAAACCATCGCCTCATTGCTTGTTTGTCTTATCTTATTGACCAAATTTACCAAATTTTTTTGAACTTTAAATGTAGTTAATACTGCATAACAATTTAAGACTTAAATTTAAATCCTGTTGGCCAAGGAAGATTTAATATTACTTTGTCATAAAACAAAAAAATATATATATTTGTGACACAACACCGTAATGAAAATTTTGTGCTTATTTGTACTATGTCCAGTATTTGTTTTATTTCCTACATTGAAGTTGAGAAGACATTGAGTGCTTGAGTGTTCTATGTCCACTCAATCGACCAATCACAGCTTGTGACATGTCATGCCATGTCTGCCTTTTTGTTTGATTTGTCACTGTGGCTAGATACTTGACAAGAAACACTTCATCGCTCCTAAAAACTAATAAAACTCTTTAAATAACTGTGTTTTTAGGCTTCAATTGCCAAAAACAAATGCCAAATGATGTGCAGGACATACTGTAAGAGTAAATATCATCAGGACCGCAAACTGAGCAGTAATTACTTTCTAAAATGACTTTGAACAACTTTCGAGCTGGCTTAGCGAGCAACAAATGGACATTGTATGAGCAGACTAGTAAAATCTAAGAACCGTCAACTCTTCAACAGTTTGTTCATATTTCAACATAATAGGCAAATCGTAGAAATGGCTGGCCGTATTATTCATAAAAAAATAAAATTTACAGTATTTAAAAATAAAATTAAACAGACAATGAATGTTGTGTTACCATGTTACCTAACTTAATTTAGGCTTTTATGAACGTAATACAATTAATACAAAAGAGAATTAAGTTTAGTAATGTATTATGGCAATACAGATTTAGAATAAAAATACAATAATCAAGTACTTTGTACTGAAACAATCATGGAGAATGGACTCTAGGTAGAAGGAGAGCGATCTTTCTAACAAAGCTTGTCTAATAAAGTTCTGAAAATCTGTTGCAGAGTAGTTCTCAGGCTCGCCGGTTCAATGCCTGTATCGCTAGCATAGAAAAGATAATAATACTACGTATAGAACGGACACTCTGTTCCCCCCACCAATTCCGGGCTTCGTCACCCCGCCACCGATTTTGATTTGTCGTGGCGTCACTCTGAGCAAGGTATTATAGCTGGGAAACTCACCAGCACTTTGTTAAGTTAGTTTTATATATATAGCAGAGTTGAGGGCGAATAATAAATAGCTATTTCCGATTAAATGACTTTTACTATATCATTTTGACATATTTTTTCTCTCACTGACAAATCTATATATATTGACAACACAAATGTTTTTTCTAATCCAATACATACTTATGATAATGCAACCTCTAACACTTTCCCTCATTTAATAAGTTGGTTTCAGACCTAAGGCGTTGCACATAGTATTAAGTCTTGGCTTAGGCATCGCCTTTGTCATGATGTCTGCCAATTGTGTTGTGGTGTCGGTCCTTAGCACATTAACAAGTCCTTCCTGAACCGTTCCTGTTACAAAGAAATGTCTGGTCCGAATGTGCTTAGTTCGCTTATGGAATTCCGGATTGTTCGCAAGACGTATGGCTGCTTCATTATCCACTTTTAGTGTAGGAACTCCGCTTATGGTAGTAAGTGAGCTAAACACTCTCTGAAGCCACACTAGTTCCCGAGCTCCTTCACTGCTGCTACTATCTCTGCTTCGGTAGTTGATAGAGCGACTGATGGTTGACGTTGGCTTAACCAGGAGACAATCCCTCCAGCAAATAAACAAGCTATTACCGTTGTGGAACGTCCTGTCTGCTCATCTCCAGCGTGATCTGCATCACTGTAGCCTTGCAGATAATCTGATACATGTCCTGCTGAATATGTTATTCCGTAAGAGCATGTGCCTTTAATATATCGCATAATCCGTTTAACGCGGAGCCAGTCTTCATAAGTTGGGTTTTCTAATTTTCTCGAAACAACACCAACTGCGTATGCAATATCTGGTCGCGTTCCTGTCATGAGGTAAGCCAGTGAACCCACTGCTTCTCGATATGGAAATGTATTCTGTTGAACTTTCCCTAGTTCAGTACTTCTTTCTATAGGTGTTGAAACAGGATTACACTCAGTCATTCCAAAACGCTCTAGCACCTTCTTGGCATAAGCTTCTTGCTTGATAGTAATGGAATCTTTTGATCGTGTAATTTCAAGCCCCAGATAAAATGATGCGGGTTTTGTAGTGATAACGTATCACCCAATTCCTTTAGGAATTGATCTGCCAGTTCTGCATCTGTCGCAGCTACGAGCCCATCATCTACGTACAAAGTTATAAGAATTTTCTTATCTCCAATCTTTTTTGTAAAAAGGCAACTGTCAGCTGAATTTTGTACAAAATCTTTTTCCAGTAAAGTCTCCTCAAAGCACGAATTCCAGCATCTTGGAGCCTGTTTAAGTCCGTACAAACTTCTTTTGATCCGACATACATTTGATGTACCATCATTGAATTCATTTGGCTGCTGCATATAAAGTTCTTCTGCCAGCTTGCCATTCAGAAATGCGGTCGAGACATCAAATTGTACCAAATGTAAGTTTTCTTTGGCAGCGAAACTTATTAATGCTCTAACTGTAGCCATTCTAGCAACTGGACTAAAAGTCTGATCATAGTCTACTCCTTTTTTGATGCTTAATCCTTTAACGACAAGCCTCGCCTTATATTTGTCGATACTACCATCTGGATTTTGTTTTATTCTAAAAATCCACTTACAAGGAAGAGCTTTCTTGTTTTTTGGTAACTCACAGAGCGTCCAGACGTCATTTTTCTTAAGAGAGTTCATTTCACTCAACATCGCATTAATCCATTTAGCTCTGTCATTCCTTCCAACTGCTTCTTTGTAAGTTTCAGAAAAAACCTCTGTGTCTACAAAACACACGTAATCTTTCAACCTTTCAGGACGTGAGAGATTAGTTCGGTCGCGCAAGTTGTATCGAGGCGTTCCATCAGACAACGTTGGCTCAACTATTTCCATCTGCTCATCAGCATCTACAAACTCTTCGTTTGCACTCTCGTAGTCTCTGAATTCATGTCTTTGTTCAGAAATCTCATCATGAACATAATCTTGACATGTTCTGTCTCCCTCAAGAGTATGATCATTATTAGATTCCTGTTCTACTATGATATTTTCCGATGCAGTTTCTTCCATGAAAGTGTGGTCATCTCCCTCTGACCTTGAAGGCAGTGTGGATATTCGGAACTCGACATCGGTCTGGAACGTGATGTCCCTAGATCGCAAAGTTTTGTTTCCATCCCCAATGCGATAACCATCATCTTTTTGCATATCAAATAATCTTGCCTTTTACTGCTTTTTTGCTAAGCTTTTTTCGTTTTTGCTTTGGAATATGATCAACTCTACTTGGACCAGTCCTATTCAGCATATACGCAGCTGTGTTGATAAGTTCTGCCCAAAGTATTTGTGATAGTTCCTCTCTCGTATGTAGCATAGATCTCGCTGCTTCAACTAAAGTACGGTTTTCCCGCTCACTACATCCGTTTGTCAGGAGTGTAAGGCATTGTAAGCCGTTGTTGAATGCCATGTTTTTGAAGAATATTACGTACATCTTTGTTATCGAATTCGCCTCCGTTGTCGCTTAGAACCATCTTGATATCATATCCAGCGGTTTTAGCTTCTTGTAGCATTTGAAGAAGTTTGTCTTTAACCTCAAACTTGTTTTTGATGAAGTAAACCATGCGATATCCAGAGTAATCATCCTTGAAAAGTACGTAGTATTTAAATTTCGAGATACTATCTATAAAAGGGCCGCAAACATCGGTATGAATCAGCTCTCCTACGGCTGTTGCTATTTCTCTTGTTCCAAACTGTTTTCTGTGTGACTTTCCATAAATACAGCCCTCGCATTTTAACATTGTCAGGACTCAACTGTATTCCAATCTCTCTCTTTACAAGGCGAATAACATGTTTCTTATCCTGATGAGCAAGACGCTCATGGTATAACTGTAACATGTTTGAGCCAGTCACAGCATTGACTTCTATGGTCTTTGGTTTCATTGGAATGATCGTCTTCATATCCAATTTATATAGTCCTCCGTATTGGACTCTTTTTCCAACAACTCTCGTAATGCCATTAATGTCCAATTTGCATTCTGTTGTTGTAGAACTGAAGATGCTATTCTGCATCCGGTCTTGTGCAGCAAGTGGTGAGAAAAGATTCTTCGTTAGAGATGGTACTAACCACACATTGTTCAGAGTTATTTGTTCTGTCTTGCCACTGACATTTGATTCAACTTCTACAGTGCCCTTTCCAATAGCAGGAATGATACTTCCATCTGCAGTCGATATGGTGTGTTTCGAATCAAATTCGTGAAATTCTTGATAAACATCACTCCTCACAGCAATGTGGGTTGTGGCGCCATTGTCGACAAACCAACTTTCTTTATTTTGAATGTGTCCTTTGGTACAGGCATTTACCATTAGAGATATATGTTGCACTTGATTAGAGCTTGAAGCAACTGATGTGCCTGGTGTGGGCTTAGGTGGCTTTCCGTCCTTTATCCACTTCTTGCACTTCCGCACTATATGTCCTTTGCCGGAACAGTAGTTGCAGATCAGCTGTTTCTTTTGCATAACAGTCTTCTTCTCTATACTGGTTGTCGTTAAGGCCTCTTGCTGTGCATCTTTGTGCCCCAAAGCCCTCTCAAATGAGCATAAGTGACTCGTCAAGTTATTAACTGTTCTCTCTCCCGAGTTCAATAATAACCAGCTTGACTTAAACGCAAAGTATTGCTCGTCTAACGTGTCCAGAATTTTGCATATCAGGAATAAATCAGGGAGTTTTATCTTTGTGATTTCTATATTAAGACTGTTCCATATATTTTTCAGTTTAGACATATGTGTGGATACATCATCCTCTTTGTTGTATTGAAAACTGAAAAATTCAGCACACAGATTGTACGCCCTATCATCTGACTGTCCGTCAAATAATCGATGGCCTTCTTGCCAGACTTCTTTTGCTGTCTTAAATCTCATCACTTTTTTCAGTGTGTCTTCAGATATATTCGTGGTAATTATGAGCAGAGCGCTACATTCGGTCTTTCTAAATTTAGTCATAGCTGCATTATAGTTGCCGATTTCAGCGTCACCAGCCCCTCTGGTAGGTGCGATGGGCTCGATAAGGGTACCTTCAGCTGCTTCCATAGCGCCTTCTACACCTCTCAGCATTATGGAAATCTTATATTTCCATGTAGCCCAGTTTTCTTTTCCTTCCAGATTACCTATCTGTAGTCTCATCGTGAAATTTTCCATCATATTATTTCAGTTACCCCTCAGCTGGTAGCATAACCTATTATAGCTGGGAAACTCACCAGCACTTTGTTAAGTTGTTAATATATAGCAGAGTTGAGGGCGAATAATAAATAGCTATTTCCGATTAAATTACTTTTACTATATCATTTTGACATATTTTTTCTCTCACTGACAAATCTATATATATTGACAACACAAATGTTTTTTCTAATCCAATACATACTTATTATAATGCAACTTCTAACACAAGGATGCTACACGCGTACGGCTACAGAACAATAGGTACTACTCTCGAGGAGAAGAACATCAACTTCATACATTTATGTTAAGACCAGTAGACACCGGAGGTTCAATTTTACGTAGGTTCTTATTATGTAGGTATATTATAAATACTTATATACCTACCTATATATTCGTATTTTAGAATTCATTTTCATAAATGAAACAATGATATATACTCGTGCGTAAATAACATTTAGTAGTAGGTAAAACATTTTTATAACACAGCAATTAGGAACTTGATGTAAGTACCTACGTAGTATTTATATTCTCTTTGCTTGTTGAAGTGTAGTGATTTAATGTTTCTGTAGACGATGGTTTACGAAATAGCGACTAATATTTTTAGTGTTAAAAGCTTTTTGGGTAAGAGTACAAAAAATATTTATACGGTCAGTACGTAGTATGTATGTACGAAAGTAACTATTATATAATCTGTGATACGGTGATTACGGGCGACAACCTTAGACATAACGCACACAAATGCACGTATAGAAAAATGACATGTGTGTAGTGTCTGTGTCGGTGTCACAGTGTCGGTCGTTAAAACGCTAGTTTGTATGGAGATTTAGCGAGTGGCCGGGGTGTGTCGCTAGTGAAGTATATCGATGGCAGAAAGCGTAAATGTCGTATCTGAAAATTTGAAATTTGAAAAAACAATTTTTGAGTGAACAGTAGACAACCTGTAACGAGGTATTTTGACTCGCTACATATTTTTCTCTTGGAAGCACATTTCGGCTTCTAAGACTGACAAAATTACCTTTTGTTTTTAAATAATTTAGAACATTTTCGCATTTAGTCATTTTTTGTCGATTTTAAATAATCGAGTTACTACTTGGTCTGTGGATCATTGGACCTGTCTATGGGATCATAGACAATCTCTCAAAAAAAATATATTTGACATCTGTCAACTCTCTATGAAAGGCTTCACTTTTCTTTACTATCTATTTGGAGATAGACCATTTTTTCTTGGTTTGTTATAATCCGATTATTTTAAACTTTTAGTGCCGCTGAATGGCCAAAACTTGTTTTACTATGTGCTAAGCACATAATTTTGCGGTAAGTCAATTTTTGATAACTTAACGTACTTACAATTGGGTTTTTTGTTTTTTTTTTTTTTTCAATTTATTAATCTTTAAATATAATACATTTTATACAAAGAATTGAGTACCAATAAACTATTTTTTGTTTGTGCTGGTACTCACATCCGCAACGTGCTACTACTAATAATTAATAACTACTAATTTATATCTTAAATCTACACTAATTTCTAACTAAACCAAAAAAAAAAAAAACTTAATGTATTCAAATGAAAGGTAAAAATCTGAATGAGTATACGAAATAAACACAAAAGCAACTATTCGCTTTTAAGTTGTTTGTACTCAGCGGTAGGCTTGGACAAAACAAATGCGGAACCGGTTTTGTTGATCTATACATACAGGGTGATTGATTGGATGTGATTTGTTGATGTTATGTATTTTGTATATTTATGTTTTGTAATTTGTGTATTAATAATTAATTGTAATTTTAAGTTTGTCGTTTTTTTTTTTTTTTTTTTTTTTTTTTATTCCAATCGCTTTGAATGACATGTTACACCGACTCCACCCTAGTGGGATACGGGTAGGAAGATGATGTTAATGTTTTATTTCTTTTATTTTTTTTATTTGATTAATGTTAAGTTGTTTAAATAAATATATATATAAATCTTCTATATATATATATACATTTTTTAAGTAGTTTTTTTGGTTAAATATTTCATTAAAATTTGTCTGCTGATTTGACGATGTCGTGAAAGTAATTTTTGTATTTCCGTTTATAATTTGTCCTGTTTATTTTGTTAAGCAGAGTGTGTGGCATTTCATTGAGAAAAGTTGGGATCAAAAACTCGATAGTTCTTCGTCCATAGTAGTTTGACATTTTTGGTACTTTTAATTTATTCTGTGTAATCTGTCTAGTATGTATTTCGTGTGATATAGGTATTTGGATGTCTTTATTGTCAAATTGTTCGATAGCGAGACACATACGAAGTCGCGTTTGAACAGGGAGTACGTTACAGAATTCGAATAAATCTATACGCTTTTCTTTGTACTGTTGTTTAACTTTCTTTGGTACGATAAGTTTCAAAAGTCTTATTTGAAGGTTTGATATTTTTTCTAAATATGATCTGAAAGTGCGTCCATAGCTAGTAAGTCCATATGATATAATAGACTCTGCTAGGGCCACATACATTGCAAGAAGAACCTTGTACGGCACTGTTGGTTTTATTATAAAGAATTTTGCTAAAATAGCTCGTAATTTATCGCAAACAGTATCAATATGGTAACTCCAACTAAATCTTTGGTCCACTACTAACCCCAGGTAGGTGTGATGTGAGACCTGATCTATTTCGTCACACGTGCACGGCACTGAGTTGTGCAAGCAGCTATGAGTATGTGCCAATATCTTAAATGTATGATTGGTTTTGAGATAGCTTGAGTGGACATGAATAATTTTCGTTTTGCTTGCATTTATTACAAGCCCAGCGTCATGTGACCATTTCAACACCTGATTGAAGTCGTGTTGCATCCATTGTGCAGCCAGGTTCATATCTTTACAGGCAGCTAGGAGACAGGTGTCATCTGCATATTGGTAGATCGAACAATTATCGACAACGTGCTCCATATCATTCACATATGCGAGGTAATGCAGCGGCCCAAGCACCGATCCTTGAGCTGTTCCTTCAGTGACTTCGATAGCTTCACTCATTTTATCTTCTATTTTGACGTAATATTTTCTATCTGTGAGGTAGTCTCTACACCAGTCAAGAATCGGTCCACGAACGCCAGAGTTTTCTAATTTAGTCAGTAATGTGTCATGTCTTAAGGTGTCGAAGGCCTTGCTGAAGTCAATAAATAGCAATATCACATGATTTCTGTTTTCTAAGTAATTGTTAACTTCATCAGTAAATTTTGATAGCAACTCAGAGGTTGACTTATTTGGTTGGAAGCCGTACTGTGCATTTGAAAGTATCTCATTTTTTATATAGTAATTTTGAATTTGATTACACACGTATTTTGTCTATGACTGGGAGTAAAGTGATAGGGCGGTAATTCGCATAATTGTTGTGACTTCCTTTTTTATAAATCGGTCGAACAATACCTGTTTTTAAATCTAATGGATATTTTCCGGTTTTAATAGTGACATTTATGAATTGAGTTATTGTACTAACAATTTTGTTACTAATTTGTTTGATATCAAAGCATCGTATTCCATCTATTCCAGGTGCTTTGTTAGAGTTTAGGTTAGTAAGTATTTTAGACACGCTCTTATATGAGGCTTTTTTAAATAACATTGATTTGTTTTGTGGGAATACGTAGTCAGACTCATTCAATAATTTTTTGTTACATCTGGGCAAAATATTTTTAACGCTATGATGAAATTCTCTTGCAAAGTTGTCAGCTATAGTTTTGGTATCAATTCTACTCAACCTAAAGGCTCTAAGAATTGCATCATCGACCGATTGTTTGTTTCGACCTGATAAACTATTTAATATCTGCCAAAGTTGCCTTAAATTTGTTTTATTTTTATTAATTTGATTAATGTGATATCTGTTTCTGGATTCTTCAATCAATTTGTGGGTTTTATTTCTCAATTTGTTGAATTCTAGCCTTAGGATATTATTCGTCGAATCATTTTTCCATTCTGTGAACAGTTTATCTCTTTTTATACATAAATTGTCTATAAAGGTGTTAATCCAAGGATATATGTTTCTTTTGCTAGTTTTGCTGATTGTTCTAGTACTGGTAGATTTGGTATAGCATAGCGAAAATTGATTTTTTATATAATCATATATGGTGTTGGAACACCCTGTTTTCGCAATATCAGTCCATTTAATATTATTAAGTAAGTGTTTGAGTTTTGCAGTATTCATATGGTGAGTACCTTTTGAATCACCCCCTATTCTTACTGTGTTTTTTCCAACACCCGACAGCACTATCATGCGATGGTCGGCCATAACAGTGCCGAGCGCGCCCGAGTACAGGTCTAACAAGCGCGTTACAGCCTTTGGCGCTGTTTGAAGCTGTTTGACGTTGTTTGACGCTGTTTGGTTTGGAAGAGGAGTTTTTTTTTACAACATGCCATCTAGCCACGACTGCGTCTAGTTAAGGCAGTTTTTATTGCCAATTATGCATTCTCGCCTTAGCTTCCCCATGGTTCTCTTTTACCCGACGGAAGGACCGATGTTTTATCGCGATGCCACGCTGTCGATCTTCGCCGGACACTACAGCTAAGCTGAACATTTCTTTTTTTTACCTTTTAAAACTTAAACTTAATATTAGCAAGATGCAAGAAAGACAACAGTAAGAAATAACCAAATTTCAGTAGTAAAATGTAAAATAAATTAACCTAAAAAAGTAACGAAAACCGAATGGTATTTATAGTCAAATGTTTAGACCTAGTATTGCGGCCTTAACTAAGTAATGTGTAACTCACTTTGGAAGTAAGGGACGTTTCAAGTATTAAAATTTATCATACATTCCCAAAACAGTGTTATCATTTGCCTGTCCCCCGGTCCGAGATTAAAAGTCTCAATGAAACCGCTGATTATCCTGGTATGTTTTTAGATTTTGGTAGAACAAAGGCGCTCGATATTCATAAATACTGTCTACCTAACACAAATTTTTAGTACTAGTAGCAAGCTTTATTTTATAACTCACTTTCTCACAATTTTTTTTATTACAAACCTAGAAACAAATCAATGGTGTATCATTAAATTTTTTCATCATAGAAAGACTAGACCTAGACTATTAGACGCAGCTTTTTGTTTCTGTACAACAATATAGTAAAAACTCATTCATGCAAATTTTGAGAAACAACATTTCCGCTTTCTGCGGTCGATATATTACACAAGCGACACAAGCATTTAAACGGCGGGCCTGAGCACTACTCTGCGACAGATTTTCAGAACTTTTTAAGACGTCAGTTTCCTATCCTTCTATCTTTATCCGTGGAATCAATGTTATTATTGTTATCTAGGATGATTATAATCCATCATCCTAGATTGTTATAGATAAGCTATTAACTTGACATTAGTTCGATTGAGTTTAATTTTAATTGTAAAAATATAATCACCAGTATTTAATTTTAATTCTGAATAAGTATACTTACTTCATGAATAACTGTCTAATATTTTTTTTGCCCAGATAAGATTGTATACGGAACTCATAAATTGGCCATCACATTCTTGCATTTTTTCATTTATGGCAATTTTGGCAAAATATTTTTTTTATTACTTATTATCCTATTCCTGACAAAGACAATTCCAAAAATACAAAATTCATAAAAAATTGTTCAGCCGTTCTTGAGTTATTAGTGAAGTAACTAACACGACTTTCTTTTATTAGGGTTCCGAACCCAAAGGGTACCAATGGAACCCTATTACTGAGACTCCGCTGTCCGTCTGTCTGTCTGTCTGTCACCAGGCTGTATCTCATGAACCGTGATAGTTAGACGGTTGAAATTTTCACAGATGCTGTATTTCTGTTGCCGCTATAATAACAAATACTAAAAACATAAAGTTAAAAATTAAAGGGGGTCCCCATACAAAAAACGTGTTTTTAGTATAGCGCCATCTATGAACGATTGTTTAACCTATTAATATATAATATTAATTACCTATCTTTGTGTTAACGTTCACTTAGTTGGTGTTCGAAGTTCGTTAGATATTCATTAGATGGCGTTGTATTTAATAAGCATGTTTGGTATTGACATGGTAATATAATATAATTTTATACTTATATATTATTAAACTGTGGTGCGGTATCCTCTGAGTATGCGAGACAATAGTCTGACTCGCACTTGGCCAGTTTTATATATATAGATAACACCCTGTATATACATCTTACACACAGAACAAATAAGCATGCAAAAATGAAACAGTCACTTTGTCATATTTCCAATGAGGTAATGTACTAAGTTCATATTATATTTGTGCATATTTGTTCTATCTCCACATAAAAACTGTACAAAAATGAAACAGTCACTTTGTCATATTTCCAATGAGGTAATGTACTAAGTTCACATTATATTTGTGCATATTTGTTCTATCTCCACATAAAAACTGTACAAAAATGAAACAGTCACTTTGTCATATTTCCAATGAGGTAATGTACTAAGTTCATATTATATTTGTGCATATTTGTTCTATCTCCACATAAAAACTGTACAAAAATGAAACAGTCACATTGTCATATTTCCAATGAGGTAATGTACTAAGTTCACATTATATTTGTGCATATTTGTTCTATCTCCACATAAAAACTGTACAAAAATGAAACAGTCACTTTGTCATATTTCCAATGAGGTAATGTACTAAGTTCACATTATATTTGTGCATATTTGTTCTATCTCCACATAAAAACTGTACAAAAATGAAACAGTCACTTTGTCATATTTCCAATGAGTTAATGTACTAAGTTCATATTATATTTGTGCATATTTGTTCTATCTCCACATAAAAACTGTACAAAAACGAAACAGTCACATTGTCATATTTCCAATGAGGTAATGTACTAAGTTCACATTATATTTGTGCATATTTGTTCTATCTCCACATAAAAACTGTACAAAAATGAAACAGTCACTTTGTCATATTTCCAATGAGGTAATGTACTAAGTTCATATTATATTTGTGCATATTTGTTCTATCTCCACATAAAAACTGTACAAAAATGAAACAGCCACATTGTCATATTTCCAATGAGGTAATGTACTAAGTTCACATTATATTTGTGCATATTTGTTCTATCTCCACATAAAAACTGTACAAAAATGAAACAGCCACATTGTCATATTTCCAATGAGGTAATGTACTAAGTTCATATTATATTTGTGCATATTTGTTCTATCTCCACATAAAAACTGTACAAAAATGAAACAGTCACATTGTCATATTTCCAATGAGGTAATGTACTAAGTTCATATTATATTTGTGCATATTTGTTCTATCTCCACATAAAAACTGTACAAAAATGAAACAGTCACATTGTCATATTTCCAATGAGGTAATGTACTAAGTTCACATTATATTTGTGCATATTTGTTCTATCTCCACATAAAAACTGTACAAAAATGAAACAGTCACTTTGTCATATTTCCAATGAGGTAATGTACTAAGTTCATATTATATTTGTGCATATTTGTTCTATCACCACATAAAACTGTACAATACACTTATCTAATACTATAAGAATCTTTGACATGACATACTGACTGACTGACTGACTCACTGACAGACAACGCACAGCCTAAACCGCTGGTTGTAGAGACTTGAAATTTGGAGGGTATATTTGTCTTAGTATGTAGGGGTGTACTAAGAAAGGATTTTTCAAAATTCACCCCTTAAGAGGATGAAATGAGGGTTCAAAGTTTGTATGGAGAAACAAGATTAGATAGTCTTTTCTATCCGAAACTTCACACAAGTGTTTCAGTACAAAAATAAGTAAATACGTGTTTCAGGTTTTTTTGATATTCCACCCCTAAGAGGGTGAAATGGGGTAAGAAAGTGTGAAAATCAATATTTTTTCGGATTGCGCTAAAACTTGGCATGCAGATAATTATTACAACGTTAGTTACCTTTGAAAAAGGATTATTCAAATTTCACCCCTGAAGGGGATGAAACGGGGGTTCAAAGTTTTTATGGAGAAACATTATTAGATAGTCTTTTCTATTCGAAACTTTACACAAGTGCTTCAGGACATAAATAAGTAAACACGTGTTTTAGATTTTTTCAAAATTCCACCCCTAAGAGGGTGAAATGGGGTAACAAAGTCTGAAAATCAATATTGTTTTGGATTGCGCTGAAATTTGGCACACAGGTGGCTATTATGACGTTAGTATCAGCTAAGAAAGGATTTTCTAAAATTCACCCCTTAAAGGGATGAAACGGGGGTTCAAAGTTTCTATGGAGAAACAACATTAGATAGTATTTTCTATTCGAAACTTCACACAAGTGCTTGAGTACATAAATAAGTAAATACGTGTTTTAGGCTTTTTCAACGAATCAAAGAATCAAAAAATCAAAGCATTTATTCTGTATGTAGGTAGTATAAATATACGCACATATACACGTCAAAATCATAAATCATAAAATAAATCATAACCAATTATCAAGTAAACATAGCAAAAGCAGAATTTAACGCTTTGAATTAGAAAAAAAAAGTAATGAACCATTCAGCTGTCATCCAATCGTTTACGTCAGAATATTTAAAAAAAAAATAAAGTAGGTTAAAACCAACCATACATGTAACTGTGTGTTTCAGTACTTCAGACAATTTTTATATAAAAAAAATAAAAAAAGTGAAATAGTGAAACACAACATAGAGAAACGCATACCGATCACAGTACATATCATGATCCAAATGGAACTGATAGTCCGTCTGTCAGCTGCATAATATTGTTTAAATAAAAATAAAAATGGCAAGCCTAGAAAGAAAATCTGCGGACAAAAGGGGAAAACTGAATGGCTGTTGAATCTACCGGTGTTTCGGAAATACTCCCATCAGAGAAGAAACACCAAGAAACTCTATGGGGCTTGTCTTCTCATTTTATCTTTTTTTTTTTTTTATTAATTGTACATGTCAGCTTTAAAATTTTAACAATATATTAATAATTATAATACAATTTATATTTGTTCTTGGAACTTGGGGCATTCAGGCCATGCATTTTTGTCATCCATATAGTCACCTATTGTATAGTATGATTTTTTCATCAAATTGGATTTTACATAGATTTTAAATTTGCTCATAGGCAATTGATCAATATCTTTAGGTAGCTTATTGTAAAAGCGTACACAGTTCCCCATGAATGAACCACTAACTTTCTGCAGTCTGAAATTAGGTATAATTAATCTATTTTTATGTCTTGTATTAAAATTATGTACGTATTTACATATACAAAGTACAACAATACAAAGTTTGGATAGTCGTTTTATTCGACGTTTCACACAAGTACTTCTGTAAATAAATAAGTAAATACGAGTTTCAGACTTTTTCAAAATGCCACCCTAAGATGATAACAGTCTAAAAATCAATATTGTTTCGGATTGCGCTGAAATTCAGAATGCAGATAGTTATTATGACGTAGGTATCCGCACAGAAATGATTTTCTGAAAATTCCTCCCGGATACGGAACGGGGATTCAAAGTTTGTATGGCGAAACAAGATGGGATAAAGTACGTGTTGTAGGATTTTTCGAAATGGGGTAGATAACAAAGTCTGTAAATTTAGGTTTTTAGGGTTTTATAAATATGAATCCAGAATTGCCTTAGTCTCGCGATAACATGAAAACGGGTGAACCGATTTGGCTAATTCTTATTTGATGTGTTTAATGATAGAATCATTTTTACAGAAGAAAAGTTTTAATTAAATAAAAGGTTTTAACGCGGGCGAAGCCGCGGGACACTTCTAGTATATGATAAGATCGTTTAAAAAAACTAAAAAGAACCGACTTTAATACCGCGCTATACATTTTCAGTACCAATTTTGAGGTGTTTGTCTCCATATCTCTGGAGATACTTATCAGATCTCAATAAAATTACCATGGTACCACACTTGGGATATCTCCTTTCTAACAAAAAAATAAATAATCAAAATCGGTTAATCATAAACGATGAAGTTATCCGCGAACAAACATAAAAAATAAAAATAAAAAAAACATACGGTCGAATTGAGAAACCTCCTTTTTTTGAAGTCGGTCCTTTTTGAAGTAAAAATGATAAAAATCTATTTGTGTATTAAGAAAGACCTTCAAATGTTGAATTTTCTTTCAAGATTTGAAGGTCTTTCTTGCTTTAAAAAAGAATAGAACAGAAGAGTTTTCTCCTGTAAAATGTAACCAATGGTAGATAGGACAAATACGCACTAAGATGACGGAATGGTGCCCAACCCAGCTGAATTAATCTCTAGATTTTATTTACCTAGTTGCAGTTTGTTTATTTCTTAATTAGTCTTTTATAACAGCTTATAGAGGGTGATTCAGCATCGATGGATCAAATGAAACAGGGTGGTAGAGGACCTCACTGCGCATCTATTGAACCCCGATGTATGTTCTACCATTGTGGATAGTTTATGAGATATGACATTTTTTTAAATATTTTTGCCTTTCGCCGCTTTGGTTCACAAATTTTTTTTTTCTGCTCAATACCTTTACGCTAGGGCGCTAATTTTTTTTTATAATCGTAGGTCAATAACAGACCTATCAAATGGTATTATTATTATTTTATTCGAAAAGTAAACACTTTTATAATAATAGAAAAAGTTACAAAAATGTAATTGATTAATGCCACTGCATAAAGTTTGCGAGGCCAATACAAAAAAAAATCACTTAATAATTTTTTTCATAGCTATTTCAAAAATTTCAATATTTATCTAGCTACCACTTCTGCAAATTTTATTTACCTTAGTTAAGCGGTTCATATTAAAAAGGTGCGATGAATTCAAATTTGCCAATTTTTTTTATAGATGTTTAGATACAATAAGTAGGTATAAGTAGTAAAGTAGAATAAGTAGGTTGCATCGCTATATGCAGTAGGAAAAAATAGATTATTATTAATTAACTTTTTACGTCTCTTTTACATGTATTAGTTTTGAAAATATGTAGATTCCGCTGATTTTTGTCACCTACGGGAAGGTCATTGTTGCTTTCCTGCGTCCGTAAGCTTAGCTTAGACCTTAAACTATCCTACACGTGATCCTTGGGTTGTACTAAATAAGTGACCGTTAGTGGTAGGGTTCGGCCGTGGCTCGTACCACTCACCGGTAAAAAGACATGTTGCTAATTCGTTCGCCAAGTTGGTAGACGGGGTAGGATAGTTGCGCTCTGCGAATTGGACGACATTGATGAAGACAGTCGGTCGTCCAACGCCTTGTCTCAGTACTTTATTCAATTCTAGACAAGCGCGAATCCATATTTGATCGCATCTCATCACTTAAAATAAGTAGAGGCAGCAATCGAATGCCTATCTGTCAAACATTAAAAAAATCTTTGTTGAACTACATAATAGAATCGACTGACTATCAATTCACAGAGCACAACTATCCCACACTGTCTTGCATACTGGCTAGCACCTAACATCATGCCGGAACTTGGCGAACGAATAAGCAACATGTCTTTTTACCGGTGAGTGGTTTGAGCCAAACCGAACCCTATCACTTATGGTCACCTATTTAGCACCACCCAGGGATCACGTGAAGGGTAGTTTAAGGTCTAAGCTAAGCTTACGGACGCAGGAAGGCAATAATAACCTTCCCGTAGGTAATAAAAATCAGCGAAATCAACATATTTTCAAAACTAATACATGTAAAAGACACGTAAAAAGGTAATAAATAGTGCTGCATGCAGTGACGCTACTTATACCTACTTATTGGATATAAATATCTATGAAAGAATGGGCAAATTTGAAAAATAATGTGATCTAATTTTGACTTCACCGCGCCTTTTTTAATGTGAACCGCATAGTTTAGGTAAATAAAATTTGCAGGGGTTGTAGCTAGCTAAATATTGAAGCTTTTAAAATAGGTTTAAAAAAAAAATGTGTTTTTTTTTTGTATTGGCCTCGCAAACTGTATGCAGTAGCATTAGTCAATGAGATTTTTGTAACTTTTTCTATTATTATGAAAATATTTACTTTTCGAGTAAAATAATAATAATACCATTTGTTAGGTCTGTTATATACCTACGATTACATAAAAAACATGATCGCTCTAGCGTAAAGGGTTGAGAAGATAAAACATGTTTTGTGAACAAAGGCAGCGAAAGGCAAAAACATTAAAAAAAATGTCATATATCATAAACTATCCAAAATGGTATAACATACATGGGGGTTTAATAGATGCGCAGTGAGGTCTTTATTTAGTGATTTATGAAATGTAAATGAAAAATTAGATGGGCTCACACTACAATTGTAATGAACATCTTTAAGTTACTTTGTTAAATATACATTAATTTCATTCGATAATCACTCGCACACTCGACATACAAATACGGAGGGAACTCACACCCGCATCTACATATCTAATTCCATATCTCCGGCACTAATAAATTAATCTATCTATATATATATATATATATATATATATATATATATAAATATATAAAAGGAAGTCGTGTAAGTTACTACACTTATAACTCAAGAACGGCTGGACCAATTCTTATTATTTGTGTTTTGGAATCGTCTTTGTCAGGAATAGAATAATAAGTATTAAAAACAATGAATAATTAACCTTAAAAAAATTATATAAGAAAAAGTATTTTGCCAAAATGTTTCTGGGCTTCAAAACTGCTATTCATTTGATGTTCAATTGTTTATTCCGTCGATACGGTAAACCGCAAATTAATTAAGGGTCATCGCTCCACACGATTAGTGTATTTAGCCAGTGTCAAGTGTATAAACATTCTTCAAGTTTTTGTGAATTCAAGTCATGTAGATTTTTAAAATGTTAATAAATTTTAAATACTGTCAGTAATGACAATTGTATGACATATTTATTGGTAGTCAAATATGCGTGCGTTCAGAAATGTATACTGACATATCTGACATATCTATACTAATATTATAAAGAGGGAACATTTGTATTTTTGTATGTTTGTAATGATTTGGCTCAAAAACTACTGGACCGATTTGAAAAATTCTTTCACTAATATATAGAATGGACTTTCGAAACGAAAATAGGCTATATATTATTCCGTTTAAATTAAAGGTACATTCGTGGAGACCTAATTTGCAACCTAAGTCGACAAAAAAACGGTCGAAAAACACGTTTCTTACGAACGCTGCTCAATTGAAAATAGATGGAAGAATATTTTCTATGGAAGAGTTGTACAACTTAATAAGACCTACAAAAAAGTCCGCGATAGCATATGTCTATCTCTAAAGGTTGACTCACGGTAACCATTTTAATCTTTAATTTTTTATCAAAAAATAAATCATAATTTCGAAGGCTATTTTCAAGTATACGCAGTGAAACCACAGATTAGGCCATAGTTTCTACGAAAATATTATTAAAACTTAGCTATTCTGTAGATCCCCACCGATCATAATCAATTTGAAGTCAATATAGTATTATAATATTATCTATTGTATAAAATAATACTGATCTATTTATATAATAATATAATATTTTAAACCACCCCGACCGATCTATGTATAATCTTTTCAGTAAAAGCATTCCAATGACTCTAAACACGACATTTAAAATCTGAGCTGTAAGTTGGTGAGGATTTGAGTATTCTGTAGAGTCCAGGAGATGTCCCAGTATCAGTTCAATGCTTACATGTTCTTACAATATCGTTGAAGAAGAAGATTTTCAAATTGATCAGACCTATGAAAGTTGATTTCATAGCGCAATTAACTAGAAAAATGCTCATAGTTTATAACGATTAAACGAATTTTCATGAATCAAAGCTAAGAACACTCAATGAAGACATCTAATCTATCAAACAAAAAAAACTATCAATAATAAAATAAAAATCGATTCATCCCGTTGGGTGCTCAGATGCTAAAGACAAACACACATATACACACATTAAAACGTATAATACCCCTACTTTTTGCGTCGGGGAACGCCGTAAGTTTACGGCGGCAGATGTTCTCCTTGGTGGTAAGCTACTTTTTAGGGTCCGTAGCCGAATGGCAAAAACCGGAACCCTTATAGGTTCGTCATGTCTGTCTGTATGTCTGTCCGTCCGTATGTCACAGCCATTTTATTCCGAAACTATATAGACTACAGAATTGACACTTGGTAGATGTATTCTGTGAACTGCTTTCCGATTTTTACACAAAAATAAAAATATAAAAGTTTAAGGGGGGCATCCCATACATAAAACTGATTAAAAAAAAATTCTTCAAACCTATACATGTCTATGAATAGGTCTTTAAAAATTACATTGAGGTTCCTAAAATCATTTTATCTCAAAGTCAATCATTTAAAAGATAGGCGCGTCTAAAGTGGTAAAAATGTGTGCCCCCCCCCCCCCTTTTTAAGTAATGGAGTCTAAAAAATATAGAAAAAATATATTCTGTAGACCTCAATAAAAAGTTAATTTTTTGGTGGCGAAAAATTAAAGTTATAAAATACTCTACTGTTACGGAACCCAACGAGTGCGAGTCCGACTTGCACTTGGCCAGTTTTGGCAGATTTAATGATCCCACTACCTCTGTACGAAAACCCATAATTCATGAATGCACATAAAACTTTCATTGGTAGATTATATAGCTAGGATTAGATCTGACGACCGTCGGGTCAGAATCAGGGTAACTATCCTTTACGCCAAAGGGCTGTCCAATATCACTACGTAAGTATTATAAAACAAAGTCCATCACTGCGTCTGTCTGTGTGTTCGCATTAATCTCAATAGCTACTGAACGGATTCATGCGGTTTTTACAAATAGCCAGAGTGTTTATAAGGAAGGTTTATGTGCATAATTCGTTAAGGTTTTGTATAAATTGGTTGAAATATTACGATGATAGTTAAATATGTTAATATTTTATATTCGATGCAACAAACTGATGCACATTTTGTAGGCATATATGTTCTACCCGTGCGAAGCCGGGGCGGGCTGCTAGTATGTATATATGTCGGAATGTAGGAATTTGGGAATATAATCGACCAAAGCCTATCATGGGGTCCACAACTAGAAGCCGTCAGGCGTAAGATTTTAGCTTCTGCGGGCGCCATAAAACACCTCCAAAGTTTTCTTCCTACTGCTACCAATGTTGCGTTAGCACAATCCCTACTGCTTCCTATTCTCGATTACGATGATGCCTGCTATCTAGATTTAACTGAGGACCAGCTGAATAAACTTGAGCGTCTCCAAAATTTCTGCATAAGGTTCATATTTGGTTTGTGCAAATATGACCACGTCTCCTATTTCAGGCACAAGCTCAAGTGGCTTCCTATACGTCTCCGCCGGAATACTCATATTCTCTCTCTTCTTTAATGCATTATTTTTAATCCTGCTTCCCCACCCTACCTTAAAGTAAACTTTGAGTATCTGTACTCTCAGCACTCCCTAAGGTTGAGGTCAACCGAAAATCTTTCTCTGCAAATCCCCATACATTCGTCTACCTTCTTCGACAAATCCTTTACCGTACAGGCTGCACGCCTGTGGAACAGTATCCCAGTCGAATACGAAAATCCTCATCATCCCATACATTCAAAGAAAGATTACGGAAATTCTACTTGTCCAATGATAACTGCTGATCCTGTTACTTTGTCTAATGTGGAATTTACTATCTGTATCATTATTTTCTTTATTGTTATCTATACTAATATTATAAAGAGGGAACATTTGTATTTTTGTATGTTTGTAATGATTTGGCTCAAAAACTGCTGAACCGATTTAAAAAATTCTTTCACTAATACATAGAATGGACTTTCGGAATGAAAATAGGCTATATATTATTCCGTTTAAATCAAATGTACATTCGTGGAGACCTAATTTGCAACCTATGTCGGCAAAAAAACGGTCGAAAAAACACGTTTCTTACGAACGCTGCTTAATTCAAAATAGATAGAAGAATATTTTCTTTGCAAAAGTTGTACAACTTAATAAAAAAGTCCGCGACAGCATATGTCTATCTCTTAAGGTTGACTCACAGTAACCATTTTAATCTTTAATTTTTTGTTAAAAAATATTACATAAGTTCCAGGGCTATTTTCAAGTATATAGTATTAATCCTTATCAAAATAATTACGTTAATTAGCTTGGCCACATATTATAGATTAAAATTGTCCTTTACAATATATAATTCTAATGAAAACTCTAGAAGATATCACGGGTTTCACATACACGCATCGCAAAATTAATAAAATATCTGCAGTGAAACCACAGATTAGGTCATAGTTACTACGAAAATATTACTATAAGCTTAGCTATGCTGTAGATCCCCACCGATCACAATCAATATGAAGTCAATATAGTATAATAATATGATCTATTGTATAAAATAATATTCATCTATATATATAATAATATAATATTTTAAACCACCCCGACTTGTATAATCTTTTCATTAAAAGCATTCCAATGACTCTAAACACGACATTTAAAATCTGAGCTGTAAGTTGGTGAGGATTTGAGTATTCTGTAGAGTCTAGGAGATGTCCCAGCATCAGGTCAATGCTTCCATGTTCTTACAATATCGTTGAAGAAGAAGATTTTCGAATTGATCAGACCTATGAAAGTTGATTTCATAATGCAATTAACTAGAAAAAAGCTCATAGTTTTATAACGATTGAAGGAATTTTCATGAATCAAAGCTAAGAAAACTCTCGATGAAGACATCTATCAAACAAACAAAAAAACGATCAATAATAAAAACAAAATCGGTTTATCCGGTTAGGTGCTAAGATGCTACAGACAGACACACAGATACACACGTTAAGCGTATATTACCCGTACATTTTGCGTCGGGGAACGCCGTAAGGTTACGGCGGCAGATGTTCTTCTTGGTGGTAAGCTACTTTTTGGTAGATTTAATGATCCCACTAGCACTGTACGAAAACTCATGATTCATGAATGCACATAAAACTTTCATTGGTAGGTATAAAGCTAGGATTAGAACCAACGTCCGTCGGGTCAGAATCAGGGTAACTATCCTGTACGCCAAAGGGCCGTCCAATCACTACGTAAGTATTATAAAACAAAGTCCATCACTGCGTCTGTCTGTCTGTTCGCAATAATCTCAATAGCTACTGAACGGATTATCATGCGGTTTTCACCAATAGCCAGAGTGTTTATGAGGAAGGTTTAGGTGCATATTTCGTTAAGGTTTTGTGTAAATTGGATGAAATATGACGATGATTGTTAAATATGTTCATATTTTATATTCGATGCAACAAACTGATGCAATTTTTGTAGGCATATATATGTTCTACCCGTGCGAAGCCGGGGCGGGCTGCTAGTAATGTATAAAATTATGTAAATGTAAGTAATATGTAATATGGATTTAGGTATATACGTGTGTATATATGTATTTGTGTAGATGTATATGTTTATGTAATGTATATGTATATTTACATGTATGTTTGTGTATACACGTGTATTTATGTATATGTATAACTAACTAACGATTAAAATAGATACACCACCGTCCGTCACGGTCTCGCAATATTACTTTGCTTTGTTGTCCGGAAGAAATCGCTTTAAGCGATAAGACCGCCCTTTGCATTAAGTACTTAGAAGAATTTAGGTTTTTTTTCTTTTAGTATTTTCTGTAATGATTGGTGTGCAAATAAAGTGTTTATCTATCTATCTATCTATCTAGGTAAATAAAGATATGCAAGAATGTGATAGCCAATTTATGAGTGCCGTATACAGTCTTATCCATACCTAAGGCAAAAAAAATATTAGACATTTATCCATGAAGTAAGACTTATTAAGAATTAAAATTAAATACTGGTGATTATATTTTTACAATTACAATTATATTCAATCGAACTAATGTCAAGTCAATAACTTATCTATAACAATAATAACATTGTTTAATTCCATCGTGTTGCTGACACGCGGTTGAAATACTTGATTATTGTATTTTTATTCTATTTCTGTATTGCCATAATACATTACTAAACTTATGTCTCTCAAAGAGAATATAATACTATCTATCTTTTGTATTCATTGTATTACGTTCATAAAAGCTTAAATTAAGTTCATCTAAAATGTAACACGACATTCATTGTCTGTTAGGTGGTACGAAGTTCGCCGGGCCAGCCAGTAACAAATACATGTTTCATCCCCTCTATTCGAAATTGCTGATGAAAATTCGTGATGGTTTGTTCCTCGATAAGTGCGCAAAGTAGCTCATTTCTGGCATAGGGCGGGAAACTATTTTTTTAATTTTTGGCTTATGAATGTTTTTCTATAGTTCCCGGTCTAAGGAGGTTCAATGAAATTCATTGACATTTCATGACATTTTTTTTATGCTGGATATTTAAGCATTTGTCTCACCTGATGTTAAGTGACGATGCGGTCGACGATGTAGCACACTTACCTTGTAGATACCCGTTCATTCTCGATTTTTTTAATTTTTTTTTTCATTCATAATATATTCATATATGACATTTCGTGACGTTTCATGAAATTTCGTGACATATCATGACATTTTGTGACATTTTATGACATTTCATGACATTTTGTGACATCTCATGACATATATGTCATTTTCATGACGTTAAATTACATTTCATGACATGATAAGCTTTTTAACTATTTCCTTTTCTCATAGAGGGGGATGAAAAGCAGAGTGTATAACTCGGCCGCAAAATTATTTTCCCTCGGATGACGTACTTTAAATCCCTCGCTACGCTCTGGATTTAAAAAAGCGGCCTCGCAGAAAAGTACTATTTTCCACCCATGCTATACAATCTACAATTACACTCGTATTTTCGTTTCGTGTAGAAAATACGAGGAGCTATAGATCAAAACGAGTGATGATTCTCAATTCGTAGATTAGGACGCGACCGGAGATATGATTAGTAAAGTAACGGTGCGCATCCGATGTGTGCAGGTGTACACCGGAGCCGGCATCAGCACCGCCGCCGACATCCCGGACTACCGCGGCCCGCGCGGCGTCTGGACGCGGCTGCAGCGCGGCGAGACCGTCGGGTGAGTCTTCGCTCCCACTGTCAGTGTCTGTGCTCTGCACTAGCGTGCGGCCTGCTCTCACCCGCCCCCCTCCGCACTCCGCAGGCGCGTGGAGGTGGCGAGCGCGCGGCCCACGTTCACGCACATGGCGCTGACGGCGCTGTGGGCGCGCGGCGCGCTCAAGTTCGTGGTGTCGCAGAACTGCGACGGGCTGCACCTGCGCGCCGGCCTGCCGCGCCGCGCGCTCGCCGAGCTGCACGGCGACATGTTCGCCGAGCGCTGCGCCGCCTGCCGCCGCGTCTACCTGCGCGCGTTCGACACGACGGAGCGCACGGCGCGCCACCACCACGGCACGCGCCGCCTGTGCCACCGCTGCGGCGCCGAGCTGCACGACACCATCGTGCACTTCGGCGAGCGCGGCCGCGCCGCCTGGCCGCTCAACTGGGCCGGCGCGCTGCGCCACGCGGCGCGCGCCGACGTCGTGCTCTGCCTCGGCTCCAGCCTGAAGGTGCTGCGCCGCTACCCGCGCCTGTGGCGCATGCAGAGCCCGCCGGCGCGCCGCCCGCGCCTCTACATCGTCAACCTGCAGTGGACGCCCAAGGACTCGGCGGCGGCGCTCAAGATCAACGCGCGCTGCGATGACGTGATGCGGGCCGTGGCGCGCCGGCTGCGGCTGCGCGTGCCGCGCTACCGCCCGGCGCGCGACCCGCTGCTGGCGCACGCCGAGCCGCTGGCGGCGCCCGAGGCGCACACGACACGCCGCGCGCCGCTGCCGCCGCCGCCGCCGCCGCCGCCCGCGCCCGAGGAGCTCGAGGAGCTCGGCTCGCCCTCCGCCTCCGACTCGGACGAGGAGGTGCCGCTGCGCCGGCTGGCCGAGCGGCTGCGGCGCGCCGACCGCCTGCGCGCCTTCCGCGTGGCGCTGCACGCCGGCGAGGCCACCATCCTGCTGCGCGCCGAGCACGCGCCCGACCCCCGCCCGCTGCGCCGCGTGCGCCGCCTCCGAGCACACCCCGCCATAGCGACGTCTCCGCCGCGAGAACCCAAACTCGACCCTTTCGACGCCGACTTCGAGCCGAAGCGCGAACCGAAACCGGAGCCTCGGCTCGAACCGAAGCTCGAGATGCTCTTCGAGACGAAAGCGGAGGAGGCGGCGGCGGCCGAGTCGTCCGGCGACGAGTCCGGCGGCGCGGGCTCGCTGGCGGCCGCCATCATCGCGCGCGCCGTGCTGCTGTGCCGCGGCTCGCTGTACCCCGGCCTGCACACGATCCTGGCGCCGCCGCCGCCGGCGCCGGGCTCGCCGCGCGCCGAGTGCGCGTGGTGCGCGCGCCACTACCGCGCGCGCCGCTGCCTGTGGTACGGGCCGCCGCGCGAGCCGGCGCCGGCCGCGCGCGCCGCCCGCCGCGGCCTGCTGTGCGCCTGCTGCGGGGACGCCGCGGCGCCGGAGCCCGCGCCGCAGCCCGACGACCCGCCCGGCGGCGGCTGGTACGGCAAGGGGTACCGCAAGGGCCGCCGGCGGCGCCGGTAGCGCTCGCCCGGCGCCGCCGCCGGCGACGCCGACTGACGCTCCGCTCCGGTTGTGATTCGGACAGTGTACTCTATTTATTGTGTAGTTGAGTGATTCGACGCGACGTGGCTCGATCTCATCGCTAGGACCGGCCGAGCCGCCCGCCCGGCCGGTGCGCACGATCCGTCGGTTAGCTCTTAACCGTTTAGCCATTAAGATAGCCGTGAGTGACCTGAATGAAACCGACGAATAAATCTTGCTGTAATATTTTTTACGATTCGACTATTTAATTGTGTATTCCCCGAATCCTCGCGCCCGCGGCCGGGCCGCGTAGATTATCATTATCCTGACGACGGTACGCGACGCTCGGCGCGCGGCCCCCGCACCCCCGCACCCCCGCACCCCCGCACCGTGTCTGTGTATACAGGTGTAGACGAAATATTAAATAGACGAGACATTAGCGTATGCGAATGAATGATAGCTATAGAGAGATATAACCCGACTAAAATGATGAACACGTGATACCGTGATACGTATACCGGCTATGAGATAGACACGTATCACGTATTTGGTCGGGTCATACATGACAGCGGGTGAAAGTCACTGGGCGCACTACAACTGGGAGCTGGAACTGGCTTCAAACAATTAATTCCCATATGCAGAAAAGGATAAAAAATTGTTGTCCATCTCACTCTCTCATACTAGTGATTGTATAGTATAAAACATCGACTTCATGGCGATAAGTCGATGGTATAAAACTATACAATCACTAGTATGAGAGAGCGAGCCTTCTCGTATTATTATTATTAGCTTTTTATTAGCTTCACCTGTATGTTTGTAACCGACTTCTTTGGGCGCGATTTTGACCCACTTTAAACGGCCAGATTTCGTTTAAACTTTGTAGATTTATCGAGGACCGATGACAATACACTAATTTGATAAAACAATGAGTGTGTGTAGTTATGTACACGCGTTAGAAGTTATACTTCTGTGGCGTATGGAAAAAAAATAACTTAAATGCAGTAGTGATTAACGATAAATATTAAAATTAATCAAAAAGATTTTATTTAAATAAAAAAGGTTTTATTAACGTAAAAATATGACGTTAAATATGACATATACAACTTGAACATAGTCATGCCACCTAGAACTAATTTCACGGTGTAGAATTTAGGTGTCGGTGTGCGCGCGCATCGTAGGTACCACCTAGAACTAACTTCACGATGTTAAATTTAGGTGTCGGTACGTAGTATTATTATCTTTTCTATGGTGTCGGTGTGCGCGCGCATCGTAAAAATTCACTCTCATCATTTTTCTCTATCGCGCCAAAAGAAGTATAACTTCAAAAATTATTCCATTTTTCAACTAAAAAGTAGAAAATAAATAATAGTTAAAAAAACACGCTTTTTATAGAAAACCGGACTAAAAATAGAAAATAAATTTAAATTAAGAATAGTGTTAAAAATTTCAATAAATATAAATTAATAATAGTGTGAATAAAAAAATATATTTTATTTTAAAAAAAGCGTGGGGTGCTTTTAAGATATTATCAAAATGATAATCACTCTACACATATCTGTCAATAAAATATTTATAAATATTGACACCATGCATTTATTTCTATTTTTAATACGCTTTTATTAGCTACAGACGTATGTATGTTAGTATGTAACGGAATCTTTGAACATGATTTTAACACCCTTCAAAACGTCGGATTAACTCGAAATTTGGCATACTTATTAAGGACCGATGACAATAAATAAATTTTTAAAAAATAGACTAAAAAATGAAAAATAAATAATAGTTTAAAAAAATACGCTTTTATAGAAAATCCAACTAAAAAATAGAAAATAAATTTGAATTAAAAATAGTGTAAGAAAAAATGATTTTATTGTAAAAAAAAGCGTGGGGTGCTTTTCAGGATATTATCAAAATAACCCTTCTAGTCATATCTGTTCATAAAATATTTGGAACTATTGATACCATGCACCCCACGCTTTATTTTTTTACAATAAAATCATTTTTTCTTACACTATTTTTATTCAAATTTATTAAAATTTATTTTCTATTTTTTTGTTGGATTTTCTATAAAAGCGTAATTTTTTTAGTTTTTTTTAACTATAATTTTTTAGTTCGGTTTTCTATAAAAAGCGTGTTTTTTTAGTTTTTTAAAACTATTTGTTTTTATTTTAATGACAGGTGTATTTTTATACACTCTGTCTATATTAACGTACAGGCAACAGGGTGAATTTTTCAAGTGGGCCTGGATGACCAAATCAGAAACTATGAGGAATAGCGAAAAGTGTACTCAAAGGAGTCTCGGGCCATTAAACTCCATTTAGTAGTTTTTGAGTTTATCGCGTACAGATTGCTATGACGTCGATGGTACCAAGTTTGAACTGTGTAGTCTTAATAGTTTCAGAATAAAGTGGCTGTGGCATACGGACGGACGTACAGACAGATATGACGAATCTATAAGGGTTCCGTTTTTTGCCATTCGGCTACGGAACCTTGGTTTACCTTGCCTTCGTAGACTACCTACGCGTAACCATTCGACAGCATCACTATTCAATATTCAACGCTCTTCGCAACCAAAATATCGATCCCACCTATTATACTCGTACATCTACTTCACAATATTTACAAAGAAAGCACCGCATCTATGAAACTACTTTACAGTCGACTACTTGCTCGACGTTTTTTAGGGTTCCGAACCCAAAGGGTACCAACGGAACCCTATTACTGAGACTCCGCTGTCCGTCTGTCTGTCTGTCTGTCTGTCTGTCCGCCTGTCACCAGGCTGTATCTCATGAATCATGATAGACGGTTGAAATTTTCACTGATGATGTATTTCTGTTTACCGCTATAACAACAAATAACTAAGAACGGAACAAAGTTAAAAATTAAAGGGTTTTAAACAAAAAACGTTTTTTACGATATAGTTTTAGAATCTATGAATCTTCATAGATTCTATCGTGTTTACCTTAATCTCGGAATCTGAATCTGAATCTCGGAAACGGCTCCAACGATTAAATAAAATTTAGTATACGGGGGATTTCGGGGGTCATAAATCGATCTAGCTAGGATTCATTTTCAGAAAATGTTGTTTTATTCGTGTTTTCAATAATCAACTTTCTTGATAATCAACTTAAAATATGACTCTTCCCGACATCTATTGGCGAGTAGAAGTAGCTTTAGTGTTATTTTACTTAGTTGATGTTAGAAGTTCGTTAGATATTCGTTTGATGGCGTTCGGAACCCTCCGTGTGCGGGACATAAGTGACTCGCACTTGGCCAGTTTTAATAAAATAGAGAAAGGCGTCAAGCAAGGCGATCCTCTATCTCCGAAACTCTTCACCAGCACTCTAGAGTAAGTGTTCCAAGCATTGGCGACCGAATGGGAAGGTAAGTAAAGACATCGAGGTCGGTGAAACAAGGTTAACTAACCTTCGTTTTGCCGACGTATTATCGTATCTACTGTTCTTTCTTTTTAGAAACTGAACTACAAAGAATGCTCAAAGACCCGAGCGCCGCAAGCCTAAAAACTAGAAACATGCCAAAGTAATAACCAATTCCACCGACCATAGGGTGAACCGTGAAAGTCAATGGGGGCCCGGTGGCGTAATCGAGAGAACGGTTGGCTTTGATGCCAGAGGTACCGAGCTCAAACCGCCGTACACCAATGGATTTTTCTATCGAAAAATGTATGTGCGCTTTTCACAGTGGCCCTCCGGTGAAGGAAAACATCGTTAAGAAACCAACAATTTTCACTTGTTTTTAGGCGGATTGTTAAAACTTGTTATAGGTAAAACCGGTATCTACGTTGCATTCTAATATTTAGTTGTGCCATCTGGAATAGGTAAGCGAATCCATTTTCTTGCTGGTTTCTTTTGAAAGAAACTGTTAATAGAGTAATTGCCCAAAAGCAAATTGAATGAATGTGATACCTCGTTCATTGCGTAGGTATACTCGTATATTCCTAGTCCGTGTGCACCTAATAGGTATGTTGTAGTTGTCGAAAGGGCATTTCGTACCAATTTTGGCGTTGAAGTCCCCGAGTAAAATATTCCATGAGCCCCAATTCTCATCACAGGCTTTGTCTAATAGGTCGTAAGAATCTTCTACTTCATCAGAATGAGTTTAGGTAAGTGCATTTTATAGTGCTAGCAAACGTCTTCTGTTTTGATTAGGGTGATATACCTACTGATCTTACTTCCGTGCCAGTGTGACTCTAATGAATCCATCATCAATAAGCTTACATTACATTGTGTAACAGAACGGATTTCGAGCTCTACGATTTATTGAGATTGGTTCAGGTTTATGCGGTAATATTTCGAATTTATATTGATTTTAATAATGTACTATATTTATATTCAAAAGAATTCGTACATAGAATCGTTCTCATTTAGTATTTAATTAAATATTTGGGTCAAACAAATCAACGCTTGGCACTATATAGGTGAGGTGCGAAGCCACTTTGTAGAGTTAAAAAGAAATTAGATTACATGAACTGTCAGTTTCAAAAGGGGCTGTCACTTGTCAGAGGGAGAGGCAAGATGGAGTATTATTAAGATTATTGTTTTTTTGTTTTGGGAAAGAGGCTACCCAAGTAATTCAGGATGAATGCCATAGCTCGGTAGCGAATGGTGGCGCGCCGATCCAACCATCCATGGTACATGCCGTGTAAGAACACCCCATAGACTGTCCTCCCTTTAAAAGTATTAAATCTGACATATTTTCGTATATAAACGTATTTATTATATCACACTTTTGTTCTCCTCTCTTTTGTATTGTACATACTAAAATGTTTATATTACATCTATTTACATGATCAAAAACTTTGTCTATAAAAATATCAAAGAAATTGACAAAGAAAGATCATCAAGTTAAAATCTATCGAAGTCCCAAAGAAAGTATAATAAAATATAATTAAGAATGCAAGGCGTGAATGCAGGAGATTATCCAGAGAAAATACTAATTTCATATTTTTATGTATGTTTCTAAAATGTAATATTATTAGGATCAATAGGTATAATGATGACAAAGGTTGTAAAATATTACTCAATGTTCAGTTGTATTCTATAATGTAGTGTTATAGTACTAATAATAATAATACAACACAAATTAGTACTCATAATGGTGTATTTGTACGAATTAGTATTAGATAAATGGTTGTTACTCAAAAATTCACTAGGTAACAGTTGTACCAAAAGGTACCAACAGTAATATTTAGGTTTACAAGTACTAATAGTAATAGAAAAACACAAATGAGTACTAATGATAGCATATTTGCACTGAATAGTATTAGTTAGAAATATTGGTGCAATCCCTTCACTAGGTAACAGTTGCACCAAAAGGTGTCAAATAGTACCAACATTAATATTTAGGTTTACAAGTACTAATAATAATAGAATAACACAAATTAGTACTAATAATAGCATATTTATACTGAATAGTATTAGTTAGAGAAAATGGTGCAAACACTTTCACTAGGTAACAATTGCACCATAGGGTATAAAAAGCAACAGTATAGCACAAATAGTATTGTAGCAGTGGTTAGGATTACTTGCAACAATAGAAGCTTTATTTCCTATATTATTTAGTCTTTAGTTATTATATTAAGTTTGTCTTGAGATTCCCTGAAAAGAATTTAGGTTACATCAACGGTTCACAATGGGTCCTACCACTAACTAGACGATTACAATTGGCCATTATTTTATTCCAATCTCTTTAGTATTCCAGTCCGATTCCAATATTCTAATATATTAATATTCCAGTATTTCAGTATCATTAATAAAGTGAAGAAAACAAGTATAGTCGCGTTCAAAATAAAAATATTTAAAAACCAAAAAGATTTTAAGGGGGGGGGTTGTTACAATTGGTATGACTGTAATTCCTTTGTTAACCGTTATAATGTTGTACCGTTAGAGAGCATAGAACCTGTGCTCCAATAATGTCGGAGTAGCCTTCTATGAGGGTTTTACAGAGTTTCCTTATTTGACCTTTTGATCCACCGGATCCACGAGGAAGGTAATAGGAACCTACCTAGTTTTCCTAGCCTCCTGAGACTACTTTTGCAAGATGTCTAACAAGTTTGCCCCTATTCGCCACCCGAGGACATATGTTCTATAGGGATAGGCTTCCACTAGAATAAGAAATAAATTAATAATTAAAGTAGGGTGCATTCGGGTATTTACGAAAGAATTTTTGATGAGTTCACAGGGTGTTTGTACTATCAACAATATATATATATAATAATATACAAACAAATATGTCAAAATTGATAGACTTCATGTTACCAGTTATATCACTCCGTCTGCGTGAATATATGCCCAAGTACAATTGCTAAGTTTTGTATAAATATATCATTGTAATTAATAATTAGAAATGTTTGAAAACCTTGTTAATTATTTTTGTCAGAGTGCAATTCCGAATTATGTTCGGGTAATTCTGAATGACACTCAAAAGTGGGTTTTAAGTAGTTACACCTTAAAGTACGTGTTTCTTTTTCGTTCAGGTTTACCTTCACGAAATGTATGTAGCGGTTTGGCCACTGAAAGGACCAAACATTACATGAGTGCTACTTTCATTTCGGAATTACCCGACAAGTAGCCTACGGTACTCAAACTCTTAGAGGGCATTGACAAATTCGGAATTGCCCTATTCGGCTAAATCAGAAAAGTGCAAAAACCTTGAGCTAGATAGTTCTAAGCCTACACAGAATTTAAAAAAAACGTTAATCTAGGGAAAAAAGAAAATAAAAGTTTAATATTCTTAACAGGTTTTGTAATTATGGATGTTCGGGAATATCCAATAACACCAAAAAACCCGCGAAATCGCCGTTGCTTGGAAAAATGACAGTTGATGACGCGCGGTCGCTCGTAGCAGCCTGAGGTGACTTGCGGGCGGATGCGTATTAAAATGGCCGCTAGGTAAATGTTGCCAAAGTATGAAATATTGCCGTGTCGATTAGAAAACTTTAATTATTAGAATTCCCCGATTTTCGGAGTTAGCCGAATGCACCCTAATTATTTCATTATTAAAACTACCGTGAGTATGTTCCATCGCGCGGTTCCGACGGCTGCCGTGCGCGACCCGCGCGCACTTTTTCGACTGATTTACCTATATTTAGTGAGTGAAGCCCTTGAATTTTAAATTAATTAATGTTTTGTAATATTAGTCTTATATTAGAATATTTCTCTGCTTTCCTGTATATTGGGTAGGTAGTGTTAGTGAACCTACATTGAAAAACGAAAATACGCCGCGACCGGCACGCCGTATCACGTGGTGTAAACGGGGGCGGTAGGCGGGGCGCGGGGCGCGGGCTGATCCGAGAATAGATCGCGCGCTGACGCCGCTGACTCGCCGATCCTCCGGCACCGGCAGGACTCAGTTCAGTTCTGCGGACATACTCCCTGCGCGTGCCGACTGCCGAGCGCTGACTGCCTGCCACGGAAGTCACTATCGGCCTAACGCTTCCGCAGCGAGGCCACAGTGGCCACTGTGTAGTCCGTCATCAGTTCACACTACACGCCTCGGCACGATCAGGACGGTTGGCCAACATAACGTCACGTACTTACATTGTGAACCAACATCTGTGAAGTGCCGTAATATCACACCGTGGCTACCGTTATACAGTCCTGTGCTGACATCGGTACCTACTGCGATAGATAGGTATGTACTTTAGTAAAGGTTATTTAAAGGTAGACCTACTTACTACCTACTAATGGTTCTGTGAGAACAGTAGACCTCGCGTGCCCTTATAACCATGCAATAACAACACACGTTCATCGTTCCTGGCTTAGCAAAGACATTTCAGAGTTTTGGCACAGTATAAATAGTACTTAGTACAGGTACAAGTGGTTTTGGAAAAATAGGGGTAGGTATAAGTTTTACCGATTACTCGCGTTCCCTTAGTCCTAGAAGTTTGAATTTGGTGACTACGGGTTTGTCTCGTGAAGGCAAAGACACCCCCTTTTCCTCCCTCCACTCCCCCTTTTGAATTTTTTTTTGCAACATCTTGTGTAGAAAGAAGTCCTTAGTATGCCTCTCAATTTTGATTTAAATCCTCGACGAATAACGTCTCGAACGTTGAGTCGAAATAAATAATTTCGACTTGCCCGCTGATTCTCAATCATTCGAACCTATTCGGATTCGGAAACTTAATTTTTAATTTTTAGGGTTCCGAGCCCAAAAGTTTAAAACGGGACCCTATTACTAAGACTCCGCTGTCCGTCCGTCTGTTTCTGTCTGTCCGTCCATCTGTCACTAACTGTGGTCACCAAGCTGTGTCTCATGAACCCTGATAGTTAGACAGTTGAAATTTTCATAGATGATGCATTTCTGTTGCCGCTGTAACAACAAATACTAATAAACTGGCCAAGTGCCAGCACAAACACAACAAACTTATAATTGCGGTTGCTATATCTCAAAAATGCTGACTTTACCTACTTACCTCGTTTCAACAGATTTTTGTTGAAGGTGTTTATTGAGATCTACAGCATATATTTTTTTTAGATTTTTCACTCCCTTATTTTAAAAGTTATAGCTCAACGGATTAGCAAACTGAAGTGGCAGTGGGTTGGTCATATCTGCCGTAGGACCGATAACCGTTGGGGTAGACTGGTTCTAGAGTGGAGACCGCGAATCGGTAAACGTAGCGTAGGACGCCCTGTGACTAGGTGGAGCGACGACATTCGCAAAGCGGTGGGCAGTGACTGGAAACAAAGAGCCGAAGATCGGGCTCAGTGGCGTGACTTGGGAGAAATGAGAGAAGAGCCTATGTCCAGCAGTGGACTGATACCGGCTGATTATGATGATGATGATACTTTAAAAGTTAGAGGGGGAACACACACATTTTAGCACTTTAGAAGTGTGTATCTTTTAAATAATTGACTTTATATTAAGAAAAATGGTTTAGGAACCTCAATGTTATTTTTAATTAGGTACCTATCTATACACCCCCAGTATGATAAAAAAATAGTTTTTAGTTTCAGTTCCATGTTTGGGGAACAAAAATAAAAAAAATAAAAGATTAAGGGGGGCTTAATCTTTCATTTTTTTTTTGTATAAAAATCGTAAGCGGCTTACAGAATACCTACCAAGTTTCAACTGTGTAGTCTTAATAGTTTCGGAATAATGTGGCTGTGACATACGGACGGACAGACAGACAGACGACAAATCTATAAGAGTTCCGTTAAACGGCTACGGGACCCCAAAAACAGAGTAAAATAAATATATATGGGGGCTCCCATACAAGAAACGTGTTTTTTCGGCGTTTTTTGCTTGAACTTATGAACCATAATATATAGAGACTTGAAATCTTCACAAAGTATAAGGGTCGGCTCACACCGCGACGCGACGCGGCGCGCACTTATTAAGGGCTCGTTCAGACATGTGGGAACCGCACGTTTACGAATCGCGCGTTTTGATCCCGCAAAATTGTGATGCTATTCAGACACCGGCGGTTATTATGCGATTTTCGTGCGGGGATAACGTCACTTTGAAAATGGAGGTCGACGAAGAATGTGTTTACTGTGGTTGCTCCTTAAAAATAAAGAAAACAAAAAGGCTAAGTGTCCGCAACGCAACTGAACGCGAAGTAAAGACTCCATAGTAATAGAATCGCGCGGGAGCAGCACGATTCTATTTTCTGGCGGTTGGGTTGCGGTAACCGCGCGGCTTGAATAACCGCGCAGTTATGTCTGAACGATTACTAACTAACTCATATAAATAAGACCCGCGCGATTTCCATGCTATTATATAATCCCGCGGTTCCCGCCGTGTCTGAACTAGCGCTAAGAGAGTATTACAAAAAAGGACTTTATTTACTATACAAAAAGATACACATTTCATTGAGTTAATTCGGCGGCTTCAGGCTGCGCCGCGCGGCGTCTCGCTTCGCCGCGCAGCGTCGCGCTACACCGCACGGCGCAGCGGGAAGAAACAATTGAACCGCGTGATAAACAATTGAACTTTATTAACTACACAATAAAATACGAACTGCATTGAGATAATTTGGTGGCGTCGTGCGTTTTGCTGCGCCGCGCGGCGTCGGGCTGCGCCGCGCGGCTTCTAGCTGCTCCGCGCTGCGCCACGCAACTCCAAATACATCGTCTCATCGCGTCGCGTCGCGGTGTGAACTGACCCTAATACATATGTTTTACTATGGCCGCTGTAACAACAAATACTAAAAACATAATAAAGTAAAAAATAAAAGGAGTCCTCAAACAAAACAAGAAACAAAAACAAAACCCTAAAAATGGTCAATATATCATAGGTACTATTATAATATATCAGACGGCCCGTTGGCATGAAGGATAGACTTGTTAAGTAGCCGGACGTCGTCGGTTCAAAGTCAAGCCAGAGCACAGTAGTACTAAATAGCTAGACTACGAGAGCCCCGTGGCGCAGCGGGAGAATGGTCGGCTCTGAAGCCGGAGGTGGCGGGTTTAAATTCCAGCCGTGCACCGATAGATTTCATATCGAAATATTTTTTTGAAGTTATACTTCTTTTGGCGCAATAGAGAAAAATGATGAGAATGAATTTTTACGATGCGCGCGCACACCGACACCTAAATTTAACATCGTGAAGTTAGTTCTAGGTGGTACGATGCGCGCGCACACCGTCACCTAAATTCTACACCGTGAAGTTAGTTCTAGGTGGCATGACTATGTTCAAGTTGTTTTGTATGTTCAATTTTTTTTCCATACGCCACAGAAGTATAACTTCTAACGCGTGTACATAAGTACACACATTCTTTTTTTTTTTTTAATTATATACGTAGCAAACAAGCAGACGGCCCACCTGATAGAGAGTGGTCACCGTCGCCTATGAACTCTCGCAACACTAGAGGTGTCACTCATGCGTCGCCGACCTGTCAAGATTCTTTTAACGCCCCTTTTGAAGGACTCCATGTTGTAGCTCTGCGGGAAAACGGCGGACGGATGTATGTGCGCATTTTGCAATGGCCCTCCGGTGAAGAAAAAATATCGGTAAGGAACCCCAAAAAACTCAGAACGGTGGTAGGACCTACCAGCCTCACACACAAACATACAAACGTTATCATTTTTAGGGTTCCGTAGTCCTAACAAGGAACCCTTATAGTTTCGTCATGTCCGTCTGTCTGTCTGTCTGTCTGTCTGCTTGTCTGTCCGAAGTTTTGCTAAGAGACCATTGATACTAGAAAGCTGTAATTTTGTAGGGATATGTATATAAATTACGCCGACAAAGTGGTAAAATAAAATTTTGAAAAATATTTTTTTTCGGGGTAGCTCCCCTACATGAGATGTGGGGATGAATTTTTTTTTCGTCGTCTACCCCATCATCGTGTGGGTTATCGTTGAATAGGTTTTTTGAAATGATTTAGGGTTGCTAATACCATTTTTCGATTGAATGCTCCATTTACGAAATATTAAACTTTAAAGTGCACATTTTAGTTCCAGTAGGGCGTCCCCCCACCCCCCCCCTCTAAAAGCTAAACTGCTAGCTTGAAAAAATCTGGAAATCGACTATCGTAATAATAGTGCATTTCATGAACTTTAAAGGAAAACTATAGCGGTTAAGATAACTTTATTAGTTTAGCAGTAATAGTCGTTGAACTTGGGTGTTGGATAATTTTGTACCAAATACAAAATCATTAAAATAAATCCTTTAAAGTGACAAAGACGAAGTACCTAGTTGCTTGTTTATAACGGGTAAAGACTTGCATTGAATAACGGGCTACTACGGAACACTACACTGCGCGTGGCCCGACACGCCCTTGGCCGGTTATTATAGAAGTAACATAGACTATCTGCGCTGCGCGGCTTTTAATCCAGGTTATAAACTAATATCCAAATTTCAGTATTCAGTATTATTTATTGCACACAATATACATTAGTGCTAATCTACTTAATTACCAATGACATGTACCCTGCACTGTTAGCAACATGGTGTAGCAACATAATATATAGTATATACGTACAAAATATTGATACCTAACATTATAACAATCACGTTATGTGCTTATTCAATAGGCACTATTTTATAAATCTCAACATAATCTTAACTAAATCTATAGCAGTTTATATATTTTTATTAAGGCGAGAAACAGTTATTTTATATTTTATCTTCAAGGTATTATAAGGTATAATAACATTGAACTATAAGAAACTGACGGAATTTATTTTTAAACACCACTTCTTTTGATTCTTGTCTTGTATAAGGAATTTTACTGTAGATTTTTATAGACATATATCGAGGACCTCTTCTAAATATTTCTAACTTGGGTTCGGGTTATAGTAAGGTATACGGTTTATGGGGATTTTTATTTTGTTCGAATAAGTAGGGGTATTTTTTATTACAAGCTTTTATTTAACTTGCAATGTATGTAACTATGTATGTTTGGGTGGAATCTTGGAAGCTAAATTAGACCCACTTTCCGATGTCCGATTGGACTGAAATTTGGTGTTCTTATGTATCTTCGGTGACAATACAATGATATGGTACCATGGAGCTGGTCTGATGATGGAGACGGAAGGTGGCCACGGCATCTCTGTGATAAAACAACATAACCCCACCGAGTTTGGACTCGACTGATTTGTCTTGAAGAGAACTTTACGCCTAGATGATATCCAGGGTCTGATTATGAAGCTGGAAGGTGGCCACGGCATCTCTGTGATAAATCAACATAACCCTACCGAGTTTGGGCTCGATTGATTCGTCTTAAAGATAACTTTTCACCTAGATGATGTCCAGGGTCTGATGATGAAGCTGGAAGGTGGCCTCGGCATCTCTGTGATAATTCAACGTAACTCTACCGAGTTTGGGCTCGATTGATTCGTTTTGAAGAGAACTTTACACCTAGATAATATCCAGGGTCTGATGATGAAGCTGGAAGGCAGCCACTGAATATCTGTGATAAAAAACAAAACACTACCGAGTTTGGGCTCGATTGATTCGTCTTGAAGAGAACTTTACACCTAGATGATATGTAGTGACTGGTGATGAAGCTAGAAGGTGGCCACGGCATCTCTGTGATAAAATAACGTAACCCAGTGAATTTGGGCTCAAATGATTCGTCTTGAGGAGCACTTTACAGTTCTCTCTCACTCACTCTAGAGCAGATATGGAAAAAAGAAATGTAAGTAAAACATTTTTTCGGACCTAATTTGATGTATTCGAATTCTAAAGATTGTAGTATCTTAAGATACTTGAGATAACTAAGATACTAGACTCTAACTTTAAAGTTAGAGTCTAATCAAGGACAGTTTAGAATTATGCATCAGAATATAGCTGGTCTTTGTAATAAGCTGGACATGGTAGAATTGGCTATAGCAAAATTAGAAGCTAACACCAGGGTGGTCGATGTTCTTTGTTTTACTGAAACTTTTGTAAAGGATAATACGTCGGGTAATATAGTTCTTAATAATTTTAAATTGGCTGCTACTTTTTGCCGCGATAAATGTAGATGAGGTACTTGCATATTAGCGAAAAAATCACTTAATACCAAACCATTGATAATCCCCGGAAATTTGGTTACTAAGTTTTGTTTTGAATGTTGCGGTATTGAAGTGCTTGGCCTCAATATCATAGTTCTTAATACTCGTATATATAGAATACCCGAACCAAATAGATCTCAGACCGTCTTGTTTCTCTATAAACTCGATAGATTGCTTAATTATGTAACTGATGAATTTAGAAGGAAAAATATAGTTGTTTGCGGGGACTGGAACATTGATATGATGAAGCAAAATTCTGTTACGAAGGAGTTACTTAATTTACTAGAGAGTTACAATTTCCAGACACATATTAAGTTACCTACTCGAATGGCTTCTTGTTTAGACCAAATTGCTAGTAATATAAAAGATATAAAGATGAAATACACCACCTAGGACTATCTGACCATGAAACAGCACAAACCGTTATATTGAAGGCAAAGAAGCAGAAAGACCTACCTTATTGGTTTGAACACAAACGTGATTATAGTTTTGACAACATGCAAAAATTCTATGAGTGTATGTCCTTCCTGTCGTTTTCCGAAGTTTATGAAACTCGCTCATTACCAGAAGAATTTAAACTGTTATACGACCTTATTTGCTTATTTTACTACTTGCGTTTTCCGTTAATCAAAGTAAAAATTAATAACAAACCTTCAAAACTAAAGTGGCTAACAAAGGGCATAAAAAAGTCATGTAAAACGAAAAGAATTATGCATTTAAATTATAAATATACACATTCTGAGAAATCTAAAAATAAAAGTTCACTCAAAAAGTATAGTTATTTAATAAAAAAATGTATTCTAAGATCACAAAAAAACATAAACACTAGACAAATATTAAATGATAAAAACAAATGTAAAGCTACTTGGAACGCGATTTCATCTACTATAACTAGTAATTTGTATAAGAATGATATTAACGCGATTTATTTAATGGTAAGATATATAATAGTCCAATTGACATTTGTAATATTTTTAACAATTATTTCTCTAATTTATCATATAATAATTCATCAAATTCTAGTAATATATCTCCCAAGTCAAATATTCATAAAAACGCGACCTCAATTTTTATTAGCCTTGTTGACCCACAAGAGATTTACAACATTATTATGTATCTTAATAATAGTAAAACTAGTGGTGTAGACGAAATTGCAACTAAACCAATGAAGTGCTGTGCAAATTGGATCTGTTACCCACTCGCTCATGTTGTTAATTTATCTGTTGAGGAAAGCATCTTCCCCGAACAACTAAAGATGTCTATTGTCAGACCGCTCTTTAAAAAGGGTGATAAATTGGATCCGAATAATTACCGACCAATCACTATAGTCCCAATTATATCCAAGATACTTGAAAAAGCCATGCTAATAAGACTAAGTAACATTCTGACTAAACATAACATATTTAATAAACTGGCCAAGTGCAAGTCGGACTCGCACTCGTAGGGTTCCGTAACACAGTTAAATATTCCATAACTATGATTTTTCGCAACTACAAAATTAACTTTGTATTTCATAGTGCTTGTATGAAAAACAAAGTTATCTTTGCGGTCGCCATATCTCTAAAACTGCTGACTGTATCTCGTTCAAACCAATTTTCGTTGTTAGTTTTTATTAAGATCTACAGCATATATTTTTTTTAGATTTTTCACTCCCATACATTAAAAGTTAGAGGGGGGGGGGACACACATTTTACCTTCTATTTACGCTTCTATCTTTCAAATGATTAACTTTGAGAAAAAATGATTTTAAAAACCTCAATGTCATTTTTGAAGACCTATATCCATGGACACTCCACACGTATAGGTATGAAGAAAAAAACATTTTTTGTTTCAGTTCCATGTATGGGATGCCCTTAAACTTTTATATTTTTTATTTTTGTATAAAAATCGGAAAGCGGTTTACAGAATACATCTACCTACCAAGTTTCAATTCTGTAGTCCTAACAGTTTCGGAATAAAATGGCTGTGACATACGGACGGACAGACAGACAGACATGACGAATCTATAAGGGTTCCGTTTTTTGCCATTTGGCTACGGAACCCTAAAAATGAACAGTTCGGCTTTCGTAAGGGTAGTTCGACTGCACTAGCATGTTTCGATTTAATTAAAAGTGTAACAGAGACCATAAATAGTGGCAACTCAGCGGTCACTTTATTTTTGGACTTAAAGAAAGCTTTCGACTTTGTTGATCATTCTAGACTTTTAAATAAGCTTGATTATTATGGTATAAAGGGTAAAGCATTAGATGGGTTAAGTTGTTATTTACGAAACAGGGCACAATGCACTCAAATAACAAAAGTAATCATCAGTAAAAAAATACTTTTACAAAACATAATTTTAGATCAAAGACAATATTAAATAACAAGGGAGTCCCTCAGGGAAGTATTTTAGGCCCTTTGTTATTTTTGATATATATCAATGATCTACCTGATGTTACTAGACATAAATGCATCCTTTTTGCTGATGATACAACAGTAATTGTAAAATCAAAAAATAAAGACTCTAGTCAACATGATATAAACGAAGCTCTTGCTGATATAATTCATTGGACTAATAACAACAATTTAAATGTGAATATTAATAAAACTAAAATAATTCAATTTCATTCGTATAATTCCAAATTAATTGCTCTTTACATTGCCATAAACAATCATAAACTAGAGCAGGTAAACTCTTTTAATTTTTAACTGACTTCACAAAAAGGAGGTTCTCAATTCGTCTGTGTTTTTTTTTTTTGTGTGTATGTTACGCGATTTCTCCGTCAATAGTGAACGGATCCAAATGATCTTTTTTTAATAGGTAGGATACGTTTCTGAGGTGGTCCCATTTTAATTTTATCGAGATCTGATAAGTATCTCCAGAGATATGAAGATAAATACCTCAAACATAGGAGAATGTACTGGTTTTAGTAGAAGAGTCCCAAGAAGATTATACACAATGGAGGTTGCTATTGGATATACTTTTGAAGACTAAAAAATATGACCTTGAATAATGATTTTACATCTTTCTTCTCGTTGATTTTGGTTTTTGGCAGATATTCTTACGGTAACTGTGAGCGAGATAGAAATAAAGGTGGGGATAATTTTTTTTTTATATATCTTATAGGCTAGCGTTTGACCACTATCCCACCTGTTGCTAAGTGAGGATGCGGTCGAAGATAGAGAAGTGGACTAGAATGGGAACTGGCTCTCAAGGATAGCTGCCTGAACACATAAGATGTTTGACGACAGATTTTCTAACTTGAGGTAGCTGGCCAGGCGGACACTAGATATGTCCTACCACCATGCGGGGGTTGTTGGTTTCTTAACGATGTTTTCCTTCACCGGAGGGCAACTGTGAGAAGCGCACATATATTTTTCGATCGAAAAATTCATTGGTGCACGGCGGTTTGAACTCGGTACCACGGCATCAAAGCCGACTGTTCTCCCAGTTACGCCACCGGGCCCTCAATAAATAATTATATATTAATAATTATAATAAATAATTATAAATAAATATAAATCATTTGTCTTCACAGGAATGTTCTACTGGGCAAAGTCTTGTTAGGGTGCAAACTTTTTTAAACATACCTAAGATTTTTTGACATGACATGACGTTTGCCGAAGATGGCGGCCATTTCAGTCCCGCGACACTGCATACATTATTAAATAACTCAGAATTATGAACGTACTTTGTACCAACCAACACTGCAAAAAATAAGCATAATACCACAGATTATACAATAGTTACTACGTAAATAATACTTTCCGTTGTTAGGTTGGCTACACAGTGCTTTCATAATTCGGGTTTCAACAATATAGGGAAGTGCCTCTTATAACGTAGTAGAGTGATTCAGTACTCTGTTGGCCATATCAGTCTACTGAAGCTGCAGTACAAAAAAAAGATGAAAGGGAATGATATGAAAAGGGGGGCGCGTCCGATGGAAGTCTATATTCATCTCACTCACTATTTCTTACTATCTTTTTCGTTTGGTTTTCATAATAAATGCCATCAAGTAGCATGATGTGAAGAAAAAGAAGTTACATCTCTACTTAGTCTGTGGCTAGCATGTATTTCTACTTAGCCTGTGGTAGCAAGTTAATCGGCTTTTTCAAAATAATTATTTTATTGTTTTATTTTGTGTTTTACAATAAATAACCTAGTGTGGACTATAGAAAGCATGCATTTAGCATGAATTTAAGGTGTTTGATTATTATCACCTTGCTTGTAAGTGATAATAAAACATAAATAGTGAAATATGCGGACTGCAAAGACTTACTCTACTAAACGTTATTTTATGGTAAGATTTCCACTTTATGAAGCTCAGTTAGTAGAATATCTTAAAATAATAGCCGATTACTGCTTCTTTAGGCCAAATATCTCAATATTTCATCAATTAACAATCTTTATAAACTCTTTGTGAAAAATAGTGCGGGGCGCATTGCGGTGCTTGTCGATATCGATAGTGTATATTATTATATAGTTATGATATGATCAGTGATCGGAATAGAAGTGTAATTTCGCGAGATGTCATGACGATATTTTAATAAGGATAAACCATCAAAGTGATATTGAGTAATTTTAACCAACAATGTCCGCAAGCTCATACTCATCATCAGGCAATGATTTCGTCCTTCTGGTGATGAATACATCAAGACGAACTTCAAGCTACCGCAACTGGCACTATACCTAGACCCTTTCAGGCGTCCACTCATAATAATTTTGCTTCTGAACAGACAACACTTATTATTCTGTTTTCATTAGGTCAATGACCTTTCGACCCAAAACCTATAGGGTACTTCCCGTTGACCTAGAATCACAAATTTTGGCAAGAAGCAAGGTCTTATAGCACAAATAAAGGAAACATTAATAAAAATAAAAATGTAAGTTAAAGGGTGCTCCACATACATAGATTCGCCAATTAAGATAGGTCTCTGAGTTATATGAGCGCTCATACAATTTAGAGGTCTAGCTTAATTGGTACGCTTCAGAAGCCTCGATGAGCTAGTCCAACTCGACTTGGCCGGTTTTTTTAACCGAAATATCGTTGATGATTTAGATGTTTGAATTTTTTTTATTGTAGGGTGTGTGTAGGCCCTGGGGCTGCTGCCCCGGTTGCCCTCCCCTAAATCCGGGCCTGTATACAGCATGCCCCAGAAATTAGTGTTAAGCGATAAAATAATAAGTCAATATTACATTACAGGTATATCGTTATCTTAAGCTGCTGATGCCGATGCCGAATGAGCGAACCCTACAAAGCATCATACTCCAAAAATAAAAAACTTGATAAAATTTAATATTTTGTTTTACTGCCTATCATTTTTTCAAACTGGTTTTGTCTTAGTGGTGGAGTTGTTAAACCAAAATAGGAAAAATACACACAATCACAATCTAATCACTAAAACAAAATTAGTTAAGTACAAAATATAACCTTTTAAAGTATTGACCAAGCAACGGTAGTTCGATCGTTATCGATGTTTTTGCCGACACGGTACATCACTAGGTTTTTTTGTTATGTTGGTCAATTTGCAGAAGATTTTTTCGCTGGTATTTTGGCTACTATAAAAGCCCTGTGTTTTGACATTTCGCTATTTCGTCAGTTTGCTCTATGGGAGTCCCGACTCTTCTTAACGTAGTGGTTATATTCTCTTTGGGCCATATGGCGGCAAGTATTGTTAATAATCGCAAATAATACTTTTTTTATATTCATTTTGGAATACAACTAGTCCGTGTTATAAAAGTATTTTGAATTATTGTAATAAAATAGACAATTAATTATCGTGTGTGTCAGATGCTTTAATTGCACAGGGCCATTTTGGACATTGTCCTTTGATACCTTGATGACATAATTATTACTAGTGAATATTATCACTTTAGCAAGGCATTTAAAGTCAATTTTTTTAGGGTTCCGAACCCAAAGGGTACCAAATGAACACTTTCTGAGACTTTGTTGTCCGTTCGTCCGTCCGTCCGTCCGTCCGTGTGTCTATACATATGTGCGCACTTTACAGATCAGTATCTTCTTAACCGTTATAGGTACATACATGAAATTTTCAAAAAGTATATATCCGTCAGTGTATAACGGCCCAGACACCAAATGTAATAGATGCATGTAATTTAATTAAAACTTGTTATGCACTAAAAAGGGTAAAATAAGTTATTATTAAAAAAAAAAAAACCGACTTCATAATCACAAACAGGCACTCAAAAGCGAAAAATAAATTACTTAATATTATTATAAGTGGGTAGACTTATCTATTTGAATTCGGTGCCAGCCAAGTCCATTGGATAGTAGATAGATACTATGTATGTAGTAGTAGTAAGTAGGTACATGTAGGTTAGTAAGTAGGTAGATACATGTAGGTATTATCTATCTACTACCTATTAGACTTGGCTGGCACCGACTTCAAATAGATAAGTGGGTAGCGCTTATAATAATTTTAAGTAATTTATTTTCGCTTTTGAGTGCCTATTTGTGATTATGAAGTCGGTTTTATTTTTTTTGAAAAATAACTCATTTAGGAATGCATTTAGATGAACACCTTAACTGGAAAAAACATGTAGACACGGTTTGTCTAAAGCTTGGTCGCTTTGTTTTTGCACTAAAAAGAGTAAGGCATACCGTCTCTGTAGAAGCTGCTCTAGCTGCATACCATGGCTATGTGTCTTCAACTCTTAGTTATGGCTTAATATTGTGGGGAAATTCTGCGGACTCTGATAAAGCCTTCAAAATACAGAAAAGATGTGTTCGCGTTTTAAATAAAGCTTGGTTTTTAAACAGTTGTAAGCCTTTGTTTAAGAAATATAATATCCTTCCACTTCCCTGCATGTATATTGAGGACATTTGTATTTTTGTTCGAGACCATCCTAATTACTTTAGGAAACGTAACGAAATTATTTTAAGACAAAAAAGAGCAAAATTTCAAAATCTTCTGTTTCAACCATCATGCCATAGAGAGATTTATAAAAAAAATGCGTATAATATGTGTATAATTATTTATAATAAGTTACCTGACAGCATTAAATTGTTACAGAATAATAAATTTAAATTTAAATTTTATTTGCATAAATGGTTATTGGAAAATTGTTTTTATCGTATTAAAGACTATCTGAGTTTTTGATAACTAAGAAAATTTACAGTAAATGCTTTGATGAATGTAAATTTAATGTTAAATATTTAATTTCATTCATATTTATTTTATTATTATTTGACATGTTACCATAAATATTTGCACGCCTGCCTGCAGGCTGGATACACTGACCTACATGTTAATAAATAACATCATTTTGTACTGTATTCTAGCAAATAAATATTTGATTGATTGATTGATTGAAATGATAGCCAGGATCTGATGATGAAGCTGTAAGGTGGCCATGGCATTTCTGTTATAAAGCAACATAGCCCCACCGAGTCGATTGATTTTCCTTGAAGAGCACTTTACCCATAATCACATCAAATATCCGTGGAATATTTTAAAACATCGTGCCTTCTCTTAAATACTTAGATAGTAGGTAGGTAGTCGATATCTATACCTACATACTAAAAAGTTAAAAATAAATTATAAGTAAAAAATATTTTTAAAAACAAGCTTTTATCTAGGACAATGAACTAAAATGTTAAAAATAAATTCTAGTAAGTATTTGGCGTGTAGGTAGGATATTTTTAAAAGCTTGAGGCACTGAAGTATAGTAATTACATAGCCTGAAAAACGGGTAGTGCTTCAAGCTTTTAAGAATATAGGTAAGTACCTACACGCCAAATACTTACTAGAATTTACTTTTAACATTTTAGTTCATTGTCCCAGATAAAAACTGGTTTAAAAAAATATTTTTTACTTATAATTTATTAACAAACATTGCTGCTTCCAGGATACATAGGCACGGTAGGGTCAATATCTGTTGTTGTATGAAGTGCGGCTTACAGCTACTGCGCTAGGGGATGTTTACCATTATTCGAATACATTTTGTCTGCATTATAAATAGTTGGTCTGCGTCCGTAGTCCGTACTATTTCCCCAAAGAACTATCCCGTATTTGAACCAAGCGTACGCGTATGCATAGTATGCTGTCTTAGATGTTTCTAAGTTACTGTTTATTTTTAAAATTGCTAATGCATATGTAAATTGTGATAACTTGGGTTTTATTTGGGCTATATGTTCTTTCCAACTGAGATGCGAGTCAAGTTTGATGCCTAGAAGGGTGCATTGTTTTGTTTCTTCTATGTGTAGGCTATTAGTAATCGCGGCAAGATACAAAGGGTGATTTGGTGTGGCATGAACTGTATTCAGTTAGATTTTTATTGTTAATTTCCAGATTGTGTATTTCTAACCAAGAGTAGAATAGAATATAAATGTTTTATTGCGTAAAAGATTTTATTCTAACGAATGTATCATCTATGTTTGTACAAGTATTTACGTTGGTGGGAGATTTGAAAAGTAAAGATACATCGTCTCGTCAGCAAAAAGTATAGATGTGGATGTTGTTAGTTTTGGAATATCATTTATGTATATTAAAAATAAGACTCATCCTAGTACGTTAACTTGCGGTATTGAACAATTTACAGTGCGGGTCTCGGACTGTATCTTGAGTAGGGCGCCTTCATCTTGTCGGTAATGGTTTATTTGGACTAATAGTTTTCTATTAGAAAGGTAGGATTTTGCTAATTAAGTGGTTTGCCCCGTATTCCGAGTTGATTCATTTTATCGATAAGAATTTCATGTGCTGCCTTATCGTATGCCTTCGTCATGTCGAGTAGCAGTCCTATAGAGTGACATTTGTCTCTCATGTTATTCAATATTTCTTGTACAAACCTAAATAATGCTAATATAGTGGATGATTTCTTACGAAAGCCGTACTGATTGCTATCAAATAGGTTATACTTTTCTAGAAATCTATATATGCGTTCAGATATAATACATTCAAATATTTTTGAAAATGTTGGTGCTATAGGCCTATAGTTATTAATATCGTTCGCTATACCACCTTTTTTAAGGATTGCCTTATCTTTGCTATTTTAAGTTTTCTTGATCTATTGATAAGTTAATTAATTTTGTAAGTGGTGGTGTGAGTTGAGCTGCACAATATTTTGTAAGTGGTGGTGTGAGTTGAGCTGCACAATATTTTGTAAGTGGTGGTGTGAGTTGAGCTGCACAATATTTTTTAAGTGGTGGTGTGAGTTGAGCTGCACAATATTTTGTAAGTGGTGGTGTGAGTTGAGCTGCACAATATTTTATAAGTGGTGGTGTGAGTTGAGCTGCACAATATTTTGTAAGTGGTGGTGTGAGTTGAGCTGCACAATATTTTGTAAGTGGTGGTGTGAGTTGAGCTGCACAATATTTTGTAAGTGGTGGTGTGAGTTGAGCTGCACAATATTTTGTAAGTGGTGGTGTGAGTTGAGCTGCACAATATTTTATAAGTGGTGGTGTGAGTTGAGCTGCACAATATTTTGTAAGTGGTGGTGTGAGTTGAGCTGCACAATATTTTGTAAGTGGTGGTGTGAGTTGAGCTGCACAATATTTTGTAAGTGGTGGTGTGAGTTGAGCTGCACAATATTTTGTAAGTGGTGGTGTGAGTTGAGCTGCACAATATTTCACTAATGCTGGCGGAATATCATCAACTCCACTATTGTATTTATTCTTTAATGTTTTGATGGCATTGAACACATTTAGTTCTGTTACTGGGTGTATTTCAGAAGGCTCTGAACAGAACATACAGCCAAAGAGTTAAGGTACGGTACACACCGCGGCGTCCTGCGAACTGCGGGCGCGATCTCAGTACATTTCAATTGTTTTCTGATCGCGTTTGGTGTAAACCAGTCGATACAAATAAATACTAATGCGCTATCTGATCGCCGCCTAGATCGCGCACGCAGGACGCCGCGGTGTGTTCGTACCTTTAATGAATAGGTACTGGATACAGCCCCGTGGGCTAGGGGACAGACGGACTGATTGCAGTACCTACTAGGTATGGTCCCGTTGGAACTCTTTGAGCACGGAACCCAACTACTTATTAGGATTATTATTTTTAAAAACCTTTCTATCTGTGAAAGCTCCTTAAGGCTTCTCCGTCCAAAATTATTTAGTTTTATACCATGTATGAACTAGCCGTTAAAATTCTTAGAAATAAATTAATTAATTTTGCCTAATTCGACTGTCGAAGTGCTGCGGCGTCAATTTGGAGGTTATTCAGGGGAGGAGGTTTGTTTTAGTAGTAACATGTAGGTACATACGTACATACTTATATCGGTAACGCTGAGATTGTGGCTCGCAGGTGTCATGGGGTTGCGTCGAGTGTGGGCTCGCGCGCCCTGGCGCCGGCGGCTGGCCGCGCTGGCTCTTCTGGCGGCCGCGGCGGCGCTGTGCGTGGCGCGCGCGCCGGTCCGCGCCGAGTCTCGCCGCGTCTTCCCCGTCGCCTCCGCCGCCGCGCTCGCACACCTGCTCGCCGACTTCTCCGTGCACCCGCACGCCTCCCTGTCACCGTAAGGCCCGCGCCGCACCCCGCCCCGCTCACCCCGCCCTCTCTCCGCTCACACCTCTCTCCGCCGCAGGGGCTCGTGGCGCGTGGAGGAGGAACGCGGCAACTACACGGAGTGGAGCTATCGCGTGTCGTTCGAGTGCGGGCCTCGCTGCGCCGGGCGCGCGACCGTGCACGCGGCCGCGGCGGCGGACGGCGCGCCGCGCCACGGCCGGCAGCCCGCGCACCGCGTGCGTCTGCAGCTGACCGCGTGCGCGCACCCGCCGTTGCTGCCCTGGCCGACCCTATGCGGTACCTATCACTTAAAAGTCCCGGCACGGATTTAAACGTCTGACCGTTCGGATGCGCAGAAGTCAATTTAGTGAGCCCGGTGGTTCATTCGGAGAATTGGCGGCTTTGACGCCAGAGTAGAGTTCGAATATCGTAAAAAATTCGTTCGAATACGAATATCGCACACTGATGGATTTGTCTATTGAAAAATGTTAAAAAGGCGCCGATCACCTTTTTAGGGTTCCGTAGTCCTGACAAGGAACCCTTATAGTTTCGTCATGTCCGTCTGTCTGTCTGTCTGTCTGTCCGAGGTTTTGCTAAGAGACCGTTAATACTAGGTAGCTGTAATTTTGTGGGGGTTTGTATATAAATTACGCCGACAAAGTGCTGAAATAAAATTTAAAAAAATATTTTTTTTTAGGGTAGCTTCCCTATATGAGAAGTGGGGATGATTTTTTTTTTTCATCGTCTCCCATCATGTGTATCCTTGAATAGATCTTTTAAAATGACTTCAGGGTTGCTGATACCATTTCTCGATTGAATGCTCCATTTACGGAATATTGAACTTTAAAGTGCAAATTTTTGTTCCAGTAGGGCGTCCCCCCCCCCCCCTCTAAAAGCTAAACTGCTGGCTTGAAAAATCTGGAAAAATTCGTGATAATAGCGCAATTCATGAACTTTAAAGGAAAACTATAGCGGTTAAAATAACTTTATTAGTTTAGCAGATATAGTCGTTGAACTTGGGCGATGGATAATTTTGTACCAATTACAAAATCCTTAGAATAAATCCTTTAAAGTGACAAAGACGGAGTACCTAGTTGCTTGTTTACAAGGGGTTAAGACTTGCATTGAATAACAGGCTACTACGGAACCCTGCACTGCGTGTGGCCCGACACGCACTTGGCCGGTTTTTTTATATCTTGTAGTCTAGCGTTTGTCCACTATCTTGCCTGTCGGTAAGTGATGATGCGCTCGAAGATGGTAAGTGATGATGCGCTCGACGATGGTAAGCACGCTAGGCCTAGAATGGGAACTGGAACAGCAATTTAACTGACTCTCGAGGATAGCTGCCGGAACACATTACATGTTTGGCGACAGATTTTCTAAGTCGAGGGTGGTAGCTAGCCAGGCGAACACTAGATAGTGGCCTACCACCATGCGGGGGTTGTTGGTTTCTTAACGATGTTTTCCTTCACCGGAGGGCCACTGTGAAAAGCGCACATACATTTTTCGATAGAAAAAGCCATTGGTGGCGGGGGTTGAACTCGGTACCTCGGGCATCAAGGCCGACCGTACTCCCATTTACACCACTGGGCCCTCAAAAAACACACCTGTGTTCCGGCTCCGGCCGCCGATACACGGCTACAGTCGCGCGGGGCGGGGCGGGGCGGGGCGGGCGGGGCGCGCTCACGTGTCGTGTCGTGTTGCAGACGAGCTGGAGGTGGAGTGGGCGGTCTCGGCGCAGGCGGAGGGCTGCGTGCTGGAGGAGACGGCGCGCGCGTGGTGCGGCGCGGCGCGCGTGCTGAGCGGCGCGTGCGCGCGGGACCTGCTCGCCGCGCGCCAACACCACCTCGCCGCGCTACACGCCGCGCTCCCCGCGCGCCGAGCCGACTGACGCGCCCGCGCCCGCGTCTACACACATACCTTGTTTTTTCTGCACACGTCGATGGCATACGTGCACCACAAACTGTATTCCACTTTTATAACATACTCGTACTAGCCGTGCTCTGTGGCCATACTGTGTCATGTCTGACTAACATCCACGTAGTAGGTAAAATATGAGGTAGAGCTAATCGAGCGATCCCAGTAAGTCGTACTGTCGATAGGTATTATATTAATAGATTAAAATACTTTCACTTCTCCGCTACTTAAAAATAAAATATAAATACATTTTAGTTTTATTTTGTATGAAAACATATTTTAAAAAAAATAGGCAAGGTTAGGTTGATTCGGTGCAATGCCGAAGCAATGAAGAGATGCGTCTGGGAAGTTTATAAAAAGCCCTTCTCAGGGCCACTTCACAGACACTACGGAGTTAGCGGTTATCGAGGGCGCCCACGATGGCGTCGTCTCGGCGGCCCCCATCGTCGAGGTTGAAAAAGGCTCTTCTCAGGGCCAACAAAAAGGCCCTTCTCAGCGCCAACCCAAAGGCCCTTCTCAGGGCCAACCAAAAGGCCCTACTCAGGGTCAATCTGAGGAGTCCGTAATGGACACTGCGTCCTGCGGTGTTGAGTCTGCTGGTGTTGGTGGAGAGGGGCATAAGCGACCGTGTTCTTCGTGCCTAGGCAGGTATTTAGGTTCAGACTCGGAGACCGAAGAGACAGCGGCCGCAAAAAAAAGACAGTAGTTACAGTTCAGTACCAAATTATTTAATTAATCTATGATGACTAACTAATTACTAATCTTTACAGTCTTTTTTTAGAGTTCCGTAGCCGAATGACAAAAAACTGAACCCTTTTAGATTCGTCATGACTATCTGTCTGTCCGTCCGTATGTCACAGCCACTTTATTCCGAAACTATTAAGGCTACACAGTTGAAACTTTGTAGGTAGGTGTTTCTGTATTCTGTGAACCGTTTTACGATTTTTATATAAAAATAAAATGTAAAATCAAAATCAAAATATATTTATTGTAAATACTGTGTTACATAAGATGGTATGTTTATATTTGTATCAACAGTATGCCCTTTTCGGGCGTACAATAAAGCTCTCTGCTGAGCTAGTTTAGAAAGTAAGAATTACTTAATTAAACGTGTAATATAGATAATATCAACACTTAACAAACACTTAAAATTATAATTACCTTTCTTCAATGGAAGGTATAATATAATGTAAAGGATTAAGGTCTATGTGTGGGGAGCCCACCCCATACATAGACCGAAACAAGACAAATAGACTAAAAAAATGCCTACCTACAGGGGTGTCTTTAGTTATAGTCTTTTGAGTTTCAATTAAAACCATTTTTTAACCGACTTTAAAAATAGGAGGAGGTTTCTCAATTCGACCGTATATAACTAGGTATATTTTTTTTATGTTTGTTCGCGGATAACTTCGTCGTATATGAACCGATTTTAATGATTCTTTTTATTTTGTTGGTAAGGAGATATCCCAAAGGTACCATAGTTATTTCATCGAGATCTGATGAGTATCTGCAGAGATATGGAGATAAACACCTGAAACTTGGTAATGAAAATAATAATCATCATGATCGCTATCTGCCTCAGCAGCACAGCACACACACTCATCCACAGCTGTCATCGTCATCTATACTCCTATACTAAACTAATATACTAATATTGCCTTCCTTTGCATTCCCAGGTTCTAATTCATTTTTAATATATATATATATATATATATATATATGTAAAGATGTAATTTTAAACTTCTTTAATACTATTTACGTGGTAATTGGTCAATTCACGTGTTTATTCATATATTTCTTGGAAAGCTAATACATACATGAGTAAAAACAAAATAATTTTTAGACCGAGAAGCCTTAAGGAGCTTTCGCCAATAGAAAAGTATTTAAAAATGTTTGAATGTTCAAGCAATAAGAATTATATAAAGTTATATAAAAATAAATGCGTTGGTAGGGTAATGAAATCAAACAAAAGCGTATGACACTAACAACAAAACGTTATGTGATATTAATAACTTAACTACCATATCAATCAAACAAGCTGGAATTATACTAGCTGGAATTATAAATATGTAATAAATTATAAATAAATAGTTACATTATCAATATAATAATAATGCTAATTCTGATTAATTTTAGGAAAAAAGTTTGTAGCTGCTCTAATTTTAAATATATTAATTCTGTCCACGAATAAATCGACAGACTGAGAATGATTGATATTAAAATTACTACACACTCTGAAAAAGAAAGAATTATAGCGATAATTAGTGGAGCAAGAATCGGAATACAGTTTAAGGTAATTACGTCTTATGGCAGTTCGTGTGGGTATTTGAAATTTAATTTTTCTTAGGAGATTGCTACAGTCGATTTTGTTACTTAGTAATCCGTGTAGAAAATGAAGGTCGGCTACTTCTCTCCAAAGAGTTAATGGAAGGAGGTGATGGTGCCTGCAGCTTTCGATAGAATCCTTGAATTGTAACCTATGTTTATAGTTTATGAACCGTAAAAACTTGTTTTGAATCCTGTCAATTTTATTGATGTAACGATGTAACAGTCATATTGAGGGTTCCAGATTTGAGACGCATATTCAAGCTGACTTCTCACTAGTGAACAGTACAACACTTTTAATGATTTGACTGTTCGAAAGTCTTTTGTAGTGCGAAATAAGAAGCCAAGAGTCTTCATAGCATTGGACGTAATGTGTTCAATATGTTTGTCAAGTAACAGTTTGGAATCTAATATAACACCAAGATCTCTGACATGATCCAGGCGCTGCAGTGGTTGCAGGTTTAAATTATAATTAAAATGTATAGCATTGTGCGAACTGGTGAATGTGATACAGTTACATTTAGACACGTTAAGATCTAGTTTGTTATTGGTACAGTAGTCCTGGAGTCTCACGAGATCCTGTTGCAATAGTTGACAGTTATGGATCGAATCAATTTTTTTTATAAATTTTCATGTCATCGGCGAACAGAAGAATACAATACAATACAATACAATAACTCTTTATTGATCACCAGAGAAAAAACACAACTTAGAGTAATACAACTATACTATGGTAATACAATCGGCGGTCTTATCGCTAAGAGCGATCTCTTCCAGACAACCTTAGGATCGACTGGAGTAAAAATAAAGAATGGACGGCGGTGCACAATAAAAAAGACATCTGCTACATATTTTACTAAAGGTCTGCTTACAATCTAATTCGGATCCTAATAAATATATAGGCATAATAAAAATAAACTAATATATATAGGTATAGTATTACTAAACGGAAAATAAGACAGATCGATAGCTTTCATTTGACAGTGGATAGAAAATAATTTTAAGAAGAAATTTAGAATGTAAGAAGCAACCGTGTATGTCGTTAATAAATAATATAAAATGCAAGTGGACCCAAAATCGAGCCTTGCGGGACTCCTGAAGGAATTGTGGAAAGAGGAGATCGAGAAGAGTAGCCATTGAAGACCACAGTTTGACAACGAACATGGACATAAGAACTAAACCACCTGAGGAGGTCGCCACGGATGCCCGCCTTACTTAACTTGGCTAAAAGGATTAAATGATGAATTTTGTCAAACGCCTTGCTGTAGTGGGTGTATATCGTGTCAATTTGGCTCCCTGCAGGGCTAGCATGGCCTTATCCCCGGGGGAAAGACAAAATTATTTCCCTATTTTCGCCACTGACAGGAGATCAACACAACAATTTAAACGCTTGGTGAAGTTTAACCACGAGTTTTGATTTTGTTTCGTGTAAAAAAGTTTCAAAAACGAATTAATTAAAAGTCAACGGGCGTTTATAATTTTCGAAAAACTTTACTTATAATTTGCCTTCTTCACCAAACAAAACACGGATAGGTGGAAAGACGAAATAGTCCCCTTGCCATGCTAGCCCTGCTGATTCCATTCCAGCATACAGATCATCAGTGAACGTGAGTAGGTTGCTAACTGTCGACCTGCGCCTTAAACATCCATGCTGTTCGGGTAAGAAAGTATGCTTCATAGCGGCGTATATTTGCCTATGAATTAATTTTTCGTACAGTACTATACAGAGCTTAGAGATCGGTCTGTAGTTTGTAATATCTCGCTTAGACCCCTTCTTATGTATAGGAGTAATAGTAGCAGACTTCCAAATCGACGGAACAACTCCTTCGTTAATAGAACGACTAAACAAACTGCACGACGGTGATGTCAGGCTAGCTGCACATTTAGATAATAACAATGGATGTAAATCATCTGGGCCTGCGGTTTTATTACAGTCTAATGTTTTTAGGAGATTGAACACATCTTCCCCTAGAATATCGACAGTGCCTATGTCGGCCGCAGAATTCGGCGAGTTTAAAGTAGGTAAGACAACAGGCGAGTAAGAAGCGCTATTTGTAGGTAAATATGTAGAAGTAAAAAAATCAGCGAACGCATTACAGATATCATCACCACTTGTTAATAGCTAACTCTTATAGGTCATGGTAGATGGGTAGGCATTATGCTGTTTGTTGGCTTGTACATAAGACCAAAAAGCTTTTGGAATTGATTTTGTTGTGACGGTTATATACTTTGTGTAGCATTCATGTTCTACTCGCTTAGCCCGTTGGCGCAAAACGTTAAAATCATTGTAATCGGATTTATTGCTGTATATTTTAAACTTTCTGTGCAGCTTATTTTTTTCTCTGAGTATTTTTTTCAGCGCTGGAGAATACCAAACGGGGTAACGGCTAGATGAAATTAATTTCGATGGGACATATGCGTATAAATAAATCGTTGAACAATTGTACAGCTTCATGGATCCACACGATAATAAGGACTGCCAGTCATGTTTGTCTAGGTGCTCGCATAGAGCTGAATAGTCTCCTTTGCAATATTGGTATTTCTGTCTTGTATTATTAATCAACGTCGGTGAGTTTATAAAATTCAGCTGACAGGATGGATGATATGGATCCTCGCTAACGAGAGGTTCCGAGAAATGTTTGACCTTGATTTTGTTGACAGAGGTAAAGACATCCAATATGAAGATTAAGTGCAGGTGTATCTTTGCACGCATCAAACCTAACAGTCACCCACATGTCCTCGGCCGTGGAGTGCCACTCGGGACGCGTGAGCGCTGCGAGATCTCGCCGCATTGCGATAAGCGTTCCACCTCCCCGGGATCGACCTACTTTCGAATAGTCTCTGTCTCGCCGCCACACCGTGTACTTGTCGCTAACAAGCTCCTCATTCTGTATTCCATCCAACAACCACGTCTCTTTTAAAATTAATACATCGTAATCACATAATAGTGTGCTTCGTTTGAATTGAACAGTCTTCGTCCGAAAGCCCCTCCTAACATTTTGGTAATATATACTGACCATTAAGATACACAAGCCGACCAAAACATCGTTTGGCCAGCTCGTGCCGCACAACAATCAGTGAAAAATATATTATTTTAAAGTTACGGTTAGGGGCCTGCTGAACGAAAACAATACACTTCAAACGGTTATATAGTGAGAGTGTTGTATATACATTACGTACCTATTTCAGTGAAAGCCGAGACATGTTTGTCGAGGAGCAAAGAAATAAAATGCACCGATGATACATGACAAGAACCAGTTAGTGACAGCGAGTCATGAAGGAAATATAAAAATGAAAAATAACATGTAGCTGCATATGAAGATTGCAATGTTAATATAGTATGTATCGCAAATATAGTGTAGATTCCTAAATGTCAATATATAATGAGATGTGGTAAATATCGATAATTATTGCTATATAAAATAAGTTTAGGTGCAAACTATTAAAAGACACGTCCATGTATTTAGAAATACTACAAAAAGCAAAAATATATAATTTGTATGTTGATTCCATTATGTTTGATTGATATGACTTACATATTTTAGTAAATAAGACTAAGTTAATCCATTTGAGTAGCGTAATAATAGAATCACTATAGAATAAGTAAGTAATTAAATAAGACAATAGCACTTTCACTTTAAGTGGGAGTCATTTCAATTTTTGTAGATCATCTTCTGTGCTGATAGCGATGATCGGTGAAGTGTCGTTTTTCCTCGTCAGGATCTTGGAGCTTTGGACCCAAATATAGCGATGGTTCCTTTCTTGAGCAACTGTTTTTGTTTTAGTGAGAAGTTGTTTGTTTTGTCTTGTTAGGTAGTCGTTAACGTAGACTTTGGTGGGGTTGCTCGTGAAGCCCAGGTCTTCGGCGGTCAGCGAAGTTTTGCGCGACCTGGCCGATGGCACAGAATTCTCTTTTAGATAGCGGCTTAGAAATTCTATAATTATAGGCTTTTAATTTGGAAATCTCACCCCAGAGCCCCAAGTCACAAGCTTTCGCCTAGTTTGGGCCTCGTCGGAAAGCATTATAATTGTTTTATATAACTTCACTTAGCATCTTGTTGACCACCATAATATTTGTAAAATGTACTTTTTGGTAAATAAATAAATATTATTATTATTATTTTTCTTTTCTCTTATTCTCTCCGTCTTTGGAGGTTAGTTTGCACGGGCCAAAGCCAAGTGCTAAGTTAGTGACAAAAATTTTCTGACTATGCGACATGTGTTTCAGTTTTTTTTGACTCAGCGAATAAATTATTAAAGTGTTTTATACTGAGGGCAATAGAGCATACAATCGAATGCAGTTAACTTATGGAATATTTAATATGGTTGAAAACAACATGTTCGAACTTCACTCCGGTTATCGTATAATATATCAATGTTTGAATTCTTAACAAAGTGAAATGATATTTTAAACAATTAACTGTAGTGTATGGAATGAGTTAATGCTATTATTACTCTCTGTGGTTATGGTTAGTTTTATTAGATAATAATCGAATAATATTAACTACCTAATATTTGTATGCAATAAAATTATCGATATTTTTTTATCAATAAACTGTTAACCATTTAAATGTTTCAACCATTATTGCCATCTCTACTAGGACAGAACTATAATCACCGATAAAACCATACACTTTAATGGACCAGGACATACGAGTAACTATACTAGATAAAACTAATAAAACTGCCTTAATCATTGACATTGCAATATGTGACACACACAACTTACAGACAACACACGTAGAGAAAATAGCGAAATATACTGACCTGACAATTGAATTGAAAACACAATGGCAAATTAATACTGAAAAAGACATTTATTATTATTTATATCGGGCGGAAGGTTAGGTTAGGTTAAGATAGATTTTTTTTTTATTTCCTGTCTACCCTCCAACGGAGTTGGAGTTTTTCTATTCTAAGTTCGCTTTCATACCAGTTCTCGCATTTTCGCCGTGTAACGATGACCTTTCATTCTTCATACAAGTCTTTCTTTTATACATCTCTATCATACTCACATTGGTGGCGATGCTTGGTGATTTCTAATGGTAATCCATAGACACGAGGTCCATGCTTTTGTTTTTTTTTAATATTTTACCTATATTAATTACTCCACACACATTCAATAACACTTAAACACTTAAAGTCTATAATTTGTTAAAGTAGTAGTCGATCCCGTACGTTTTTTTTTGTTTATCTTTTTACATTTTTTTTTAAATTTTTTATTATTAATTTTTTTTTCCTTTATTATATTAATATATATACTTATTATGTAATTATTATTCTTTCTTATTTTATTAATTATTCTTAACTTCCAAGTTACATGTTTTAATTACATGTTAGTTACATTATTTATAATTATTAAAGGATTATCCAAAACCGAGGATTGAACTGGAAATCAAAATTCAGATCAGTCTAAATCAATTAAATCTTCCAACCATTATGGAGAACCAGGAAACCAGAACGCCACTCATGGAATTCGCGAGCAAAGTCTTCTGCACGGCTGCAAAGAGAAACGGCTCGACAGCTGTCTTCACAGCAAACGTCCAAAATCGAACAACAATTCCGTCTGTCTCAGTCCTCACCAGCTCTCGACACGACTTCCCTAACTCCAATTCAATATCGATAGCTTCCTTGTGCCATGGAACCATCATCCCTACCAATCCCGAGGAGGCAACCCACCTGCCCCACGATGCGAGAACTGATGCCCGGAACACCCAAGCTCAGATAAATCAGGTAACCATGCAAGATCTTATGGTAAACGCAGAGCATGGTGTTCCAAGTATCAGGATCCGAAGCGTGGCTTTGTTCATGGATGATGATTCCGAACGCCTTGGTATTGGCTTCGCCATCATTGGACCAGAGGCAACTGAAATTTCACCTGGGTTAGCCGCTCTCTGGAAAGGGAGTACAGCCAAAACGAGTATCAGAAGCGCAAACATCAGAATGCTACAAAGAGTAGTAGAAAGCCAGTCCTGTCGGATATTGCGATTAAGAAACAAAACAATCGTCGTATTTGAATGGAGTGAGATAACGCAAGCATGCGAAGTACTTATGATACTCGCGACGGCGTCAAAAACATCTGCCAGCAGCTTTAGCCGCAAAATAAGTGTTGATGCGATGAAAATTGGATTTGGATTTGAACAAGGAAAAGTCGCTGATAGATACGGCTGCTTGAAAGCCTCGGAACTTCATGAGGTTATAGTGTACGAGAACAGAGGGGAAGACTTGAGCTTCCTTAAAGTTCCCAAACGCAATGAAGCAGTTGTATCGGCAAATCAATCTGATTATCCCAGTGCGAGTTCAGTCGTCCTAAGCGGATCGGAGCGCCTACAAAAGAAAACTGCAGAAGATCAGCAGAAAAAAGGGCGCACAGAAGGCAAATCCGAAACTAACATGTATATCCGCAACTTCATAAAGACCCTGAGAGAGTTTAAAAACAGAAAACCACCAGTCGATCGGCAAGCTGTGGCGTTAACGGAATTTCTAAAACCAAATTTGGAAAGACCTAACACGCCACAGCCAACTCGAACGAGTGCCGATAAGGGACAGATAGTTCCGCCAAGTTTCAGACCGGTGTCCAGTCCCTTAGACCACTTCATTAACGCATTTATCGAATTCTTAGCCGTGGTGAAGGCGACTCAAGTGGACAATCTTACCACTTGCAGGAAAATCTTGCAAGCCTATCAGCACAAGAACGTATCGTTGTTGAAAGTAAGGCTGGAAGAAGCAGATGGTGCCATATATGATAATGACACTTCCCAGATCATTGCTGGGACAATGTCAGGATCATATATGGTAGCATATAATGGAACTAATGATTTCGTAGCTCAGCACGAAGAGGAAACGCAATGGACAGGTCGACTCAAGTTTGTGACTCCTCAGGATGACCCAATAGTGGTTACAGCCCAGTGCACAAAAATCATGCTTGACGAAAAAATCCTAGAAATGGCCGAAACTATTTCTGGAAATAAAGACGTCAGGGCATCGTGGGAAAACTGGGTTGTACCAAGGTTTACTTGGGTCAATGGAGTACCTGTTAGTGGAAAGAAGACAAGGATTGTTAATCAATTTGATGATGAAGGTGAAATTGTAGCTACCACCACAATTGAGGTAGCCAGAGACCTGAGGGAGAAGCTACAGTGACGCTTGGGAAAGCGTACCAAAACCAAGGTGCGTACTATAGCTTCTATCTTAGTCAACGGGTTCGAGGAGTCTCACAAAGGCAATCGCCTTACCGTCGATGAGGCTCTTATGAACCACTTTGGAGCCATAGTGATGGCGGCCCGATTGTAGGTTAGGTTAGGTTAGGTTAGGTTGGGGTGCGGGTCGGGGGGTGCGGGTCAGAACACCTCCTCGTGGTGTACCCTGGGTATCGACAACTTTTCCTAGTTTACTGGGTTAAGTTGTCGACCGATAGCGAAGTTCCGACGTCAGGGGCTCCTCCGCGTGTCCCTCTGATATTTAGCAGAGGGCACAGTGTGACGGGGCAGGGCGGGCTCGGTGGTGGGAGCCGCCCGGTGGTGGGTCCGAGCATAATGCTCGGACTTAGTGGCGGGGCCGGTAACGGCTGCAAGAGGGTTGCTCGCATGCTTTTGTCATGCGAGCCGGACGGTGGACGGTGTGCGAGTAGGGGTAGTTGCCCTTCGCACACCTTTCATGTGAGGGACGGAGGGTGCGGTGAGTTTGAGAAGAAGACGAGCCACACTCCTCTAAGGCTGTGGGTCTGATTCACTCGGACCGAGAGGTGGGGCCGGTGACGGTCGTGAGTGGAGTCTCGTATGCCACTGGCAATGGCATCCGAGTCGAACAGCGGACGGTGTGTGAGTAGGGGTATTTGCTCTTCGCACACCTGTCATCAGAGGGTCGGAGGGTGTGGTAAGTTTGACGAGAAGACGAGCCACACTTTTCTGTCATTGTGGGGTAACTGTTGGAGAGTTGCGGGACTCTCTAACGGCTTGCACTCCCCACATGACGGTTGAGGGTTGACTTTGGTGAGCAAGGTCAGCCCTCCGCAGCGGCAGAGGCCCATTTGGGTCTGCCACCGGGGCAAGTTGGTGAATGCTAGCGCAACCCCATCTTGCTCCACCACGGTGGATGACGGCTCGCCCCAGGTTTTTAGTGCGGTATCCTGCCTTTTAGGCAGCGAGTCCCACATAATCATCTCGCTCCCCCGGGCGATTTGGTATCCATAAAGGATTTTCCTGGGTCAAAAAAAAAAAAAGGTTAGGTTAGGTTAGGTTGGGGTGCGGGTCGGAACACCTCCTCGTGGTGCACCCTGGGTGTCGGTCGACAACTTTTCCTTTTTGGGTTAAGTTGTCGACCGATAGCGAAGTTCCGACGTGGTGGGCCCTTCCGCGTGTCCCTCTGGCAAGGTAGCAGAGGGCACAGTGTGACAGGGCAGGGCGGGCTCGGTGGTAGGAGCCGCCCAGTGGGAGGTTTAGGTGGTTTGCCTGAACAGCTAGGTGGAAGCGCTTTTGCGCCCACTTTTCGGGGTTGGATCCGCATGGATCGAAGAAGGACCAAACCTCAAGGTTCGGCGCCCGCCGAGGGGGTTTGCCCGGGCCTGTTGAGCTGAACTTATGCACGGAAAGCGTGGGTGCATGTTCTGGGTGACAGACCAGGGTATGGTCGGGGAGATCCCGGCCGCTAGGGCGTCAGATGTAGGGGAGGCCCAAGGTTCGGCGCTCGCTGAGGGGGGTATTGCGGCTTGCTGACTCGGACTTCAGCTGCTCTTTCTGCGTTCACGTAGGAGGTTGATGTGCGCGTTCGAGTTGGCAAGACGTGGTATGATCGGAGAGATTTCGGCCGCTAGAGCACCACGATGTAGTAGGGAGACCCACGGTTGGGCCGGCCGAGGGGATCGTAGTACGTGATCCTGGACTTCAGCTGCTCTTTCTGCGCTTATGCGCAGAAGGTAGATGTGCGGGTCTAGGGTCATGGGTCACGATTTTGTAGATGGATTTGATTCCATAGGAGCCCAAACAACGGAACCATATCTCCTTAATATGGAAATTATGAAAAAGGCTATTGCGCAACAAAATCCTCAGGAGGGTACCGGGCTCATTGAGTCAGGAGAACCCCTCGGTGCCTTTAGGGTGCCCAGTCCCATAGTATCTGGGGGGGACAGTCAGAATCTGATGCTAGCTCCAAAACAATTGAATCGGTGAAGTCTACTGAGACCTACCGTTTCTGGGAGGAGAACGGGCCAAAGCGAAGGCGTCGGGATGACTCTATGTCAGCCTCTGATGCTGAAAGCGTGACTCGTGAGTCGTGTGAGCCAACCAAAAGTGGTAACGCAAGCACGACGAGTGGTGATCGGAGAAGGGAGTTTCTTCGAAACAAAGATGAGACCTGCGCCAAGGCAGCAGTGGACCTCGAAGAGCGAGCTATGAACGCCCGTACCGCTCGGGTTGCTTTAGGTCTATCTGCTGTAGGAGTTTCGAGGACCGCGGAGGAGCTGAGTCACCGGGTTATCGACGATGTAGGGATAATTCTCGACGTGGCGGCTAAATCAGGCCACCTAAAGGGTACTTTTCAAAGAGCCTTGAAGGATGCAGCGGGATCAATACAGTCCGTCGTGGAGATACTTCACTCCAGGACTTCTTCCGATGAAGTAGATGCACTGCGGGCTAATAATGAGCGCTTAATGAGCGAAATTTCTGAGCTCCGACGGGAGATGAAAGAGCTTCGAGAGGAATTTTGTAGCAACAGAAACTCCACTCCTCGCTCTGCTCCAGTGGCGGCACCCAGGGCATCTGGAGTACAAATGTCTGAAGCTCCACAGAGTGGCAAACTCAACGTGAGTGAATTCTCTCGGACTATCATGTTGCAGGTTGGCAACATGGTAAATGCCAGACTGTAGTCACTGGAAGGAAGATAGGAAAAGCGCTGCTTCGGTTTCTGCCCCGCGAACATCTCAGGCTAGCCGAGGTGCTACAAAAGAGGTTATGTCTGCGCCTTCTTCACAGCAGAAGGGAAACAAGAGGAGCCAATCAGGAGCCAGCCTAGTGGCTACTCGGACTCCTCAGCCGGCACCTTGCACCCTTCCACCGAGGCAACCCACGCTCCCGAGAGCTGCTGCGGCTACAGAAGGGGAATGGAAAACGGTTGTCAGACGAGGCCGTTAAAAGGCAAGAAAAAGTGCCGCTAGGGTCAAGGCGTCTATGCCTTTGAGACAGGAACCTAGATTGCGCCCTCCTCGTTCTTCGGCTGTAGTGATAACATTGCAGCCTGAGGCCGAGCAGAGGGGTGTAACCTATGCTTCTTTGCTGTCTCAGGCAAAAAAGGGGATTAACCTCGAAGAGTGCGGCATCACTGGACTCCGGTTTCGTAAAGCAACCACAGGTGCCCGAATCCTAGAGATACCAGGCACAACAAGCGGTGACAAGGCTGACATCTTGGCCTCTAAATTGTGGGAAACCTTGGCAATGAGGCCAAAGTGTCTAGGCCCACCAAATGTGCAGAGTTAAGGGTGTCCGGTTTGGATGACTCAGTCACGGCACAAGAAGTGGTCAATGCAGTAGCGAATCGGGGCGGTTGTTCTGTGGAGATGGTCAAAGCTGGTGAGCTAAGATCTGATGCGCAGGGAAACACTGTGGCTGCGCTGCCCTGTAACTGTGGCTAAGAAGCTGAATGAAGGAGGCCGTCTTTTGGTTGGATGGGTGGCTGCACGAGTGCAGTTACTTCCGACAAGGCCTATGAAGTGCTTCCGGTGCCTTCAAAATGGGCATGTGCGAGCACAGTGCACGGCCGAAGTTGACCGCAGTGATGAGTGCTTTCGCTGCGGACGTGTCGGTCATAAGGCGGCAAAATGTAGTGCAGCGATGCCACACTGCTCAGTATGTGCAGCTGCAAAAAGACCGGCGGACCATCAGTTGGGGAGCAAGCAGTGCTCTCCACCGAAGCCAAAAAAAGGGGCAAAACCGACGGCACCAGCCCAAAGGGCTCCGACAGGGGGGGAGGCGATGATCACTAACTAATTAGTTATGGATAATCGCTTCCTTCAGGCGAATATCAATCATTCGGCCGGTGCGCAGGACTTACTCCTGCAAAGCATGGCCGAGTGGTTGATAGAGGTTGCGGTGGTCGCTGAACCATACTTCGTTCCTCCCAGGGATAACTGGGCAGGAGACATTGATGGTTTGGTGACCATCGTAGCATCCAGTTCTGTTGGAGCTTCGTCTCTCACTGTCATAGCGAGAGGTCGTGGTTACGTGGCGGTGCATTGGAGGGATATTGTCCTCATTGGTGTCTACTTTTCTCCGAACAGACATCTTGTCGAGTTCGAGTCGTTCCTGGGAGGGGTGGGGGCCCTTATTGGGCAGACCCTACCTCGTCCAGTACTCGTAGTTGGGGACCTAAACGCCAAATATTTGGCTTGGGGTTCCCCTGCAACTGACACTCGCGGTGAGGTTCTGGAGGATTGGGCTGCGATGGCTGGCTTATCGGTCCTTAATAGAGGGTCGGTCAATACGTGCGTGCGACATAACGGGGGTTCTATTGTGGACGTTTCGTTCGCATCCCCTGGTGTCGCGGACCGTGTTCGTGGATGGAGGGTTTTGGAGGGGGTGGAGACACTGTCGGATCATTTGTATGTCCGGTTTGATGTCTCCACTCACCCTGATGCCACCATCACCCGGAGCACTACCCCATCTTTCCCCAGATGGGTGTTGAGGACCTTGGACAGTGAAGCGCTGGTGGAGGCTTCGATTGTCCAGGCATGGTCGAACCCTCTTGAAGGTCCCGTGGAGGTCGAGGAGGAGGCGGAGTGGTTCCGGGGCGCCATGTCGCAAGTCTGCGACGCCGGCATGTCTCGGGCCAAGGCGCGTCCTCCTAATAAGCGTCAAGTCTATTGGTGGAATCAGACGATCGCTGACCTACGCGTCAGTTGCGTGGGAGCTAGGCGCCGGTACGCCAGGCACCGCAGACGTAGACGCCGGGACGAAGACGTTGAGCGCCAGTTGTATGAGTCTTATAGGGGATTTGTTAGGGACCTACAGCTGGCGATCTCCAATGCCAAAACCCAGGCAAGAGAAGAGCAGTTGGAGACTCTTAACCACGACCCGTGGGGACGACCCTACAAGGTTGTCAGAGGGAAGTTGCGCCCATGGGCGCCCCCCCTTACGGAGAGTCTACCTCCTCAGCTGGTGGAGGACGTTGTGTTCACCCTGTTTCCGATCAGGGTGGAGCATACGCCTCCACAAATGTCACCTGCTCGAGCGGTGGGGCAGAGTGACCCGAGCGAGGACGTGCCGGAGGTGTCGGTGGGTGAGCTGGGCGCTGCCATCTTAAAGCTCCGGGCCAAAAACCGTGCTCCGGGGCCTGATGGCATCCCTGGCCGCGCCTGGGTTTTGGCATTGGAGGCGTTGGGAGAACGTTTCCGCAGGCTGCTTAGTGCCTGTTTGGAGACGGGAACGTTCCCAACAATTTGGAAGACGGGCAGACTAGTCCTTTTGAGGAAGGATGGGCGCCCGGCGGAATCTCCTTCCGCCTACCACCCAATAGTGATGCTTGATGAGGCTGACAAGTTGTTTGAGCGAGTGGTGGCTTTTCGTCTCGTCAAGCATCTGCGAGATGTGGGTCCCGACCTGTCGGATAACCAGTACGGTTTTCGGGTTGGCAGGTCGTGTATTGACGCGATTAAACGCGTCAAGGCCAGCTCGGACGAGGCCGTGGCGGGGGGTGGAGTGCTGTTGGCGGTGTCCTTAGACATCGCTAATGCATTCAATTCCCTGCCGTGGTCTTGCATTGGGGAGGCACTGAAGTATCACGACGTGCCTCCCAACTTGAGCCGTATAGTCGGGGCCTACCTGTGCCAGAGGTACATCTCGTACTCGGGGCGTGATGGCCAAATTCTTCGGAGGGAGGATGCTATGCGGATGACACGCTGGTCATGGCCCGGGGGAGCACGTACGAGGAGGCTGCCCGTCTTGCCACATTGGCGGCGACACGGGTCGTCGACCGAATTAGTTTGCTGGGACTTCGCGTTGCTCTGGGTAAGTCGGAGGCTATGTGCTTTCATGGCCCGAGACGAGCCCCGCCACGTGATTCCCATCTCACCATTGGCGACACCCGTATTACCGATGAGGACACGGCGCAGCATTCGCTGGCGGTCTGCCCAGCTTGGGAGAGCCAACGCCTTGTCCTCACCGCAGTCGTAGGGGCGGACCTCTCGATGCCATCGTTGATCAAATCGATGCTTGAAGATATTATCTTGCAGAAGGAGGCTGCGGAGAGGGAGCGTGAGATTGCATCAAACCTTCCGATCCGTAGCCGGAGAGCCGGGCGTCGAAGAAGGGCTTACCACGCCCTTCTTCACCCCCCATAACAGGTCAGGGCGGCGGTCATGGGGGTGACCGTCGCCCGTAACTGAGACCTGGAGATGGCGCGCGGGGTGACCCCGCGCGCATATCAGTGGTGAGGGTGGGGTATCTCCAACTCCACCCAACTCGAGGCTGGAGCCCCTAGGGGGGCCGACACCGTCGGGGCCGCGGGCGAGTGCCCAAGCGTACCCGTAGCCCCGACACTAGGGTGCAGCTGGGAACACCATGGGGTTTTAGTCGGTTGGAGCCCGACATAACCACTTCATTGCCCCCGCGATGGAGTGGTAACCGACCGGGTTTCCCCATGTAAAAAAAAAAAAAAAAAGGTTAGGTTAGGTTAGGTTAGGTTTTTTTTTTTTTTTTTGTATTTTTTCCTGCACTGGGTCCTCCCACGAAATGGGAGCCTTTTCTGCGCTTCTCTGTCATTCCGGTTCTCTCTAGTTCTCTGTCAAGTACATTCCGCATACGTTTTCTTTCTTATATTCATCCATTTTCATCCATAAATTGGTGGGATTCCAATCTACGGCCCTACTCTACTCTAGCTACTTTATTATATTTCTTAATTCTATATGACACAGGTTTAATAAATATGTACAAGTGATTTTTGTTTGTTTACAAGATTCTTATAACTAATTACATGCTATTTATATCTCAAATGCACGATACCTATATACTTAAATATATGGCTGTACATTTATGACTACTACTTATTTTTACGTGCTACTTTTACAATAATTTCCTTACAGTAAACTATGAACTCGTTACATATATCCTTATTTGCTATAATTTCACTAAGATTATTAACATTAACAGTAATATTTAGTTTTTGCTCTATGTTATATTTGTTCGTAGCAAACATGGGGCATTCAGTAATGACGTGCAGAACGCTCTCCTCCGCATTTGGATCACAAGGACATGCCGGGCTCTCCTTGCACTTAAAACGATGCAGGTAGGAAGAGAAGCCGCCATGTCCTGTCATCAGCTGTGTTAGTACCGGATCAGTTCTCATTTTCCTTATATGATACGCTCTGATTGCATCCGGATAATATGTTTTTGTCACCGATGCTGTCTTTTCGCTTTTATACCGCCGGTTCCATTCGTCAAGCGACTCCACACGGATTTGTCTTTTGACGAATGAAACCGGACATTTGTCATTTAAGTTGTAGCGCCGCACTTTTTGCTAGCTCGTCTGCTCACTCGTTTCCCTCCAACCCTGCATGAGCTTTAACCCAGAAAAATTTAAGGGATTTCTCAGCATCTCTGATTTTTCTCATGTTTGCTCTTGTTGCTACTGCTAGGGGGTGGAGGGAAACGTTGTTAGCGACGGTTTCAAGTGCGTATCTAGAGTCACAATATACTCTACAGTTTTTAAATTTACTTTTTATTGCCTGATTTGTGGCCTCATATAGAGCCAACAATTCAGCCTGAAAGACGGTGCAGCACTGCTCTAGCTTAAACTTTCTGGTACTTATCTCCACGGCGCTGTCCCACATGGACAACGCCGCGCCGACTTCCCTTCCAGTTTACTGCCGTCGGTGTAAATATTAAGGCAATCGGTATTGTGTTCTTGCAGTGCTGCATCGTCCGTCAGGCACTCGAATCGCGACTCTACCTGTTGCGCTGGATGGACCACATCTTTGAACTCTACCCTTTTTTCGATCTCTCGATCCCCTATTGCTCGCTGGGAGTAGCCTTTCTTCACCTCGTAAAGCGAGGCTGCCTCCCGAACCCTAATGTCCAAAGGTAGCAGCCCAGCGAGCAAAAGTGCCGAGTTTAGGGATACAGTTTTATAGGCCTTAACGATGTTTTGTGCAAAGATGCGTTGAACGGCATCTAACTGGTTTTTTATTTTTTTTTGGTTAGGTTAGGTTAGGTTAGGTTAGGTTAGGTTAGGTTTTTTTTTTTTTATTTTTTTACCTAGACCCTCCAACGTAGTCGGAGCTGTTCCTACTCTACTCTTCTCTGCCATTTTTTCGATTCTCTCATTCCGCATACTTGTATCTTTCTATCATTCTTCTCATTCTCTCTTCTTCAATTGGTGGGTGCCAATTTTATCGCCCTAATCTGCTACTTTATTTTATTTCTTATTTCTAATTTGACATAGGGGTAATAATTTTTTCAGTAGGTTTTTCTTATTTGTTTACAAACTATTCTTACTTCTACTTTTATTACAATGTATCCTTCGTGTACTATTGTATATATTTAAATATATATAGTACAAACATATTTCTTCTATTTATTCTTATTGACTACTTTGATTACAATATCTTTACAATAACTTATAAACTTATTTCTAATATTCTTATCTGCCACTATTTTACAAATGTTACTTATGTTTATATCTTCATTTATCTCTTGTTCCATATTGAACCTTTTCTTTGCATAAATTGGACATTCGGTTATTACATGCAGAGCACTTTCCTCCTTTAGGGGATCACACGGACAAGCGGGACTATCCTTTAATTTAAATCTATGCAGATATGATGAAAAGCCACCATGACCTGTGAAGAGCTGGGTCGTTATAGAATTTAACTCCAATTTCCTAAATAGAGGGTATGCAGCTATTGCGTCAGGAAAGAATGACTTTGTCGTCACCGCTGTTTCACTATCTTTTTGTTTGTCGTATGCTGGTTTAGTTTTAAGATTAAGTGCAGCAACTTTGGCCAACTCATCCGCCCTCTCATTGTCCGGTAGTCCAGCGTGCGCCTTTATCCAGAAAAGGTTAACCAGTTTACCGCTTTCGCTGAGCTTTGTCAAATTGGCTCTAGTTTTTTCGGCTAATGGGTGCAGACAGGAATTATTTGCCACTGATTCCAGCGCGGACCTGGAATCACTGTAAATGTTGCAACTAGGCTTTTTGTTGCGCACAGCGTGATTAGTGGCCTCATACAAAGCTAGCAGTTCTGCCTGGTAGACAGTGCAGCATTGGTCCAATTTAAGCTTTTTGGTGCTTGTCTCCGCATCATTGTCCCATAGGGACAATGCGGCGCCGACTTTTCCTTCCAGCTTACTACCATCGGTAAATATTTTGAAGCCATTGTTGTCACATTGTTCCAATGCTGCATAGTCTTCCAAACACTTAAAAGTTAATCTGGTCTGCTCCGCTGGGTGTTTAGTATCTGTGAAAGCTACAGGTCGCTCAATCTCTCGGTCTCCTATTACTCGCTGGGAGAAGCCTTTCCTTATCTCATAAAGTAAGGCTGCTTCTCTAACACGAATGTCGAGGGGAAGCAGCCCAGCGAGCAATAGTGCCGAGTTGAGGGAGACCGTCCTGTAGGCCTTCACGATTTTTTGTACAAACCCGCGCTGTACAACATCCAATTGTTTTTTAATACTTAGTTTATTGGTTGCCGGTGCCCAGGCGCTAGCGGCATACATTACAGTGGGTTCGACCACTGCGGTGTAGATAGTCCGAATAATCTCAGGCTGTAATCCCCATTGCACTTTTGCAGCCCTCGACAACTGCTTGTAGAAATTCAGGGCTTAGCGGGAGACGGTGCCCACGTGACTGCTGAAGGTGAGTTTCTCGTCGATAATTAGGCCTAACACCTTGATTTCCTTTGACATGACGATGTCACACCCCCCCATGCTCAGACGTGGTGTGTCGTACTTCAGCTTCCGGGTTATTACCATAGCGTTGGTTTTTTGTGGTGCGAAAGTGAGCTTGTTGGCGACGCCCCACGCCCGAACATGTTCAAGCGCTGCATTGGCACTCCTTTGTATGTCTGAGGCTTTGTCACCATCAAAGATGAGGACAACGTCGTCCGCAAAGGCCTGGCAGTAGTGACCTCTCTCTTCAAGGTCTTTCAGGAGAGGGTCGAGTAACAAATTCCAAAGTATTGGACCTCCTATTGAGCCTTGTACGCAGCCTTTGCTCGTGCCTTTTTCGTACTCTTCTCTGCCATATCTTACCCTAACTTTACGGTCGCTCAAATAACTGTTGATGGTTTTTCTCAAGTCTGTGGGGCAGTCTTCTTCGGCTAACCGTACTCTAATCGCAGGCCACCAGGCTCCATCAAAGGCTCCCTCTATATCCAGGGACACCATTGTTACTATCCTTTTTTCATCAAGTTTAGTAACAATGCGTCTTATGAGGTTATAGAGGGAGTCTTCAGTGCTCCTCTGCGGCATAAATCCGTATTGCCTGATACTCATTTTGGGTATTAAGTGGTGTTTTAATCGCGCTACCATCATTTTTTCAAACACCTTGCCCAAAACTGGTAAAAGCCCAATCGGTCTATACGATTTCGGCGCGCTGTAGTTGTCTTTGCCCGGTTTCCTCAAAACAATCACCGTAGCCACTTTCCAGATCTTCGGAAACAAGTGGTTCGCCAGGCATTTATTCAGCAGGCTCAGAAATAAATCGGGATCGTTCACTATTGCGCGACTACAGATGTCCGCTGTGAATCCGTCGGGTCCAGGTGCTTTTTTCGGGTTAAAGGCGTCCACAGCTGTCATGAGTTCGATTTTTGTAAATGGCGGGTCACAAGGTTCATCTTGGCTCTCGTCGTTTACCTTCTCCGCTCGATCTCTCGTTAGGCGATGCTCTGTGCTGTCGCTGTCTGTTAGGTCTTCCGGATAGAAAGTATCAGCTATAAGCTTCACGGAACCTTTTGCATCTAGCACTTCTCCTTCCTGCTCTAGCGGTAGATCTTCCTCTCTCTTTCTTGTCCTGCCAATAACCCTATAGATCCCATCCCATACCCCTTCCCTATCCTGTTTCCCACAGAACTCCTTCCAACTCTTGACCTGAGCCTTCTGTTCCTCCAATTCATAATCATTTTTTTGTTTCAGGTACTCGTCGACGACCTTTGCTCTTCGGACCGGTGCTGCGTTGCGGATACGGCGTCTTAAGGTGGCGACTCTCCTCTTCATCTCATCGAGCTCGGCGGACATCCACGGGATGGTAAGTATTTCTTCTGTTTTCATTAATGGTATTGAGTGTGTGCATGATTCTGTAATTATTTTTGTGTATGTTTCTATAGCAGTTTCTATTTGTTGTGTTGTGTCTATTGATTCTATTTCTTCTAGTGTTAAGTTATTTTCGGTTTTTAATTGGTTGAATTTATTACTAAATTGTTCCCAATTAGCTTTCCGAGTGTTGTACATTCTGGTAGTTCTAGTGATGTGTGTTCCTTTGGATTTTTGAAGCCGAATATTAAATGTTATCCCGTTATGGTCCGAGCTCGTGAGGTTCTCCACTACCTTCCAATCTTCCACCAGATCAAGCATGTCGGTCGAGCAAGCGGTCACGTCGACGTAGCTGTGGTACCGTATACCTCCTCGAATTGTATCGAAGGTTGGCGTGTTTCCGATATTGAGTACTTGAAGACTCAGGTCATGTAGAGTCCCAGTCATTTCCTCTCCCTTATTATCTACTTTAGTACTGCCCCACCAGGTACTCTTTGCGTTGGCATCGCCTCCGATGATCAACCTCTTGACTCCTGTTGCTTCACCCATTCTAGTCAGTTGGTCCAGGTATGGGCCTATGGGTAGATCCGGCTCGAAATAGTAGGAGACCAAAGTGACCTCCCAGGCACCGGTTCGGATACCCACCACAACAAAATTGTTTGTGGTGAGTTTTGGGTACTGGATGACATCTAAGCTCGAGTCAAAGATGGCTATTACCGCCTTGACAGTCCCTTCTCCTATCCCGGTGTTCTGGAAGATCCTTACTCCTCGTTGGCTTCTCGTATTTCTTTGCCCACCCACATACGGTTCTTGGATTAGTGCCGCTGCTGCCTTGCGCTTTACTGCTTCCGTTAGGAGCTCATTGGTCGCTAATTTCTTTTTCTGGAGGTTTGCCTGCATGAATACATACGAGTCGCCTTTAGCAATAGGCTATCGTCGACCTAGCCATTGCCTCCCATCTCCTTCGTACTGGGCATTCGCTTTTGAAGGCATTATGATCCGCTCTATGCATTTTTGCTTTGACGCAATTGATGCAGCTAGGTGGAGTGTCTGCCAATAATTCGGCGCACTCAGTCCGGAGGTGCTGGCCACCGCAGTGACTGCACACATCGACAGCATCTTGACAAAATCGCTTCCCATGTCCGTACCCTAAACAGCGCGAGCACTGAATAAGGGGGGACTGGTCTTCGACTCTGACTCTCTGCATGTCGATGTGTACTGTCGCTGCATCTGTCATCCGCTGCCAGATGATGGGGGACACTCTAGCTACGATGTGCGCTGTCAGTGGATTACGTGCTCTCCTTCGATAGCGGATTTCTATCCTATCGTCTGCTTTGCCAATACCCTGAAGTAGGTTTTCATTTTGCCGTCTGATGGCCTTCTCTATCGCTTCATCGGTATTGGCGCGGAGAACGTCTCGAAAAACGACTAAGGGGTCTTTATTTTTTATGTCCGCTACTTTGAATTGGTCTCCCTTTTCAATTCTTGCCTTCACTTTTCGTATTTCCTCCACATCCCTGCATCCGATGATAATTTTCCGATCCTTGGCCTTCCTGAACCTATCAACCATTACTCCTCCTTCTTTAGCATTCACCACATTCCTGATTTTCTCCATCACTTCTTCGCCTGTCTCC